>VONZ01000155.1:17500-332500 GCA_012976165.1 Labeo catla | reverse complement strand
AAATACATAAATATTATAAATAAACTGTTCTATTTTATATTAAATAATAATAATAATACATATGTAATATGTCAGGCTTTACAGGGTTGATATTTACAATGATAATTATAAGAGCTGTAAAACGATTAGTCACGATTAATCGATTCAAAATAAAAGTTTGTTTACATACTGCATGTGTGTGTATTGTGTGTATTTATTATGTATATAAATACACTTACGTATATATTTTAAAACATATTTGTATGTATTTGTATGTAAACACGTGTATATAATTTATATTATGTATAAATATAAATATTTTACATATAAATGTAACATATTTTTCCTTAATGTACGTGTGTGTGTGTATATGTGTGTGTGTATATATATATATATATATATATATATATATATATATATATATACACATAATAAATATAAATAAATACACCGTACACACATACAACATGTAAACTTTTATTTTGAATCGATTAATTGCAACTAGGGCTGTCAAACGATTAATCACAATTAATCGCATACAAAATAGTTTGCCTAATATATGTGTGTGTACTCTGTGTAATTATGTATATATAAATGCACACAAATTAATGTATATTTTAAGAGAAATATGTTATCTATGTACAAAATATTTTTATTTACATATAAATTATATAAAATTTATAATAAATACCTATGCTTGTAAATATTTCTTAAATGTGTATATATAAATGTGTTTGCATTTAAATATACATAATAATTACAAACAGTACACACACATATTAGGCAAACTCAAACGTTTTCGTTTGCAGTTAATCGCAATTAATCGTTTGACAGCCGTAATTGCAATTAATCGTTTGCAGCTCTAATTATAAGTTTAAAATAAAAAGTAAGTAATTGTTACTATAAATAACAATCTAAAAAAAAATAAACATTCTAAATAATATTTGATATATATATATACATTATATTACTTTACTATATATTATGTATATATAAATACACAAATTTTACATTTGCATTTGTCATTTAATACACTTTTATCCAAAAAGACTAATATATGCAACATCACAAGCAATTTATTGTACTAGAGTCAACAATAATTGCAGTACCACAGTGTCAGGTTTAAAGAGTAGACCAAAAATAAATAAATAAATAAGAATTTTTTGTGAAGTGATTGTAGTTGTGCTTTTTGAGGGTGGTACTCTCGTTAATGGAATCATTAAAAGCAACTGTAATCGTTAAATTCCTTATGCTTCCCATCCCTATTCCCGCCATTGAAGGTTTAGGTAGTGCGCGCGTCAGGAAAGGGCACGGGCGGTAATTGCAAACGAATGAGGATTTGCCGAGCAGGAGCCTTGGGCAGCTTTACTAGGTCAAAGGTCACTCAGGTCAGTGTTACACACCGCAGCCTCGCTGCAACCCCGTCTCTATGGAAATCCAACCTGCAACGTCACGCCGCGGCGGATTCCAGCCGTAATCTTCAGCTCGAGTCTTTAACCCGAGCGCTCAGGAAAGCTGGGAATGCACTCAGCTGTCGTAATTTCATGCCTTTCACAGATGGAGAAAGAGACTCTTGAGGCGATAGTATTGTACTTGTGCAAAGAGGTGTCTGAAAGAGCCAGCTGTGTTGTGATATTACACGACTGTATCGTTTTTGTATGCTTCAATTTCCTCTTTAACATTCATAAAGGAAGCCCACAGTCGCATCTGCTCGTGATGGGCGTGAAAACGGAGAGAAGAGGCTGCGCTGTCAACCGGCTCTCGACCGCAGCGACTGATTAAAGACGCCGTTTGGAAGTTTTCCTTCCCGTTTAACGTTGTTTTGTAGTAGCACACTGACCCGTAGCATTTTGTTACTCGAACAACTCGCAGCCAAAAACAGTGTAGCCATATTTTAGATCAGCGCCCACATGCTGGAAGTAGTTTTGAGATAAATTGTTTGTCTTTTGCAGAGTTGTTTATAAAGCATTTTCACGTTTCCTCACCAAACGGCATTTTCTCAGGCTGGGGTGTCTGAAGCTGGCACGGCAACAACAGATTAATAACAAAAGTGTTGTTTTACTGCAGAGGGGTGCTGTGGAAAAGAAAATGCTGAATGCTGTTCAAGGACAAGTTCTGAACTCATCTTGCAATATTGAAAAATCTAGTAAACACAATCAGACTAAAAAAAAAAAGTCATTATCTTATATGAAAAGGCTATTAGAATAGATAGATAGATTTTAATACAAGATAGAAGTAAAAATTTGTTATATGTCTATGTGTTTTAATATTTTTATTGTTTATTATTGGACAAATGTGATGTTTAGAAATTATTCTGAACCGTTTTCTAAATGTAATATTTACAAGTTAACTTGACAAAGTAAAATGTGGTCAGAATAAGTGTAAAAACGCAAACAGGTAAATGTTTTTTATTTCATTGCTATCAACATATTCCACTGTTCATAAATTATTTCCTTTGTAAATTTTTGACACTTTTATTGACATTGACTAATATTTTACAATTTTTTTCTGTTTGTATTTTTATTTGAATTATTTTTTTAATTTTATTTTATTTTTTACATTTTTCCTTTTTAAAATGCATTTTTATACACTGTTTGTTTCCTGAAAAAAAAAACAGTAACACTTTACAATAAGGTGTTTTTTTTTTTTTCTTAGTTATTGTATTAACTAACATGCATAAACAATGAATGATGCATTTATTACAGTATTTACAGTGTTTATCTTTTTAATGTTAGTTAATAAAAATAGTTGTTCATTGTTCGTTTTTAACTTGTTAAAATGCGTATACAGTGTTTTGATTAAATTTGACAATTTTCAATTGAACTGTTCCCTGGAAATAAATAACAGTAACTTTACAATAAGGTGTCATTTGTTAACATTAATGTATTAACTAAAATAAATAAACAATGAACAATGCATTTATTACAGTATTTATTAATCTTTTTTAATGTTAGTTAATAAAAATACAGCCGTTCATTTTTTATTCGTGTTAGTTTACAGTACATTAACTAATGTTAACAAGCACAACTTGTAATTTTAATAGTGCTTAATGTAAATGTTGAAATTAACATGAACTAATATTTGATAAATGCTGCAGAAGTATTGTTCATTCTTAGTTCATGTTAACTAAAGAAGTTAACTAATGAACCTTATTGTAAAGTGTTACTGTTTTTTTTTTATTATTATTATTATTTTTTTTTTTTTTTGCTCTAAATATTCAGTTGTTCATAAATTATTTCCTTTTTAACTTTTTGACAGTTTTATTGACATTGACTAATATTTTACAAATAGGTTTTTTTCTGTTTGTATTTTTATAATATTTTATTTTTTATACATTTTTATTTTGTTAAAATACATTTTCTTACACTGTTTTGCTTAAATTTTGCTGTTTTTCAATTTGACTGTTTCCTGGAAAAAAAAAATAACAGCGCTTTACAATAAGGTGTCATTTGTTAACTTTATTTAATGTATTAACTAACATAAATAAGCAATAAACAATGCATTTATTACAGTATTTATTCATCTTTGTTAATGTTAGATAATGAAAATACAGTTGTTCATTGTTTATGTTAGTTATTAATAAATCCTGTACAAGTATTGTTCATTCTTAGTTCATGTTAACTAAAGTAGTTAACTAATGAACCTTATTGTAAAGTGTTACCAAAGTTTTTTTTCATTGCTCTAAATATACGCTATACTGTTCATAAATTATTCAGTTTTAACTTTTTGACATTTCTATTGACGACTAAACTAATAATATTTTTTATTTAATTACTATTTTTTAATTAATATTTTTTTCCTATGTATTTTTAATGCATTGAAAACAGAATTTAGGGGAAAAGTAAAACAGATTTGACTCTTTCACACAATAAGCTTCCTGTTATTTCTGTCAGCCAGCCTAATCAACAGTATATTAGTGATAAAGGAATATATCGGCCAGTATTCACATCAAAACTTAATTTTTGGTTGCAAGAAGAGGAAAAATCATTACTTTTGCAAACCCTTTCAAAACCCTTGTAAATTTTACACCGATATCTCTGATGTATGCTGTAACTCATGTTTCACTCTTTCAGAAGAGTTATTTATGTGAACAGATCACTGGGTGAATCTTATTCATGACATCTCCATGTTCCTGCTCTGAGCTCGCTATATGTTCCAGCATCTAAAGCACCTGCTATTTTTAGTTTCACACCATGCAAAAAGAAAAAGCTATTCACATTTGCACAGAGGCTGACCTCAGGTTGTGTATATTGAAGAGCGGGATTTGTTCTTTAATAGAATTGTATCTAATTAATTAGTTTTTAATTGGAAGAATACAGAACATGCAAATACAGCACATTCAGATGCAATCGTTACTTAACTGCATAAATAATTGTACGGTCATTTGCGTCTAATGGAAGGTGGCGACTCTTAAAGGATTGTTGTCATTTAAACGCTGACTGGTGATCAGAGCAGCTCTTTCGCTTTACTATGCCAAAAACACACTCACGTCCACGTCAAGGACTCGTTATACTCTGAGAATTATGTGAACGGGCACGCTAGAGTTTACACTTGTAGCTATTGATTTCAATGAGAATGGCGCACCGCAAGGGAAGTTGAGGGAAAATTCAAGGGTTTGCAATAGCAATGCTTCATTTCACAGGCAGAAATTAAGGTTTAAAGCAAATATTGGCCAATGCATAACTTTATTACTAGTATTTTGTTGGTTATGCTGGCTGACAGAAGTATCAGAATGCTTGTGTTAAATAAAAGATGCCAAGCATAGGTCCCATTGAAATCTGTTTTATTTTTACCCAAATTCCATATTTTTCATTTAAAATTTTCTGGATTCCATCTTAATAGTTTAATGAAATGGTCACACTTTATTTTAAGGTCCAATTCTTGCTATTAACAAACCTATTTACAATGCTATTAACATTAACTATGACTTTTGCCTCAAACTACTAATTTGCTGCTTAGTAGTAGTTAGTAAGGTAGTTAAGTAAAGGTATTGGGTAGGATATAGAATATGGTCATGCAGAATATGTGTTTTAAGTTCTAATAAATAGCCAATATGTTATGAATAGGCATGCTAAAAAGAAACTAGTTAATTAATAGTGAGAATTGCTCCCTGTACTAAAGTATTACCAATGAAATTTTAATTATCAAAAAGGATTTTTAATCAATTTGATTCATAAAACTTTAACTGTCTAAACATATTTTTTATTTTGTTTATTATATATTTTTGTTTTTATTTATTTATTTCAGAAATTCTGTGTTGTCTTAATTTTTCTGGATTCTGTGTTTGATTTAAATTTAAGAAATTTAGAAGAATTTTAGCAACTATATACATTTTTAAAAATTTAATCAAATTAAATTTGAATTCCAATTCAAATAACAAAGTAGCGCAACTGATTCACTGTTTCAAAAATGAAAACATTAACAAAAATTGTGAGATATTCCTTATAAACTACTGGCTTAATAAATATTATAACTATTATTATTTGGAGAAGTACATTCTGCTGTACAATAGTAATATATTTCTGTCATAATTTCAAGTTAAACAAAACTTTTAATTTGGCAGATTGCAGTGAAGATCTTTCAGTTTCTCTGTGTGTGTGTGTGTGTGTGTGTGTGTCTTATGATAGTTTTCATTAAAATGAAATTGTGAAATACAGGTGAAGTGACTCTCGGAGCAGCTCTGGAGATTTTTTTTTTTTTTGTCTTTTATTTCTGCGTAAGTTCTGCATTTAACAGTTATTATTTCTAGCGATTATTATTTCTAGTGCCAGATTATGAAATGCGTAATAAATCAATTTTGCAATGCAAGCCATTGACAAATGAGCAACATTGTTTAGTTTGTTCTGACAGCTTTAAATGACACTAAAAAAAAGATGCTTCAAATTGGTAAATAAAACAAAGATAGGATTATTTTACAAGAAAATACTATTTCAGACTTTCTACTTAAATGTCACATTTCATTAAGTTTGTTACTTGCTTTTTCTTTGTAATTGTTTTTTTTTTTTTTCCCCTAGTAATTGAAAATTTAATTTTTTTTTTTTTGAAACTGTAAACTGTATGTTTTTCAGTCTTTCTACTTAAATTTCTCATTTAATTCAATTTGTAATTTCTTTTCTTTGTAATTATTTATGAAATTTACTAGCAATTTGCAATTTCTGTGGGAAAATTGTTTCTATACCCATTTTTTCGGTATAATTGGGACAAAATTTGTGAATATCGATAGTTTATCAAGTGATTTAATAGGTAGTACTGCGAAACTTCTTCTCTGAGTCCATGTTCATCAGCATATCTTAGACAATTATCGCCTCTGTCCTTCAAATCTGTTACCGGTTCATGTTTTTAATTTACTGCCATTAAGATGGCCAGTCATCCGCCTGTTAATCTGCATGGCTGTGGTTAACGGTTATTTGGATGGAAAGAACAACTGTAACAAGGCTTTCTGTTTGCAATCCTTCACAGACTTGTAAAGGAAAACTGTGGTTGATCAGAGGCTTGCTGGAAATGTCAATTCAATATTCCGCCACTTAGATCCTCAGTATTCCTGTCAAACGGCTTTTACAGCTGGCAGCCATGATCTGAGTGCAGCGCCAAATGCGCACCGACGCTGCCTTTACAGCTCTTAAATAGAGTTAAAAGTGGTGTGCAAATGAAAGCTATTAATATTTATTAACACTCTGATGCGTAAGGTTAAAAGCAGCCTCTCGTCGTGTTGCGTTCGGCCGTTTGATTAATCGCGGTGGTGATGGTCTTCACATCCACGACATTGAAGGTTACTGGCATCGATTCTTGTCCTGTCACAGCGGCCCGTGGAACTGAAAAGTCAGGGAACTTTCATGGATGTTGCACAGAATCCTGTTTCCACGTTTGATGCACATGTGATTTCATTTTTGTGCCGACTAATAGTTGAAGTGTAGTCAGTTGCTGTCTGCGTAAATAGAGAATTAAACCTGACAGTCAGCTTACGTTGTGGCTTGCAAATTAGTGTTTTATTTGTTCATGTACAAAGGTAAACAAACATTTAAGTGTGTGATGCATCGCCTGTGACCGGAAAAGCTTGTTTAAATGCACCTTTTAATGCACACATGCCACTTTTGTTGTGCCTTCACAGTGCAAATGCTTTTTATTTCTTGCATATGTAGTGCACATGAAAAATAAAAATAAAAACAGATATTCAGCTAAATCCAACTAGTGTGTGCAATGCGTTGACCTAAAAAACCCTGTGTAAATGCGTGTTTTCATGCATATATGCCACTTTTTTTTGCCTTCACAATGGAATAACTCCTTTTAGATTTATGTAGTATACACTACAAAAAAATCAATAAAAAATGTTAAATCCAACAAAAAATACAATAATGCATTTAGTTAATTGGTATTTTTGTAGTTTGTAGTTGAAATTATCTAGTAAAACAAAAAACATTATTTAAAAAGTGAAATTATGCAAGTCAAGTCAGTGAAGCTCATGTGAATTGCTGATGATTAGGTTATTGTCTTATTTTCAACTTAGTGTTTTATTTGCTATGCACAAAAGTAAACAGCTGTATGCCACTTGCCACTTTTGTTGTGGCTTCACAATGCAAATGCCTTTTATTTCTTGCATATGTAGTGCACATGAAAAATAAAAACAAAAACAGATATTTAGCAAAATCCAACTAGTGTATGCAATGCACTGAACTAAAAATCCGGTGTAAACACGTTTTCATGCATATATGCCACTTTTGTTTGCCCTCACAGTGGAATGACTTCTTTTAGATTTATTTAGTGCACGCCACAAGAAACAATCAATTTAAAAATCTAACAAAAAATTATAATAAATATAATAATGCATTTAGTTAATCAGTATTTTTGTGATGTTTTCTAAATGAAATTATCTGGTGAAACAAGAAACATTTAACAAGTGAAATTATGCAAGACTTGGAATTGAAGTCTAGAAGTGAAGTCAGTGAAACTCATGTGACTTGCTGACAGTCAGCTTATTGTCTTCTTTGCAACTTAGTACTTTATTTATGATGCACGAAAATGTAAAGCCTGTGGAAATGCACCTTTTAATGCATGTATGCCACTTTGAATGAATGAATGAATGAATGATTTTCTTGTGCCTTCACAGTGCAAGTACTTTTTATTTATTGCATATGTAGTGCACATGAAAAATTGTAACAAACACGAATAATCTACATGAAATAACATTTTCTTAATCAGTATTTTTCCAGTCTTCTCTAGTAAAAGTAAAGTCTGGTAAAACAAAAAACATGTATTTGAAAAGCACAATTATGCAAAACTTATGAACTCTTTCAGATGTAGCATTAGATCTGCTGCTTGGCTTACTGCCTTGCTTGCGTCTTAGTGTTTTATTTGGTGCACAAGTAAACAAACTTTTGAGCATGATGCATGGTTTTTAGTGAGCTAAAATGCCTGTTTAAGTGCACTCTTTCATGCATATGCTATGTTTGTTTGGATTTCACAATGAATTCCTTTTGGATTAGTTTACTGCATATGTAGTGCACATGAAACAAAAACATCAGTAGATAAAATAAGTGTGTTGTTTTCAAGAAATGCAAGAAAGATTTATTTAAAAAGCAAATTTCCGCACATAAATGAACTGTTTCAGAAGTTAAGTTAGCTTATGATCAGCTTGCAACTTATTTGCTTACTTTATTTACAACTTTTGAGTGCGATGCATACATTCCAGTGAGCTAAATAGCCTGTGTAAATGCACTTTTTCATGCATATATGCCTCTTTTGCCTTCACAGTGCAGTTGTTCTTTTTCAGATTTTTATTTTATGCACATGAAAAATAAAAACAACTAAAAAAAAATGTAATCTGAAGAAATAATTAGGTGTTTATTTTTTGCAAGTACAATTTTTTTTTTAATTAAATTTTTAAAAAAATCAGCTAAATCCAACAAAATACAATCAATAAATAAATAAAAATGTAACATTTATTTGTAAAGTGAAATTATCTAAGACACATAAATTACTTTTTTACTCTTTAAAACTGTTTTATACCCTACTTAGTTGTTTTTTTCTTTTTAATGTAACATTTACTACATTTTGTGAGGTTTAAAGTTTGAACAGTCAGAATTCAAAATCTATTCTTCCGTAAACAAGCGTCAAATTCAAATTATTTGTTGCTTTATATAAGCAATTTGTATGATTATGAAGTCTAGGTAGTTTGAATTATCTGACCACTAAGGCTAGTTTTTTTGTTATGACAACAACCTGAAGGTGTTAAAACATAGCATACATGCGTTTTTAGACACTCTGACTGTAAAAATGCTTTCTATTTCTTGCATATGTAGTGCACATAAAAAATAAAAACAAAGAACATAGATATTCAGCTAAATCCTACTACTGTATGCAATGCATTAACCTAAAAATCCACCGGAAACTAAAAATGCACGTTTTGATGCATATATGTCACTTTTGTTTGCCTTCACAGTGGAATGACTTTAGATTTGTTCATGTAGTGCACACTACCAAAAAAAATAATTAAAAACTGCTAAATCCAACAAAAAATACAATACTGCATTTAGTTAATTGGTATTTTTGTAGTTTGTAGTTGAAATTATCTAGTAGAACAAAAAGACTTGTAAATGAACTTTTAGAAGTCAAGTCAGTGAATTGCTGATGATCAGGTTATTGTCTTATTTGCAACTTAGTGTTTTATTTAGAGTTTTTTTAATGTACAAATTAACTAAATTTAGCGAGGTTTAAACAGAATTCGAAATCTATTCTTCTGTATTTATTTTTTGTGAAACAAGCATCAAATTCAAATTATTTGTTGTTTTATAAGCAATTTGTATGATTCTTTATTATTTACAATTCTTAAGTCTAGTTAGTTTAAATTATCATCTGACCACTAAGGCTAGTTGTTTGTGTCATGACAACATATATAAAAACCTGAAGGTGTTAAAACAGCATACATGCATTTTTAGACACACTGACTGTAACAATGTCTTCTATTTTTTTTTGCAGAAGTAGTGCGCACAAAAAATAAAAACAAGAACATATACTCCAGCTAAATCCAACTAGTGTATGCAATGCATTAACCTAAAAATCCTGTTTAAATGCACGTTTCCATGCATATATGCCATTTTTGTTTGCCTTCACAGTGGAATGACTTTTAGATTTGTTTATGTAGTGCACACTACCAAAAAAGAAAGAGAAAAAAATCAATTTAAGAAAACTGCTAAATCCAACAACAAAAAAAAAAATCAAAATTATTTGAGAATTGGATTTTCTTTTTGTCAAACAAGCATCAAATTCTAATTATTTGTTGCTTTATATAAGCAATTTGTATGATTCTTTGTGATTTACAATTCTTATTTATTAAGTCTTGTTAGTTTGAATTATCATCTGACCACTGAGGCTTGTTGTTTGTGTGCAGAGAACATATATAGAACCTGAAGGTGTTAAAACACAGCATACATGCGCTTTTAGACACCCTGACTGTGATACGCTGGAAAAATTCATGTGATCTTTTCCGACCCAAGCCAGAGCCGTCGGGGCTCCCTCCCGCTGTTTATCTGAGTGTTTGTCGGTCGGCAGCCCTTCCCATCCCATCTCCTCTTCCTCTTTCTTTCTTCTTTCTCTTTTTTTTTTTTTTGCTCAGCTGAGCATTTGTCTTCACAATTGCATTAGCTCTGAGTTATACCTTTGGTCTCTTGTCAAATCAATAATGGATGACAGGAGAACCCCGCCGTGAGGTATCGCTCTCTGAGTGAGACAGATCTGTCTGTGTCAGGGGCTCCGAGCGCCGAGGCTGCTGGGAACGCAGGCGGTGGGAAACTCTACACTGATGGAGACGGGGAGATTTTGGTTTTGTTTAACCTGCCAAAAGTGTACTGGTGCATCTCCTCTCACTTTGTTCTGTCAGAACTGCAGTCTAGTCCTAGACCTCAGGACAAATCAACACTCAGAATCAACATGATATGTGGGCAGAGAAATCCAAACCGCCACAAGCAGAGCTTCCTTGTCAAACGTGTTACTCTGATATTCCTATAAATACACCAGCTAGCAGTCCAAAGTTTGGACGCTCTGGACTAAACTGATGTTTCTTGTGATGATAAAAGCCTTTGATCTTTGGCTTCTGATTAAATCGATTTTGGTAAACATGATCATCAAGTGCACGCTCCCAGGATGCATCTCATGAAGTTGGCTGACAAATGACAAAAAACATTTGATTTGTGTCACATGTTTTGGTCACTGGATCATTCCCAGACTTCCATTTGTTTTATCTTTTAATATCACTTTTTAAATGTTTACAATACACTTGTAGTAGTACTTTGTAATAATAGCAATGCATTTTGACACAGAAGTGTACTATGATATCTATATATAATACAAAGGATCAAATGGCTTAAATATGGTTTTTATATTGTGTAAAATTGAGTTGCATTTTAAATGTGCCCTATAGTAGTGCACCACTTTTAATGTATTTACACATTTTAATGCAATTATATTATGATGCTGACATTACAAAGCCATTAAAATACAGATTGTTTCTAATGCAATATTGTTCAATTAGGAAACAATACAACTGGTTATAATGGTGACTTCAATTTCAACTGTAAAGCAGGTCAGACAATGTCATGTCAACATTCAGCTCAATTCAGTATTAAGTTCAACTAAATCAATATTAAGTCATATATTTGAATTTTACATAATATATTTTAATGTGGCAATCAAACATTTAACAGAATTTTAGCTTATTATCTTTAGTTTGAAGTATTGTAATTTAGTATTTTGTAAATTTGTTTAACTCTGGTAATACATAAATGATAAAATAATATAAATAATGTTAAATAAATATAGTAATTTATATATAATAAATAAACTATAAGTGATTTAAAAAAATAAATGTTAAAATCACACAGTACATATATACAGTATATTTTATAAATGTACATTATTTACTATTTTGTAGCACAGTTGTATCTTGGCTTGAAGTATCACAATTTTGTAAATTTATTTAACAAATAATATATTAAAAAATAAAGTACATGATATTACATTAATATAATATAATAAAAGTATAGATAAATTAAATAAAATGATATATAGATTTTAAGATTTTTTATATATAATTTATTTTTAATTTATTTAACTTTATTAATTATATTACATAAATTTATATAGAATATAAGTATAGCTAAATTAAATTAAATACATTAATGTATGAATTAATTAAAAATAAAAATATATAGTATATATGTTACAAATACAGTATACAATATATTTTTAGATGTACATGATTTACTATTGTATAGCTTAAATTCTATTGTATCTTGGATAAAGTTTTGCAATTTAGTTTTTGTAAATTTGTTTAACTCAAATAATTATTTCAAATAATTAAAATGATTTTTAATAAATTTTACATAGATATATATGGATATTCACTCCCACCTTCAATCCTTGCGGACCTGACTCGAACCAACCTTGTACCAGACAGACAGACAGACAGACAGACAGACAGACAGACAGACAGACAGACAGACAGACAGACAGACAGACAGACAGACAGACAGACAGACAGACAGACAGACAGACAGACAGACAGACAGACAGACCAGACAGACAGACAGACAGACAGACAGACAGAGACAGACAGACAGACAGACAGACAGACAGACAGACAGACAGACAGACGAGCAGACAGACAGACAGACAGACAGACAGACAGACAGACAGACAGACAGACAGACAGACAGACAGACAGACAGACAGACAGACAGACAGACAGAGAGACAGAGACAGACAGACAGACAGAGACAGACAGACAGACAGACAGAGACAGACAGACAGACAGACAGACAGACAGACAGACAGACAGACAGACAGACAGAGACAGACAGACAGACAGACAGACAGACAGACAGACAGACAGACAGACAGACAGACAGACAGACAGACAGACAGACAGACAGACAGACAGACAGAGACAGACAGACAGACAGACAGACAGACAGACAGACAGACAGACAGACAGACAGACAGACAGACAGACAGACAGACAGACAGACAGACAGACAGACAGACAGACAGAGTTTTAAATGTATATTTTACATTGTAAATGTGTTTTTTTTTTGTAGTTTTTAGCTCAAATAGTATATTAATAGATGATCATATTTAATTAATTAATATTGCATATTTTATAAATATTTGTTTGTATACATTGGCTTGCCGATCGTGATTAATTGCACCTAAACTAAAAGTTTTTCTGTAATATAATATATGAGTGTGTACTGCGTATATTTATTATGTGTATATATATAAATACACACACATGCATGTGTATATATTTAAGAAAAATATGTTGTGTATATTGATATATTTTATACAAATATAAATACATAAATACAAATATTTTCAGAATATATACTGTATGTGTGCCTTTATATATACATAATAAATATCGTGATTAATTGTTGCCCAGCACTAAATTGTATGCATCCCTCTTTGTTATGAACATAAATCTTAAAAATGATTGTTTAAACAGATATGAAAATGATTGCTTGTAATATTTAATGTTAGAAAGAACCGCTATTTACAATGCTGCCTTGCAAATGCTCAGATATTAAATCTGGGTTTGTATAGCTAATGCATGAAATGTAATGAGCGCTGTTGTTGTTGTTGTGTTTTTTTTTTTTTTTTTTTTTTCTTTTTATATATATATATATATATATATATATATATATATATATATCTGGATGAGTGAGGCACGTCGGAGCGCCAGTGGGCGAAGCAATTTCCCCAGCAGGCTCCTTTCATTTGTAAAAGTTTGCTGTACAGCAAGGCTACCTCACTTCAGTAACTTTGTAACAGAGTATAGCCCTGAGATTTCTATTTCATACTGACCAAAGATTGCTTCGGTTGCCTCATTCAACCTTTTGTGCGGCCTGTATTCTGCGGCTGACCTTTCTTAGTGGCTGCAGTCAATAGTGACTGCGAGTGCTGCGGGCCCCGGACACAACGCTGCAATTTACAGCAGGGACCGTGAGCGTCTGGGCTTTGTTCCTCTTCCTCCACGACTCTTTTCTTAATTAAAGCATTATTGAGATTCTTAATTGCTGTTTATTCGCTCTGCAATGATAGAGACGCCTTTGATTTCTGTGTTTCTTTCTTTTCTTTTCTTTCTCCAGTCTCGCTCCGCTCAGTCTGACCTACATGTATTCTTTTTTAAAGATGTCTGCTTCTTCAACATCACGTTCGCCTCAATGCCGGAGACCCGCGGGTCACTCTATGGACGTTTTGTAGCAAACACGCTCTGATTGTTTTTCTACTGTAAGCACGACTACTGTAAAATGCTACAAGAAGCGGAGTTGTTTATATACTGTTCAGCCATTGGACATTAATAGTTATTATTAGCCACAGACTTTAATTGCACTGAAAAACATGGTGTAGAAACAATTGATAGTAAAATTCACAATTACTAAGAAACGGCAAACTTAACATTTTGAAGTAGATTGCTGGTTAACATTTCAATTGCATATGATTTTACGTGTCATTTTAATGGGTAATGCATCTGATTGTGTGAAATAATTTTGCGTATGTGCTGTTGTCTTTCTAAGCAATTTATGCATTTCGTTTTCAGGCTGCGCAGTGATTGGATGTAAATCAATTGAAAGGCGTTCCTGCTCATGAATAATGTAAATAATGTTTTCGTAGTCGCTTTGGAGATTAATGACATAATCACATTTTTGACTGAAGTCTGAAATGTTGACTAAAACTGAAACTAAACCATCTAATAAAATTGTTATTTGAAATAAAAGAAGCTTTATCTGAAATAAATTAAAATATCAAAAGGTAAACTTATTTCTGATATTTGCAAAAGCCACATTTTTCATTTTTATTTAGCTTAAAATAACTAAAACTGAAATCAAATTTATATAAGCTATGTAAACATTAAAAAAAAAAAACTAAAAATGACAAAAACAACAAAATTGCTACAATTTTAACTAAAATTCTAATGAAGCTATAAAAAACATTCAAACTGTTAATAATAACACAAATTGTATCTATCAATTACATAATATTTTCATGCTATTTTAATAGGCAGTGCATCTTTTTTAGAGTAAATATTTTTTAGAGAAGTTTGCAGATGTAAAAAATAGACTTGCGTTTTACAGTTAACTAAAACTAAAACTAAATAATAAAATAAATATTTGTTATTTTGCTTTATCTTTATAGCTTTACCAAAAAACGTAATTCTAATGAAGATATAAAGCATATAACGTGTTATTATATTATATTATTATAACCGCATCTTTCAAATGCATAATACTTTACAAGCTACTTTTTTATGTACTGCATACTCAGACTTTTATAGTTAACTAAAACTGAAACTAAATCATAAAAAAAATATTATTTGAAATAAAATAAGCTTAATTTGAAAATAAATTAAAATATAAAAATAGTGTAAAAATAGCTAAAAATAAAATTGAAATAAAATTGATATAAACTATGCAGACAGATTTTTTAAAAAATGACAAAACAAAATTACTAAATCGGTAACTAAAATTCTAACAAAGATATAAAAACATTTAAATTGTTAATAAAAACTCTAATAGTATATTTCAGTTGTATAATATTTTACATGCTATTTTAATAGGTAATGCATCTGTTTTCAAGTATTTTAGAGTATTTTTTTTTTTTTAAATAAGCTTTATCCAAAATAAATTTAAATATAAAAAGTTATTTCTAATATCTGCAAAGGCAAAAATGTTCATCTTCATTTAGTTTAAAATAACTAAAACTAAAACTGAAAAACAAATGAATATAAATTAATATATGTAGACTTATTTACAATAAAAAAGACAAAAGTACCAAAACGTTAGCTAAAATTCTAATGAAGATATAAAAACATTTAAATTGTTAATAAAAAATATAATTGAATCTTTGTTATATAATATTTTACTTCCTATTTTAATAGGATGTTTTCAAGTATTTTACAGTAAATATATTTTTTTTAAATGTTTGCATACATGCGGCATACTCATACTTACATTTTTATAGTTAACTAAAACTGAAACTAAATCATAAAATAAATATTTGTTATTTGAAATAAAATAAGCTTTATCTGAAAAAAATTAAAATATAAAAAGTTCAACTTATTTCCGGTATTTGCAAAGGCAACAGTTTTAATTTTCACTTATTTTAAAATACCTAAATCTTAATGTCTTTAAATAAATAAATAAATAAAAATGACAAAAAAACACAACAAAATTAATGAAACTTTAACTGAAAATTATAATGAAGGTATTAAAAACATTTCACTTGTTAATAAAAACTATAATCGTGTCTCATTTATACCAAAATGACACTGGACTGAACATTCATTTGGTTTTTAATTGGAACAGGGAAATGGCTTAAAACTATTAATCACTTTTCCCTTTAAGATGAAAAATTGTGTGAGGGATTGTGTTAAGTAACTATGTATCTGTTATTTTAAAAATAATACATACATACATACATGCATACATATGTTTAAGGTTTCATGACCCTTTCATTTTTTTTTTTTTTTGTCTTTTTTTGCTGGAGTGAATATGCTTATAATTTGAGAAGCTATTTTTTTCTTTAAACCTAAAAACGTATTGATACTGGTTTCATAGACGAATATATAATGTGTGTGCAAATCAATTTCTTAAGAATTTTTTCTTGAAATTAATCAGTAACACTTTAGTTACAGTAAGTTCCCATTATTAAGTGTTACTGAATAACACATTTGTTACAGTATTTATTAATCTGTTAACAGTTAACATCTACAACTTTTGATTTTAATGATATATCAGTAAATGTTATTAGTAAATGCATTGATAAATGCTTTAATAATTTTCAATGTTAGTTCTTGTTAACTATTGTAACCAGTTAATCTTTTGATGTGTTGCCTTTACTATTCTATTCTAAAATATGAAAAATGATTGGAAAAAAAAATCAAATTACACAAAAATCAAATTATGCCAATATAATGCCAGTTTGATTTAAAAGCGCAAGCTGTGTCGTCTAAAATGCAGGAAGGATTTTAAAAATGAATTTCATCCAAACTGATGGTCTGCGTCTCGTCCTTCTCACAGGCGGTTTTAAGGGCTATCGATCTCGGCTGGCTAAGGGCCGCGTGATGTTTTGGAGCTCCGCTGTGGCGCTGAGGCTATTTGAATTCCATTCAGATATCCAATAGCCACTTGGCTGTACATATTTCATAAGCCCGAGACGCTTTAGCCACCACATACTTCAGTTTTTATTAGTCTCTAAGAGCAAGAAACCAAATGTTAAGCAATCAAACAGAAGGGCTGTGGAGAGGCTTTATAGAAATACATATTTATGAATGACAGACTGAAATGACGAGGCACGTCACCGACTGAGATTCTTTATGGAGCGATCAGGGTTATTATAGTTTTGAACTATATATAGATCTCATTCGTTTTTGTCCAGTTTTTAATTAAACCTTCAATTTTAGTGCAGTTTTAAGGTTTCAAAAAGAATCTAACATGATATTTGTGCTGATGGATGTCCGGACACGATGATTTGTTGCAGGAGCAGGTAATCCGGTCTTCATGTGGTCCTGGAGAGACTGTCCCGTTTACCTGCCCTGCTCAGAACAGAGGGTTCCTCTCTGCTAAATTTAGACTGGCATTAAGATCTCCTTCGCTGTCCCAGGACACAGAGAGTGAGCGAGAGAAGTGTAGCGTTTCAGAAGAGGGTGTTGAGGATCTGATGAGGACGAGAGGGAGAGAGGCCGCTGACCACAGATTGAGTTTCACTCCTGTGTGTGAGATGATCGTGGCACCTGCAACTCAACTCTGAAACACACACTACTATTACTACTGTATTGCAGATGCAATTTTACAGCTTTTTGACAATATACAATATATATATATATATATATATATATATATCTTGATATATGTATTTGCTCTGAAGTGGCTTGACGTTTTCTCAAAGGAAACAGCATTTCAACCAAACAGTCATTGTAGCAAAGTATTATCTTCTGCTCTTGAAGATTGATGTGTTTGGTGTGCAGATTTTTTTATTTATTTCAGTTTATGGTAGTTTCTTTTAGGTTTATATTAATAAAAATAATGATTTTTCTTATGTTCTCACCCTCATAAAAATATTGTAAAATGTTATTAGTAATAATAATAATAATAATAATAAGAAATAATAATAATAATATAACATTTAAATTATATACATATTAAATGTTATTACAATATTTTAAGATGCAATACTACTACTACTACTACTACTACTACTACTAATTTTTATATTAATAATACAAATATTTTAACATTACGTATATTTACATAACACGAATAATATTTTATATTATTATTATTGTTATTATTGTTATTATTATTATTATTATTATTAAATAATAATAAAATGTTAATAAAACTATTGAAGATTAAATGTAACATTTTTAAATGTTATTATAAAAACATAAAAAAAATATGACAGAGATGGAAAAGGTACACGTATGTTATTACTGCTATAATAATAATAATAATAATAATAATAATAATAACCTTATTTTTACAGATTTTTTTGTTTATATAGTTTCTTGAAGTTTATATGAATAGAAATGTTTTTTCTTACTTATCCTCATAAAAATATTGTGAACTATTATATTTAATAATAATAGCATTTAAATAAAAAATATTAAATATTTCAATATTTTAAGATACTATTGTTTTTACACCTACTACTACTATTTTGTATAATAATAATAATAATAATAATAAAATTAATTATTTTAACATGACATATTTACATAACATATAAATGTTATATTATTATTATTGTTATTATTAAATAATTAAATGGTAATAAAACAACTGAAGATTAAATGTATTTTTTATGTTATTAAAAAAACAAATAGAAATATGAGAGAGAGCAAAAAGGTACACGTATTGATTATTTTATTTCTGCTATAATAATAATAATAATAATAATAATAATAATAATCTTTTCAAACTTAATAATAAAGTTACGAATATTCTGTATTCCCCAAAACAAGACAAAATTGTATAATATAAAATATTTCTGATATATCTGCTAAAACAAAATTCAAAATATATTTATGTAAAAAAAAAAAACTAAAACTTTCTAATATCTTTGGAAATATATATTTTAAAATATATGTATATTTCAATCCAAGAAAAACCATTTAAAATATCATTTTTGAAATGTTATTATAAAAACAAACAAAAAATATGAGAAATATAATAAAAATATAAAATAGTGAGAAGGTACAGTTATTGATTAATATTATTATTGCTATCTTAATTTGATAATATTAGTAACTACTGTACTTTAAAAATGTTAAATTTTTATTATTCTTTTTTTTTTTTTATATGACAGATAAAGTACAGTAGACCAATCACATTCCAGGGGAGAAGATAATGCATTGTACATTAATTTTTATTTATTTTATTTTTTTATGGGTTTTTTTAATGTATATTTTATATTTTTATAATGATTTTTTTATTTATTTTTTTCCCTTGCCCAGTTAATAGTTTACACCAAAATCAAAGAATTCAGTATTGGCCACTTCTGGCACTGCCATCAAAACCTTTAAAAAGACTGAATCTGAAAGCATTATTATACTTTTCAGTCCTATATCACTTGAAAACACTCCTGAAACTTTAACAATAACTGTGGTGGTTTGGGGAAAGCAGCGGTTTTTATTACTCCAGATATTTTTCTCATGCCATCTAAAGCGTTTACTCATTGCTGTAAACAGCTGTTTATTAATTCCATCAGCAGCATGTTAACAGCAATCTGATTATTCCGATCAGGTTTTTTTTTTTTTTTCCATTCGCTGTGGCTTTTTATTCCTGTGTGTGTAATGAGGGGAGAGTGTGAGGTAATCACAATCCTGCGTCGGACCACTGAACAAGGTAATCTGTTCATTTGCGGCGGGCCGGGCCTGTTGGCTTCTAATTCGAATAACGGCCCACTGCTGCTATTAAATTTGCAGAAGAGAAGCGCTAAGCATCTAAACGGCAGCTAGAATACGAAATCTGCTCTTCCTTCCTGCCCGGCTTCCTGCTTTTTGCGCTGGCAGCTGCGTGTGAACATCCTTATGGAGATTACGGCTCTGAGCTCTGAGGATGTGCGTGTTTGGGGGGAAGTGGATTTTGGTCAATGAGGCTTCATGTAGCAAGGTCGCAGGCTTGGGAAGCTCGTCTTTGAAGTGTGTAAGTAATCTCGGGAGAGAGACAACTGATCCAGACCTCTAAGACAGTCTGTCTGCTTTATATCTTCACAACTGCATCACCGTGCTGGACAACTAAACCAACACGCCAGTGCTTTCATGTAATGCTTTTAGGAGGAAATATAGGCATTTTTGCTGAGTTTTGTTGCGTCACTATTAATAGCTATAGCAATATCAGTTGTGTTGATACCACAAGTTAAATTCATAATCAAAGTGCTCTATTTGCTATTTTATTTTTATCAGTATTTTGCATTCCCAAAAAACAAGACAAAACTTGCCATATGCTGTTAAAAAAAAAAAAACAACTTTAAAAAAAGTTTTCAACTTAAAATAATTACACCACTGACTTAAACTTTTTAGTTTAGTCAACTTGAATTTTTAAGTTACTTAATGTAAATGTAAGTGACAATATGGAATATTTTAGTTGACTGAACTAAAAATTTTAAGTCAGCGGGGTAACAAATTATTTTAAGTTAAAACTATTTTTTTTTTTTAAAATGTATAATATAAAAATATGTATGAGATATTTGCTAAACAATGTTTTAAACTACATAACCATTTTAAAGCTCTCCATATATTTTAGTCCAAGAAAATATGAATGAAATATGTCAGATTTGAAGAAAAACATTTGTCGATAACACATGAGCATGTTTAAATATAAATAAATAATGAATAAAGCCTAAATGTAGGCTACTGTAAGACTGGAAGCATATTTTCTCACTGAAATAATTTTTAAATATATTTTTATATTTTTAAATATAGTTTAAATATAGTTTGATATCATTACACATCACTGTACAACATTTATTTAGTATATATTTAAAATATATTTATTATGTATTTGTGTATTTATTTAAAATAATACAAATAAGTAATTTTTTAATATATATTGTATTTTATTCACATTTTTATTCAAATGGCTTTTCAATAAAAGTAATAAAATGAATATACTGTTTATATAATTTTAATATTTATTTAAAATATGTTGGTAATAATAGAATTATGCATTTTATATATATATATTCTTTTATTATATTGTTTTTTTTAAAGTAATAATAGTAATAGTAATAATAATAATAATAATAATAATAATAATAAAATATGTTGGAAAGTATAGAATTGTCATGTAATTTTGTATTTTATTATATTCTTTTAATAGTAATAAAAAAAACAATATTGTATAAATAAATGAAAATATGTTGGAAATTATAGATTATTTGTATATATTTTTATTATTACTTTTTGATAGTAATAAAAAATATTATCATAACCAATATTACATAAAGAAATTAATGAAAATACATTTGGAAATTATAAAATTATGTATTTTTATTTTATTTTTATTTTTTTTTAAATGGTGAAAAAAATGCCAATATCACATAAATAAATAAACTAATGAAAATACATTGCAAATCATGTCATAACTGTTATGCAATTTTATATATTTTTATTATATTATTTGTAATATTAAATGAATGAATGAATGAATGAAAATATGTTGGAAAGCATCAACATAAGTTTTATTTTAATTCAACAACTTGCAAACACAAAACTTCTTAAAGGGATAGTTCACCCAAAAATTCTGTCATAATTTACTCATCCTCAAGCAAGAAATTCGCACAGGTTTGGGACAACTTGAGAGTGAGTAAATGATGACAGTTTTCATTTTTGGGTGAACTATCCCTTTAAGTTCTTTCTCATCTTGTGTTTGGGGCTCATAATACAATGGATTTTCCTTGTATTTTTTGGTATAAACTGCAAAGCAAAATCTGTATTTCTGTCTGTGCACAGTACATAATATTATACCACCCAGTGCTAGTTAATAGATAATGTCTGTCAGTGAGTTCTGCAAGTTTTCACGTAGGCTGCGCTGATGTGATGCACTGATGTGTTTTGCAGATGACGGTATTTGGCTGAAATCTCTCCGTTGCGGTGAAACATCTCTGGCCCGCTGCTCGCGTGTTCTTTCGAGTAAAGTGATGGGCTCGGCTCTTTTGACCTCCGGCGGCGTGTCTTAATGAGCGTCGCTCGGACAGAATAGTGACGCCCCACGTATGCGCAGGACCCCGTGAATTATTGCTTTGCATAAGAAAATGCCAAATGTGAAACAGTTGTCTCTTTTCACGCGAAGCGCTAGTCAGGCAGAACGCCATCATGGGCTATTAGGCCGCGCATATGCGCCGTCAACAGCGCGCAACTCATCAGCTATAAAATCATCTGTGATTATGTGGAAAGGTTGGAGCATTTAAATTTGCATTTGAATGATGACGCGCGAGTACGTTTTAAGCATGCCGTGATGAATTTCGCCAGAGATGTGTTGTGGATTGTTTCACTTGCTCACTTAACACCTCGCCTGAGGGTTTTTCTCTCTCGGATCTGTTTGCCGTTCGTGTTTAGTGAACCATTTGAATGTTTTACCCGGTGTGAGCTAATTGTTTAGCTCAGATTTTAGAGAAACGGTACATGTGTGTTGGTTTTACTCAAGATAAATAGCACTTCTGTATGACTGCAAGGCCCGAACGCTGCCTGGTTATTGATTTAATACATTTACATTCATGCGTTTAACAGGATTTTATCCAAAGTGACTTAAAAAGAGAAGAAAAGCGATTTGTCAGAGAACCAACAATATTCATAGTATACATTTTCCAGGTATTTCTAGACATATAGATTAGGAAGTAAGCCAGAGAATAGGACAAATTTTTGCACAGTTTGGGGAAAAAATCTAATTGCAATTTGAAATGTGATTTTTAAAAACAAAATACAGTTTAGGGCTGCACAGTTTGGCCAAAATTTTCTATTTGTCATGTCATTATATATTATAGATTTATATAAATAAAAATGGAAATAATAGAATGACAATAATAAATTATTATATTTATTTATTATTATTATTATTATTATTATTATTATAAAAAATACAAATATAAAAAATTACTTAATAAAACAAAATGTATCACTGTAATATTTAGTGTAAAATGAACATGAATATTAATAATAATATTATTTCACCAAAAATATAGAAATTAAAACAAAATAAGATATTACAGTAATATTTCAATGTAAAATAAACAAATATTTAATAATAATAATAATAATTAATAATAATATTATTATTATTATTATTATTATTATTATTATTATTATTAATAATAATATCAAATAAAAATGGCTACTACAAAGATTTACTGTAAAACAGAAATACAGTTTAATTAAATTTATTATTATTATTATTATTATTATTACCAAATAAAAATGACTACTACAAAGTTTTGCTGTAAAATAGAAATAGTTTAATTAAATTTATTATTATTATTATTATTATTATTATTACCAACTCAAAATAACTACTACAAAGTTTTACTGTAAAATAGAAATAAATATTTAACATTTTATTTACATTTATTATTACTACTACTATTGCTGTTGTTGTTGTTGTTGTTGTTGTTGTTGTTGTTGTTATTATTATTATTATTATTATTATTATTATTAATATAAAAAGATGTATTGGCATTAGAATATTTTACTGTAAAATAAAAATGCAGTACTTAAGAAATTTATATTTATTTTTTTATTTATTTATAATAACACTGTAAGATTACAATACTATTACTTAAGGCTGTCTTAATTTCTTCATTTTCAAACATTAAACCATCATACTTACACTACATATATTTACTTTAAATAGCAACATTTGCAATTTGTTAATCACATAATTTCAAGCCATAATAAGCCATATATTGTGATTTTTTTTTTTTTTTTTTTTTTCCGATTACTCGTGCAGTCCTAGCATTTGCCGTAGAGCAAAGCAGTCATACATGCAATTAAAAAATAGGCAAACCATTTTATCTTTCTGTACATGAGTCATTTTTCTTCTTCTTCTGTCAGAAAAGCATTGTGAAGATGCCAGCGTTTGTTTTTCACCAGTCGAGGAGGTGTTAAATTGCATGTGGAGTGTGCGTTTAGTTTTATTGTCTCAAGTCTTGTAAGCTTTGTAATCTTTGGCAAGAAAGCATCTGCGAAGACTGTAATCATAAATGTAATTTTAGTCCAGCACATGGCCTTTTTTTGGCTGCAGACATCAGTAATCGCAGCCCAATCGCGAACATCCTGTGAAAAACAGCCCTCGGGTGTTTTAAGTCTTCTTTGTTTAGCTTGTCTTACATCTGTGTTTGTTTCTGATCTATATTCATCCCCAGTGAGTGTATCATAAAACCACGTTCAGGTGGGATGTAGATGATGGTGATGAGTGTGTGTGTGTGTTGAAGCGAGTCTATGTATCATAGCTGGACTCAATTGAGTGTGAACATTTAAATCTGGCTTAGAAATTGCTGCAGAGGGCCTCTTGTGACACGCGGGATGCATTATTCAGCGCATGGACTGCTCGGAGTTTGAGTCAGGGCCAGCTTACTTCCACATTCACCAGCCGAACACGATCTGACTGCTCTGATCTGACGACAGAAATCGAGGTGGCTACCGAAACGCCTTGCTAGCCACGACAGGTTCAGCTCAAGCGAGACTTACAAAGACGCGCTGCCAATACGCACTGACGGTGAGAAGAAGAAGAAGAAAAAAAAAAAAAAAGTGTAGGGTTTACTCTAAAATGATTTTCACTCAGAAATTGCTAGGAAATTTCACAATTACAAGGAATAGTTCACCCACACAAATGAAAATGTAGATGTAGATGAGTTTGTTTCTTCATCAGAACTGATTTGGAGAAATGTAGCTAGGGCTCTATGATTTCCACAATGTGGTAAACATAAAAGAATCACAGAATCCAGTCAGAAATTTACTGTATAATGCAGAATGTCACAGAATAAAAATGGAATTTATTTTGTAATGCCACAGAATTTTCCAAATTTTGGATGAATAAATCAAAAACTATTGTCATATCATATACCAACAGAAACGCGTCTTCCCAGCAACCCGTCAAAATAAAAATTCGGTTTAACTTGAAGAAACTGTAACAGAAATACATTGCGTAATTTACTGATTGTACAAAAAAGCAGATTGAATCACAGAATTCAGTCATAAAAATGGAATTTATTGTGTAATGTCACAGAATTGTCCACATTTTGGATGAATAAATCAAAAACTATTGTCATATCATATACAAACAGAAACGTGTCTTCACAGCAACCCATCAAAATAAAAGTTCAGTTTAACTTGAAGAAACTGTGACAGAAATGCATTACTTAATTTAATGATTGTACTAAAACACAGATGCAATCACAGAATTCAGTCATAAAAATGGAATTTATTGTATAATGCAGAATGTCACAGAATTTTCCAAATTTTGGATGAATAAATAAAAAACTACCATCATATCGTATACAAACAAAAACATGTCAACCCGTCAAAATAAAAGTTCTGTTTAACTTAAAGAAACTGTGACAGAAATACATTACTTAATTTAATGATTGTGTTACTACTATTAATAAAATAATTTTAAGGAACATTAACCTGAAAAAAAATATTTACCAGAATAAATGAAAATATAAATATGCAACACAGTGTTAGTGTTTCTATTTAAAAAAAAAAAAAAAATTGAAATAAACTATTTTTTTTTTTTAAATCAGTTAATTAATAATGCTTTTGATTTATTAACATTTAATGAAACCATTAAAATGCAATCCAGAAAATGAATAGAAAACATGGAATTTGATTTAAAAAAAAAAAAGAAAGAAAGAAAAGAAAAGAATCTGAGGGAAAAAAAAAATAATTTTAATTTAGGGCCCCTAAAAATGTTTTAATAAATTGCTGTTGAGTTGTGTTTCATGATTTTAATTAATAAGGCATGCTTTTTATTTTTTTTTTTGTTTAAATTTAGTAGAAAAATTAAAATGGAAAAAAACAGAATTTGGGAAAAAATTAAACTGATTTCACAGGACCCGGTAGCATTACATCACTTGCTTGCCAGTGGATCCTCCGCAGTGAATGGGTGCCGTTACAATGACCGTCCTAACAGCTGATGAAAACATCACAATAATCCACAGGTAATCCACACCACTCCAGTCCATCAATTAACCTCTAAGCGGTGTGTTTGTTAGAAATAAATCTATCATTAAAGCATTTTACTTTCAAAAAAATCACTTCTGGACAAAATATCCATAATATCTGACCAAAAAGTCCTTAAATAATAATAACACTTGCTCTAGTGAAAAAGTCCATCTCCTGTTGTCTCTCACACCAAAATCCACCATCATATTTGTTTAGAATTGTTTTGGACTGTTTTCAGTGCTTGATCTGTGCATATTTCTCTCCTCATTCAGACTAGATGACTTTTTAACTGGAAAAAGCAATGGATAGAGGACTCATGTTTTGGCCGGAAGCAACTGTTTGAAGTTAAAAATGTCTTAATGATGGATTTGTTTTTTAACAAACATGCATGTTTAATGATGGACTGGAGTGGTGTGGATTGCTTGTGGATTATTGTGATGTTTTTATCAGATTTTTGGACTGTCATTTTGACAGCACCCATTCACTGCACAGGATCCATTGGTGAGCAAGTGATGTAATGCCACATTTCCCCAAATCTGTTCTGATGAAGAAACAAACTTTTCATTTTTGAAATTATTCTCTGAACTATGCTGTTTTAGATTTATGCATTTAGCAGAAATGTTAATGTGTAACTCTCAATTTGAGTTAAATTTGTTAAACAAGTTAAACAGTCTCATGGAAGGAAGTTTTAGACTAAATGAGTGCAGCTCTTGTGTAGTGTGGAGCTGAAGGATGAGTGGCGTAATGCGATGGTAATCTGCATAATGTGGATGATTTCTGTAATGCGTCAGTGGTTCAGCAGAGGTGTTTCTACAGAGGTTATTCATGGCTGTCAAACTCGAATGTGGCGCTCAGAACTGCAGGAAACTAATGCAGACACCTACTCTCTAGACCTAAACAGACTTGCTGGAAATAGAGAATAGAATGTGATCGCATAGTAGTGTAGTTACACATCTCTCTGATTAGGCTTGCTTATTTTTTTTTTTTATTCTGCTCTATTTTATTTTCTATTTTTGCACTGTCCAATATTTCTCTCAGTGTTCGGCTTTAAGCAATATTAATGTTTGAATTGCTTTATTTATTTTTTTAATTTTATTTATTTATTTTCATGCTAGTTTATGCAGTTTTTTTACATTTTATTTTATACCTTTATTTTTACAGTTTTCAGTATTTCTCTCATTTATCAATGTTCAAATGTTCCAAAAAAGAAAACAGAATTTGGTTATCGGAGATGTTATAATTTAATTTAACTTAATTTTCATTTTGTCATTTTATACATTTATTTTTGCAGTTTGTTCTTAAAAAAAAATTGACTACACATTAATGTAGTTAAACATCTTTGATTTGTCTTGTTTATTTTATTTTATTTTATTTTATTCTGTTAATTTATGCTATTTTATGCCATTTTATTTTATACATTTATTTTTGCAGTTTCCAATATTTCTCTCATCTCTCAATGCTCAAATGTTCCAAAAAAAGAAATTAGAATTTGACTAGTTAAACATATCTCTAATTTTATTTTATTTTATTTTATTTCATTTTATAAATGTATTTTTGCAGTTTTCAATATTTCTCTCATTTATCAATGTTCAGATGTTCCAAAAAAGAAGAAAATGGAATTTACCTAAACAATAGTTTAAAATAAGCAGTGTTAAATTTAACAGTAGTGTTAAATAAAGATGTTTACTTTAGTTTGTCTTTATTAATTTTATGTAATTTTATGAATGTATTTTTGCAGTTCCCAGCATTTCTCTCATCTAATAATGTTGAAATGTTCTAAAAAAGAAAAAGAAAAGAAAATTTGACTACACAGTAATGTAGTTAAACATCTCTGATTTATCTTACTTATTTTATTCTGCTCTATTTTATTTTACTTTTGCAGTGCCCAATGTTTTTCTCAGTGTTCGACCTGAAGCTATATTAATGTTTGAATTGCTTTATTTTATTTTATTTTATTTTATTTTTTAATTTCATTATTTTATGCTATTTTATGCCATTTTATGTAATTTTGTACATTTAAAATTGTGCAGTTTCCAATATTTCTCTCATCTATCAATGTTTAAATGTAAAAAAAAAAAAATACGTTTGACTACACAGTAGTGCAGTTAATCATCTCTCTGATGTTTATTTTTTATTTTATATTTTGTTTTGTCATTTTCTTAATTTATTTTTGCAGTTCTCTCTCATTTATCAATGTTCAAATGTTCCAAAAAAGAAGAAAATAGAATTCGACTGCACAGTAATGTAGTTAAACATCCATCTTTGTCATTTTGTTAAAATTAATTTATTTTTATTGTATTTTGACTTCCCACAGCAGTTTCTTTCTTATAAAGCATTTTATTCATGTATCCTTTATAGTTAATAAGAAAGTGAATTAAACATTATTTAAAGCAATTAAATTGACACTATTTTATGACTTGAGAACCAAATACAGCGAACATGTATTAGCTATATTTATGCTGCTTTTTTAATCTTACCTTAGAAAAGATTCCTTAATGTACCGCTTAAAATATGCATGCATGTTTGGAACGACATTGAGTCAATAATAATGACACGTAATATATAAATAATTCCACAAGTGTATTTTTATTTGAGGCTTTAAGGCGATCATGACCAGTAAATGAGTTGGTTATTGATTTTTGTTCTTGACATTTTAGTTTTCCTGTTAATCAGGCACAGCTGAAGTGGATTGTTTAAATGGTTCAGAGATTTATGAAGGATAAATCGACATCTAAAACATCTTCACACTAATTACATTCGGATTTCTGAACTAAATGAAAGAATTCTCAACTAATCAGTCATTATGTTATTGTACAAGGTTTTTATTCAGATGCCATTTTTATTGAAATATTTTTCATTGAATTTGATTCCATCAAAATTATTCCACCACTCCAAAAAGTCCAAGTTATTAAGGTTTCTTTTTATTACTCCCCTTCTTTTCAACAGCATTGCCCCATTCGCTGTCCTTGGGCTGCATACTTCTATTTGATGCCTTGATGGTTTTTTAACTAAATTAAATTAACAAAGTTTGAGGGAGTTATGTTATAAAGTGCTAAACGTTTCATAGCACTGAAAAAGAAACATTTTTCTAAAGCCATTTAAATTGTTTTTCTGAAGTTACAAAACTGCGCTTTGTGATCGAGCTTTTGCAAGGGCATGACGCTCTTCACAAGACTCTTCATCTGACCTGAACCATTCATCAAATCTCTTTTTGTGGATTTATGCTTTTTTTCCATGTGCAAGTTTCCATTTTGGAATGAATTGTAACTACATTTGCCTTTTATGTGTTTCCATCTTTTATTTATTTGTCTTAATTATTTTCAATTAATATGATTGTCTAGAGTATTTTAGATGATGACTCTCAAAGCCAGGCATTAGCTACTGTCTCCACAAGTATCTGTTATAGTTATTTAATATAATGATGAACAAATTAATGCTGGTAGATACCAGTGCATGTGTGTTTATAACCTTGGTGTGTGTCAGATTTATGCATATATTTTATTAAAGCTATATACCTAAAATAATACTAAAAAATAATTCATTTTCAGCCTTTTGATCATGTTTAATATACCTATTCATGTATGAAATAGTTTTGTTTTTAGTATTTTAGTTATAAATAATCAATTTCTACAGTTTTTATACAGTAAATGTGTTGGTGGAAAAAATATAGTATATATGGCAAATATTTTTTAGTCTATTCCTGCTATAGACACAACTGTTATCATTTGTTTTAATAAAATTGTCAAAGAAAATGTGAATATGAATGTTTATAAAATAAAAATATGTATATGTAAATAAATATATATATATATATACACACACACACATACACATTTATTTATTTATTTATTTATTTATTTATTGTTTTATTTAATTGTATTTTATTTTAGTAAATATTTTTATCTAAAAAATAATAGTTGCATGTTTTCCACATTTTTTTTTTACATTTTTTTTTTTAAATAAATGTATTGCCAGAAAAAAATAAAATGTTAATTTTTTAATATTTTGTCATCTATTTTTTATATACCTTCAATTTTTTTTATTTACTAAATGTATTGGCAGAAAAAAAATTGACACAGCAGTTATCATTTGTTTAATAATATTGTTGAAGCAATGTATAAAAGATTTTTTTTTTAAATAAATGTATTGCCAGAAAAAAAATATATAAAATAAAATAAAATGTTAATTTTTTAATATTTTTGTAATATATTTTTTTATAATACATTTTCTATATACCTCCAGTTTTTTATTTACTAAATGTATTGGCAGAAAAAACTAGACACAGCAGTTATCATATGTTTAATAATATTGTTGAAGCAATGTATAAAAGATCATTTTTGTTTGTTTTTTAGCAAATAACTTATTCTTACCTAAAGATAGGCAGTTCATGTTTTTCATATTTATCATGATTATTTGATATTTTCCTTTTTATCTATTTCTGCTTCAGTTATTATTTGTTTAATAATATTGTTGAAAGTGTGTAAAAGATTATACTGAAGCGAAAATTATTTAATGTTTTGCTTTAGTAAATATTAATTTTAAAATTTCCAATTCAATTTTACAAATAATTAGTGAATGGTTTACGGTTTATTTTTTTTTTTTTTTTTTTCACCAAATGTATTGGCAGAAAAATAATAATTTAATAATATTTTAATAATATTTGAAATTGTCCTTTTGATCTATTCCTGCAACAGATCCAGCAGTTATCATTTGTTTTTGTAATTTTATTGACGCGACGTGTAAAAGGTGATGATGTATTTATAAACCGCACATGATGTGCTGTGATCAATGGCGTTTTAGAAGTAAAAATAACCTCCCCAGGGTTTTATCCATGTCTTCATTTAACGACCTTTAAAAAGCGATTTTTGGATTACGTAGGAAAGTCTTTGTCCCAAACATCTGATGGACCACCCTTCACCGAACGAGTCTCTTGAAAATTATTATTGCAAGCAATATAAGATAATGGCCGGTCATTACTCTGGCTGCCGTCACGTCTGTGTATATTGTCTGCTCTTGAAATATGATGCATCCACTGTACTTACAAGCCACTTAATATCAGAAAGCGTAGCGTGTGTAATGATTTATCTTTCAGCCGATGTAATGTGCATCGCGTCTGGGTTATGGGCTAAATAATTAGCTCACTGTAGTTAGACTGATGGATGAGACCCAAGCAGATGAGACGATTCTGCTGCCCTTAATGTCACTGTAAGAACAGGCGAACCCAGCTGAAAATGGGTAGATCAGCTGGTGAGATGTTGATGTTAAATGTGCAAAGCCTTTTATTCGGAATTTGTAGCAAAAACACTGCCTTTGTTTACCATCCAGTCAATTGCTTAAGGATAAAATCAAGTCCCATTTCGATTTTGTCTGGTTGAATATCTTGTTTCGCTTATAAATAATGTCACACTACTGAACTGGACAGATATAGCAAGACCTGTGGGACAAAACTGAAAGTGTGACTGTCACCTGGTCTTGCTTGTATTGATTTTTACTTCATGCTTTCTTTCATATTTCATATTAATGTTTTGATCTTTTCTAGTCAGTAAGTGCCTGAAACTGTAGGATCATTTTTAGTTTTAAGCATCCCTAACATCAGGTTGGCTGACATGAATTTTGTTTAGGGTTTACTATAGTTACTATAGTGGAACATTTAGGAGCATTACTTTTATTTTTTCTTATTTTAAGTAGTTTATTTTTGTTTTATTTTGTAACAAAAGCACAGTTTTATGATTGAATTTTGGTAAAACATTGCATTATTTGAAGATTTGCATTGAAAAGTAAACATTTATCTTGTTTTTGTTGCAGTCTAGAGCCTTTGAATGTTAAAATGATTGATTTGGCCATATTTGTGGATTAAAATGTCCCAGGGTTTGTCCTGAAGCTCCATGCCAAATAATTTATTATTTTATTTACAGTATCACTTTAACAGAAGGACGGTTTTATGGATAAATTTTGGTAATATAACTGTTAATGCATTGCATTATTTGAATATTTGCATGTAGTTAAAAATTGATTTGATGTAATGAAATAATTTTCACAGTTCTATGAATGAATGCTAATGAATACTAATGAAAGATAATGCACTGCATTTTTTAAAGATTTGCATTTAAAATAAGCGTGAAACTGAAGTTTGTCACACAAAATGATTGATTTGACTTTATGGATTAATTTACCATTTTATTTTATTTACAGTATCACAGTAACAGAAGCTCAGTTTAATGAATGAATTCTGATAATGCATTGCATTATTTAAAGATTTGCATGTAGTTTTAGTCACAACCTGAAACCCTTGAAAGATAAAACGACTAATTTTACTTTATGAATTAGTTGACCATTTTAATTCAATTTTATTTACAGTGTCACTTTAACAGAAGTACAGTTTTATGAATGAAAATTAATAATGCATTGCATTATTTAAAGATTTGCATGTAAAAAAAAAAAAAGCGTAAAACTGACGTTTATCAGCGTGGAGTCCTTGAAATATAAAATGATTGATTTGACTTTTTGGATTAATTTACTATTTTATTTTATTTACAGTATCACTGTAACAGAAGCTCAGTTTAATGAATACATTTTGATAATGCATTGCATTATTTAATGATTTGCATGTAGTTTTAGTCACAACCTGAAACCCTTGAAAGATAAAACGACTGATTAGTTTACCATTTTAATTCAATTTTATTTACAGTGTCACTTTAACAGAAGTACAGTTTTATGAATGAAAATTGATAATGCATTGCATTATTTAAAGATTTGCATGTAAAATAAGCGTGAAAATGAAGTTTGTCACAGTCTGGAGTCCTTGAAATATAAAATGATTGATTTGACTTTTGGATTAATTTACTATTTTATTTTATTTACAGTATCACTGTAACAGAACCTCAGTTTAATGAATGAATTTTGATAATGCATTGCATTATTTAATGATTTGCATGGTTTTAGTCACAATCTGGAGCCTTTGAAAGAAAATGATTGATTTGACTTTGAATTAATTAATATAATTCTATTTACAGTATCACTTTAACAGAAGCACAGTTCTGTGAATGAATGAAGATAATGCGCTGCATTATTTAAAGATTTGCATGTGAAATAAGCGTGAAACTGAAGTTTGTCACAGCCTGGAGCCCTTGAAATATAAAATGATTGTCCTGACTTTATGGATTAATTTACTATTTTATTTTACAGTATCACAGTAACAGAATATATTTTGATAGCGCATTGCATTATTTAATGCATAGTTTTAGCCACAGCCTGGAGCCTTTGAATCATCAAATGAATGTTTTCACCACTTCTTTGTGAATTAATTTGCTAATTCTCACCTACATATTGTGTCAGAAAGCGTGCAGGAATTTCCCACGCAATGAGTGACGTAGAAGTCGGCAGATCGGTTGAAACTGCGTTCGGCACCTGCGCTGAAATCCACGCCGCGTGTCTCGTTTCCCCGAGCGTGTCGAGAGAAGAGACGAGTCTGCCGTATCAGTTGAACAGCCAGCCGCTTTGAGAGGCATAATCGGTGTTTACCAGATTGAAATGATTACAGCTCTGTCACAGTCAACGCCATCTGCGGCGCGTCTTCCCTCAGAATAGAAGCGTGAATATTACGCTGATTTACAAAGAGTGGCCTTGTCTGTGGAAATTGACTGCTTGACTGACAGGCCAACTACATTAAAGATAAGTACACAGTGTAAATTTCTCCGGCGCTCTGGCAGGTAGGCTTCGATTTGGGCCTTTGGTTTCCCAGCAGTCATCTCGTTTGTCTGTATGGGAAACGAGCGGCAGGCGCTGTTGTTTGCTGCCCGTTGTAAGTGCTTTGGCAGTCGCCACTGAAAGCCTTTGAGAGCATCAGGCTACAGACGGAAAGTAAAGCTGCTTCGTGCTAACGCTGACATTGATACAATAGCAGATGGTACATTAGACAGAAATTATCACATTATCCGCCTCCAGTTTCTTCAGTACGGCTTCGCTTCGCCGCCGCGCATATGCAAGACTCGCAAACATATTGACGGATTGACCACTTCAGGTTGTTGCTGTGTTAGTGTGGTCAACCGCACCAACTGTTCCTGTGTGAAACACTCATTTGGAGAAGGTTATGGAAAGGCAGGGTTGTGTTGTCAATGTGATACGTCGACTGATATCTGGGCATTTTTAGGTTATCAATAACTGTTTGTTTGGCAGATTCGCACAAGTGTTACCTAAACAGTTCTGTAGTCAAATCATTTTCAGTTTTGAACTTCATTTGCCATCATTTGAAATGTATTTTAAGTGTATCTGAGTATGTGTGTGGTATATAGTACATTATTTACTATATATGTAATAATATATTAAGCAGTAGTCATGTCCACTTTGCCAAATGTTTCTGAAACATAATTTCAGTGACGCTTTACAATAAGGTTCATAAGTTAACTAAAGTAGTTAACATTAACTAAGAATGAACGATACTTCTACAGCGTTTATTAATCTTAGTTAATGTTAATTTGCAACATTTACTAATGCTCAAAAAAAAAAAAAAGCTTTAAAAAGTGCGGTTATTAACATTAGTTAATGCACTGTGGATTAACATGAATGAACAATAAACGTTTGTATTTTTATTAACTAACATTAACAAAAATTTATAAATAATGTAATAAAAGTATTGTTCATTGTTCATTCATGTTAGTTAGTACAAATGACAAGGTGTTGTAAAGTGTTACCATAATAATTTAAAATATAAAATATAAAAAATAATAATTTAAAAAGTCTTACTTTCTATAATTTAAATTGTATTTTGTGTGTGTGAGTGTATATTTAATAATAATAATAATAATAATAACATTAATGTTTTATGTCTGCTTTGCCATAATTTAAAATGTGCATTTTGTGGGTAAATATACATTTTATTTATTAGTAGTACTAGTAGTAGTAGTAATAATAATAATAATAATAATAATAAGTGTAACTTTTGTGGGTAAATATATCATTTATTTATTTGTAGTAGTAGTAGTAGTAGTAGTCATAATAATGATGATGATGATGATGATGATAATAAATATGATTTGTGTTTGAGTACATTTTATTTAAATAACCAAAATTATTATATTATATTATATTATATTATATTATATTATATTATGAATTTTTAAATCTCATTTGCCATAATTTAAAGTGTATATTTTGTGGGTTTATTATTATTATTATTATTATTATTATTATTATTATTATTATTATTATTATTATTATTATTATATTTAACCTCATTTATTATATATCACAAACATATCAATATATATTAACCAATAGTCATGCCTAAACTATTTCTGTATTCAAGTATTTTTTTTTTTTAGTTCTTATCATTTAAATGTATTAATTCTTATCATTTTTATTGTAGTTGCAGTCATTTAAAATCTATATTTAGTGTGTATGCATTCTAAATAAATAGATATTTTAAATAAAATAGTTTATTTATTTAATTATTTATTTATTTATGTATTTATTTATTTGGCGTTCTGACCAGTGACATGGCAACACTTGCTCAAACCAACAGCCTGATTTGGGGGGCAGGACTTTGTGTTTGGTCAACCAGTGGCAGATTGGGAGAGTGTTTGGACGATTCTGATTTCAAATGCTGTTGATGTTGAATGTTTACAGGTGGTCATTTTGACGTTGTGCTCATAAAGCTGTTGTGTCGTTGAGTAAAAGGTCTGTTGCTGTTTTCAGCTCTAGGAGTTTGGAGTCAGATACACAAATCTGCGGAGATCTGCAGAAGAGAGGTCAGTCTGAAAATTTAAACAGACATGCTGGAAAAAGCCTGAAGGTCTGAGTGTCAGTGGGAATGAGAATTCAGCTGCACTGCCCAGAGAGAGAGAGAGAGAGAAAAAAAAACAGTTTTGTGCTTTAGCTATTCAGTCCCAGCACAAGGCTCAGTGTGACAATGTCCTCTCTAAAGCAGCTTGATTGAGGTGAAATGCTTTCAGCATTAACACACACTTAGTTGTCAGCGGCCAGGCTCTCATAGAAGAGACGCCTATAATACAGCAGCCTCATCTATTACTGTGCTGTGAGAGTTTACGGTTTTGTCTTCAGTCAGTGTAATGCGAGATTACCCTCTCCAATCTTTTTTTAATTTGTCAAAAATGCAGTTACACTTTTTATTCATTTATTTATTTATTTATTTATTTGTTTATTTATTTATTTATGTAGGCAGGCTTAAAAATGTTTGGGTGGTGTAACTATCTAGATATTGTGGGAAAGAAAAAAATGAATATCTATCTATTCAATATACTGTAGTTTTGTGAGGCAATGTAAATTTCATGTTTTCAAAGCAAGTGACTTAAGAAAACTTGAATATTTCTTAAAAGGCAAAAAAAGAAAAAAGTTACCTTGTGAAAGAAATATTTTTGAAAATAATTTTGCTGTGTATTGAATGAAGGTCTAAGGAAAATATTTGTATTACTTTCTGCTTGATGGATACACCACCTGACATCTTTAGAGTTGTTAAGTCTAATATTTGGTATAAATGCTTTTTATGTTTGGAATCAACAACAACAAAAATTGCATTTCCAAGAACTTGACACGCAAGCTTGTAGATTTTTTTTTTTTCTTTTTTTAAAACATTTTCTGGTTGTCATCGTCTCATACGTGGCGTTTGTCATTGCCCCAGTTATTTCCCTGTCACGTCTCTGCTCTCACTCCCACAATTAACCAAATCACTAAATGATGGACTTCAGTGTCTGACATGCATTTAAGAGTAATTAATTGATTAATTGTGTTTAGACAGCTTGATTAAATTATAGCACCCAGAAGGTAGTGTGACTCTGCAGGTGTTGCTTCATTTGATGATGTTCATCATCAACTAATTAACAAAGACTGTGTGGAAACTTAGACAGGGTGTTATACATGTATCTATCTATCTATCTGTCTATCTATCTATCCAATTATCTATCATCTATCTATCATCATTCTATCTACCGTTTCATCGTTCTATCATTCTATCTATCGTTCAATCTATCTATCTGTCTATTGTTCTATCGTTCTATTGCTCTATCATTCTGTTGTTTATTCTAAAGTATCTCTATCATCCATCTGTCTATCGTTCTATCGTTCTTTCTGTCTTTCTATATATCATTCTATCTATCTGTCTATTGTTCTATCATTCTATTGCTCTATCATTCTGCCGTTTATTCTAACGTATCTCCATCTATCTATCTATCTATCTATCTATCGATCGATCGTTCTATCATCGTTCTATCTATGTCTATCATTCTATTGTTCTCTATCTGTCTATCGTTCTATATATCATTCTATCTATCTATCTATCGTTGTATCTATCTATCATTCTCTGTCTATTGTTCTATCGTTCTATTGCTGTATCATTCTGCCGTTTATTCTAATGTATCTATCCATCATCCATCCATCCATCTGTCTATCATTCTATCTGTTGTTTTTTCTATCATTCTTTCTATCGTTCTATCTACCTGTGTATTGTTATATCGTTCTATAGCTCTATCATTCTGCTGTTTATTCTAACATATCTATCTGTCTATCTGTCTATCTATCTATCTATCTATTGTTCTATCATTCTAATGCTCTATCATTCTGGCGTTTATTCTAATGTCTGTCTATCTATCTATCTGTCTATCTATCTATCTATCGTTCTATCATCCTATCGTTCTATCTATCGTTCTATTTATCTGTCTATTGTTCTATCATTCTATTGCGATATTCTATATCATTGTGCCGTTTATTCTAACATATATCTATCTATCTATCTATCGTTCTATCGTTCTATCATTCTATTACTCTATCGTTGTGCCGTTTATTCTAACATCTCTATCTATCTGTCTGTCTGTCTATCTATCTATCTATCTATCTATCAGTCGTTCTATCATTTTTTTTCTATCTATCTGTCTATTGTTCTATCGTTCTGTTGCTCTATCATTCTGGCATTTATTCTAACGTATGTCTATCTATCTGTCGCTCTATCTATCGTTCTATCTATCTGTCGTTCTATCGTGCCATCCATCTGTCCGTCCATCCATCATCTATCTATCATTCTGTTGTTCCATCTCTATTTGGTTCTGTTGGTCTATCTATGATTCTATCTGTTCTTCCTCCATCATTTGAACTATTGTTCTATCAATCATTATATTGTTCTATCCGTCTATCTTCAGACAGTTTGATTCATGAAAGTAACTTTAAGTGCTACACACAATGCTTGGTAAAGTGTCTTTACCAATATCATAAATACTCATTATGTCGTCCAGCCGAACTGGAAATGCAAGCCTTAAAAAAACTTTGTATCTCTGTCCTCCTTCACCACGGTCAGGAAAATCATGCGCTCCATGGCAGTTAGAGGGCCTTGACTAAATTTCTTGAGTAAATTAGGGGCTAAACGATGACCTCTGGTCTCCGGCAGCATTTGAACGAGGACGACATGGATTTTCAAATTACCTTTTAAGTTGATATGTAAGATGAATTGCCATAATGATTTCTAGTAGCGATTGAATTAGAAGCACATCCCAGGCTCGCTCCGAAAGAGGAGAAAGGGAAAAGGCGTGCGTGCGAGAGAGATCAGTAGAGCGCTGAAACAAAAACACGAGCTTGTTTTTATTTATAAATGTAATTAATGTGTGTCCACACTATTTGCACGCTTGTCATATGGAGTCCTCTGTTTGAGGCACATGAAAGCAAGAGGCTCTCATAATTGTGTTTACATCCGCAGATAAAAATCCCTGGGCTGTAATGATCAGTAATTATAAATATTTTCCCGGGTTTTACAGGCCGCAGCCGCATCCATTGTGAGGCAGTGAAAGCAGGTTGCATGGCTTAATTATGACATTGCACAAGACTAAATGTAGCAGTCTGCGCGCGGCAGGCTAAACACTTCCACTGGCATAATCACACTCCGAGCTGACTTTAAAGAGCTCATTACTGTTAGCTTTCTAAAGAGCGCTTTATTAAACACAGTTACCTAATAAGCATCTTTGGTGGTGCAAATTGCCCAAAATGGTAATGAGTCTGATTAGGCCACGTTTCAATTATGACAGCTTCCTCCTAGGGCAACCGCATCCATCCACCCGCACCAAACGCCAGAGCGAGAACCGCCGAAAACAGGCCTTTCATGCCACAGAATTCGGCTACAAACGACTGCATGTCGATGCTAGGAAAGTGCTGGAGTACTTTCTAGTGGTTTATTCATTCATCATTGGCTTGTTTTCAAACCTTTTATGAAAATTGTGGTTGGTTATAGTGACATTTTGGGCAGTACCTTGCATTCTGATTTTTTATGAATGAACAGTATTTATTTCAGGATGAATTAGCAGTATTTTTAACTTGACAGCATCTTTACTCAATTCACATCATGCAATCTGATGCATGTCTATTCAAAATGTAATAACAGTATTTGTAGTTAACCGATTTTTAATCATCTCTGGCTGTCTCACTAATTTTGTCATTTTAATTCTTTGCATTTTAAGTATTATTGTTCTTCTTCTTCTTCTTCTTCTTCTTCTTCTTATTGTTATTGTTATTGTTATTATTATTATTATTTTTATTAATCTTGGTTTATGAAGCAAGACAGCATGCAATCTGGTGCATATGTTTTTTGTCGTCATTTTATTTTCCAGTAAAATTGTCTAAATATCATGCATGATGCACTTTTTTATTTTATTTTATTTGCAATCTGATTGACATTGTGCAATCTATGTATTAAAAAATGAATTATGTAAAAAATATTTTCTTGTTCATTATTTTATTTTTTTTTCAGTAAAAATATCTAAACACCATGCATGATGTCTTTTTATTTTATTTTATTTTATTTTATTTTATTTTATTTTATTTATTTTTATTTATTTCGTTTTGAAACAGGACATCATGCAATCTGATGCATATCAAAAAAAATCACACTGCAAAAAAAAAAAAAAAGATTTTTGATGTCTCTGGCTTATAATTTGAATTCTCTTTTTTTTCTGTTTTCCAGTAAAAAGATCTGACATTTATCTTTCAGAATGGTCATTTGCCCATTGTCCATTTTTCTGTGTGTGTGTGTAAGCTTCCTATAAATCTCTTTGCCAAAGCTGTAATTAAAAAAAATGATTTAAGGTATGATTTTTTATATAAATTATATCATTTGGCTTTTCAAGTAAATTAATCTTGGTTTATGAAGGAAGACATCATGCAATCTGATGCATATGTATTAAAAATGCACGTTGACAAAAATAATGCTCAAGAAAATGTTTTCCAGTAAAAATATCAAAACAACCTCAATACAAGAGGTATTTAAACTTGACATTTATTTTTTGAAAATTATTGTTTTTTTTAAATGTCATTTTATTTAAAATTTCATCATGTATTAAAAAAAAAATTCAAGATAATATATTGAATGATTCAGGGATAGTATTTATTAAAATAGTATCCTGCACAATTTTTTTATTTAAAAATAATTATTGTTTTTTATTTTATTTTATTTTATTTTATTTATTTATTTTGCAGCAAGACAACATGCAGTCTGATGCATATAAAAAATGAATAAATAAATAAAAAAAACTGTCTTTGGACGTTGCATCATGTCTCACTAATTTTATCATTTTAATTATCTGTATTTTGTCTTGTTTTCCAGTAAAAAATCCTAAACTTCCTTAAAACAAGATTTACATGGTTCCAGAACTTAATGTCTTACAGAACGGTATAAAACTTTATTTTTATTAGCCCATTGTCCAGTTATTTTTTTCTTGTGTTAAGTGTACTATAAATATGTCTGCCAGTGTTGTCAGAAAAATGAAATGATTCAAGATATAATTATTAAAATAGTGTCCTGTGTAATTTAGCTTCTCAGCCATATTCATATTGTTTTATGGATGTTTAGATATTTTTAACAAGGAAAGGAAAACAAGACTAAAACCTAAAAGTGCTAAAATACGGGATACAACAGCAAAAGATGTTTATCTGATGGATATGAATGAATTAACTATTTAAATATAGCTCAGATGGAACTGAGGTACTGATTTATCTATGAGTATTCGAGCAGTCAGAATGACCAAACTGCACATCTCTAGTCGATACACACACACACACATGCACCGGGACACACACCTCTCCACCACCTCATAGCTTCCTTTCAGCAGCTCAGTAATGAATTGAGAATGGTGCGAGCGGCTGTCCAATTTACGCGCTGGGAAATTGGACAGACAGAGCGCAAGCTCGCCGCTGTTTGCTTAAAATCGGCCGAGGCTAGCCAGATTAATAGATCCGAAAAAGGTCAGCTTCTCTGTCTCATTGGCCATGATCACAGTGTCTGAAATTACACACTGCAGTGTATCGCCGCTCGCTCGCTCGCTCCCCCCGCCATCCAAACTCAGTGTGTTGATCAGTGGCAGAACTAACAGAGCCATTAGACGAGCACAGATGATCAGTAATTACTGTCAGGTTTCAGCTTGTAATAGGTGAGGAAGTATGGCGTATCTTTAATCATTCAGATGAACTAATGCTTGGTTGTTCACAAGACAAAGTTGACTATTATCTTTCTGAAATTTAACTCGTTTTTGTCGTTGCGTGGTTGTGTTACTGGAGTTTATTGTAAATGACTGGTTTCTGCTTCGGGAGCCAGAAAATAGGTGTTTTTATTGTAAGAAATGAAACCAAAATTTCTTTCAAATCAAACACTGACTAAAAAAAACAAATACTTGACACAGATTAAGTAGAATAAAGCCTGTTATGATTTCTGATTTTGAATTTAATGGTCATGGTTTTGAATGGCTAATAATTCATTGCACTCCATATATTAACACAAACCTTAGTTTTTTTGTTTGTTTTTTTTTTGCTTCAAGTAAACCTAAATTTATTGTATGTTGTGTCGTATTTTCTTTGACTTGGTGTAATTTTGTTCATCATTTTGAGGATGTCTATGTTTGACAAGCTTATTTTATTAACGGTAAGACACTGTTTTTATATTTTCCATTTCATTCTAGGTAAATTTAGTAATTTTGCTGCTTTTGGCATTTTTTTTTTTTTTTACTTTGTTTATGTAGTTTTTATTTCAATATTGGTTCAGTAGTTTAGTTCAGTTTTATTTTCAATTTTAATATTAAGTTAAGTTAATAATGAAACATAAACATAAGAAATGTCTAAAATAAAAAATAAAAAGATGTTTTAAAATAAGAAATGTCACCATGGCAAACATCTGGGGAAAAAAGTAATTTTTTAAATATATTTTTTCACTTAATATTTATTTCAGGTAACGGGAACTTCTATTTTTTTTATGGCTTTATTTGTAGTTTTCCGTTTTAGTAATCTATAATTCTGCCAAGTGCCAGATTAATTTCCTAAAAAAGTTACATGTGGTCTGGCATCAATAAATGATATGTGAAGTGTTTTCTCCAGACTTTGCAACATTTAATGTCATTTACTTTCCGTAACTGTGCATTTTGCATTTTCTTATATGCATTTAACATTGTTTTTCCTTGCTAACTGTGACTTTTAGAAAAGGCCTGTGACCCACCAGCACCAGATCATGTGCAAAACACTCAATGCACCTTCAGAATATCTCGTCTGATGAAGTCCTGCTTGCGATCAATCGGTCTTGTCGGCTTTTGTTTGGCATCCCAGCCAAATGAGTGACAATGGTCAGCGTAATCTAAGATTTTCCAGGCGTAAAGTAGACCAGCAGACAGTGGTGAATTAAACAAAAGGGGGTTTTGTGAGAAGTCAATCAGTGGAAATTGAGCTTTGAGGCCTCAGGCTGGCTCCAAACATCCCTTTAATACAAATACAAGTAACAATATGACACTCCAGATTACACAGAGAAGAATTACTGCTTCTTAGGACTGACGTTTACTAAATCTACCGAGCTGCCATGCTGATTTCTAAGACAGCATCCTAACTAAACTGAAACCTCATAAGATTTGGTGCACCCTAGACAAAGCACATTTTTTTATTCAGTGTACAATGAGATCTTAACGTTAAGTGTTACCAGATTTAATTAATACAAAATATATATATTTGTATTTGAGTATCATAATATAAATGCATAAGTAAAGTATTATTGTCTGTATGTATATATTAACATTATTTAATTCTTCAGCTAGTCTGAACAGTGAGGTGCCTTTTATAATATAATTGTATTAATTTAAATTAATTTTGTTCATTTTTGGTTTTATTTATTTATTTATTTATTGGTTTTTGATTGTTAATTTTGTTGGCTCATGTTAGTTCACAGCACTTATAATCGTTAACTAAAGCGAAAACCTTTTTATAAAATAAAATAAATCTGAAATAAAATAAAATATAAATATAAAATGTAAAAAATACATACATATGCATGCATAAATATATAAATAAAATGTTGCTTTAGCATCTACCTAAAAATTAGTTGAAGCAGAAACACTAAAATTACTAATTGCAAAGAAATAACTGAACTAAAACTAAAACTGAAAAAAAAAAAAATTAAACTTAAATAGTAATATTTTAAATATTACTATTTAAGTTTAATTTGTTTGTTTGTTTTTTTTTTAGAACAAACTAATAACCATGACAAATGCAGGTAAAAAAAATACAAAAAAATAAATTACAATTAAAAATAAAAAATATTGAAAAAAAAATAAATAAAACCAGTTTAAATTATTAATAGTATATAAATAATACCTAAATAACACTAATTGCATGCAACTTTGGATTTTAAAAATGTATTAGTAAATGCTGAAATGAACAAATTAATAAATGCTATATTTTTCATGTTATCTAATGTAGTTATTTTAACAAATAAGACCTTATTTAAATATTTGTGTTTGTATTTATTTATTTGGGTATTTTGGTAGCACTTTATAAAAAGGTTCCATTAGTTAACATTAGTAAACTACATTAGTTAACATAAACTAACAATGAATAATACTTCTAAACCATTTATTAATCTTAGTTAATATTCATTTTAACATTTAGCTACAGTACTAAAACATCAATACAATCAAAAGTATCTGTCAATATCATTTAATAGACATGAGTTAACATGATTTAAGAATAAACAATTGAACATGAATAAATACTGTAACAAGTGTATTGCTTATTTTTAGTTAATGTTGCTTTCACTAATTTTTAAGTAACTGGACCTTAATGTAAAGTGTTGCCTTTCTTTGATTTATGTCTAGCCAGTATATTGGTTGATAATGGAGACCTTATGAAATATGGCATGGCAGTAAACTGTAGTACGGTCACGGGGGCCACATTGTTGATCGGTGTTAGTCGGCACGTTCCCTAAGAAGGTAGCAAGCTCACCGATGACAGATTAGAGAGGCCTGAGTGACACTTTTATTCCTCTAGTAGCGATAAGGATGTGCTTTTTGTGTTATTTATGTTTGTGTCACAGTGCTAACTGAAACTTGAGCCCAGCGTGGACCGGAATGAAGCTGATGATTTAGTGCAGTAAAGACTCAGACTTCACATGATTCATTTTCGGCTTCTCTCTCTTTCTGCATCTCGTTTTCCTCCTTCATCGTTCAATTATAATCCTCAAATCTTTCTCAAACGGCGCCGTCGCACAAAGCTCCCAATTTATGTTGAAACAAGCTGTGGGGACGACACTGTCTGAAGGGTCAAAGTAAGCATATTGAATAAAAATAGAAAAGAAGCAATTTACAAATACTGGCACATACATGAGGTGAGTACTCGAATTCAAAGTGTCCAGAGCGACTCGCTATTCCCCCGTAAAATAAATCCTTGATGTCTCATTTCCAACTGCTTTAATCTTGTTGAGAACGGTTTTATTTTTGTAATGGCTCGGTAATAGTGACGGGAAGTGAATTTGTTCTTTTGTTCGAGTGTAGTGCGTTTCATAAAACCCATCAAACCGCGAGACGAGAGCATTGTTTGAAATCTCTCTGTGTGCGCAGCGGAGGATTTCAACCTCTTGAAATGTCTTACTTTGTTGTAGAGCAAGTTAACACCCACATTCCTCACAAAGACCTGCCTGTGAGAGGAGCCGTATATAAATATATATATATATTCCAAAGTGGAACATGAAAGAAGAGTAATAAATGCATTAACAAGTGGATGTACAGAGGCAGGGAGATAGTCCAACCTCTGAATTCCCAAGGTAATATTCGCAGCAGCATGCTTTTTGCACGCTGAAAAATGAAAAGCTTGTCCTCGGATGATGGCAAATGTGCATCCGGTGTTTAATAGGTTATTAAAGGAGAACAATCAATATTTACAAGCACATATTGTATGTATTAAAAATACTCAAATCTGATAGCTAATTTCTTATTGCAGGCACATTTTATACATGCACAATCAAAATTCATGTCAGTGAATGTTTTTAGTAAACATGACATTTGTCCTATACAGTAGTAAACACACTGAAAAAAACTGATGTAGGATTTACTATTTTTACTCAGAAGTTGCTAGTAAATTTACAAAGAAATTACAAGTGTATGGAAGCCCATTTCCACTACTGAATAAAAAATAAATAGATTTTTTTTTTTATCAGAACTGCGAAACAAACTCTCAATTTTGACTTTTTTATCAGAATTAATTCGTAATATATACTCACATATGTAAACTTTTGTAAATTCTTTTGTAAATTTTCAGTAAATTCTGACTTTTTTTCTCACAAAAAAGCATAAACTTGCAAATGCAAGTTATAAAATACAATTCTGATGGGGAAAAAAGGCTGTTCTCAGAATTGCATGTTTATATCTCACAATTCTGACTTAACTCAATTGCGTGTTATAAAGTCAAAAAGTCACAATTGCGAGAAAAAAAGTCAGAATTGTGAGGTTTACAATTATCACAATTGTCTTTTTATTTTTGTATTCAGTGCTGGAAAAAGGCTTTCATACCATTTATTTGTATGTATGTATGTATGTATTTATTTATTTATTTATTTATTTAAGCCAAAGCACAATTTTAATTTTAATTGAACTTGATGCAATATAAATAAAAAAATATTAAAAACTATATAGATATATAAAAGCAAAACTACTAAAATGCAAAAATTTAATACTAAAATACTAAATACTAAAATTTTAATGAAAACAGAAAATCTAAAAATAAAAACTAAAATATTACTAAAAACTGTAATAGTCAATGATAGTCAATACATTGAAATAAATGTTAAATGCTGAAGTAGAAAGACTGAAATAATGGTTCCTTATAAAATATACTTTAATAATTTATTTTATTTACCAGTTAAAAAAATCATGTTACAATGCACTTTTTTCTTTTTCTTAATATTTTCTTTGATGCAAAGCAACAAACCACAATGCGTAAAATGTCATTTGTCTGCACAGTTAAATGCATGAGGATCTATTGAATAAAATTACTTTTTATTTGGATGTCAGATGTCACATGCATCGGCGTAATTGCACCAAATAATTGTATTTTTCATATTTGCATGCGGCAATTTTGCACTTATAAATGCTCACACTGTAGAGACCTGCTTTTGGAAATTGATTAAGTGAAAGTCTGGACTCTGATAATGAAACACAGGCGTTACCATTGCTGATCAATTGATAATCGTGCTAGAACTGACATCTGTCTGGATTTGCGGCGCTGGTTTTATCCCTGTGCTTTATTAATGGGCTTGCTGGCATGTCTGCCATGTTCTTGCCAGCTTTCTTTGTCTTCAGCCTTTCTTAGTCATTAACTCGCAGGCCTGACAGCCTTGCCAGCCAAAGCAGCGATCCCTTTGACTAAAACCTTGTAAATTAACACAATTAGCTCAGCATCATCCTGCTAATTAGCTCTGTGTGTGTGTGTGTGTGTGTGAGTGTGTGTGTGTGTGTGTGTGTGTATGTGTGTGTGTGTGTAGTGTCTGGCCAGGCTGCTGGGGGATTCAGGCGAGGGAAAACCACATGCCCATCTTCTATTGTGGAGAAAGTGCTCTGATATACGCACACAATACACTGATGGGGTATCAAAGGGGATTTATTTATAGAGACATAGTGAGTAGGCATCACAGACTCTGCAAATACAACTAGGGCTAGGTGATTTATTCAGTATTTAAGCTATATTTGTGATGATTTTGCTGGTGATGCAAAATTAAGTAACATTGCAATACAGTGACTTCAGTGCACTTTTAATTTGCTCATTAAGTGACTGAAAGACTATGTAATTAGACTAGTTTCACAGTTCTTAATGCCTCCTTAAAAAGACTTCAGCTTCTATAGTGAAAACTGAAGCTCAATTTATTTCCATAAACCTGTTCAAAATGTCAGTTTCCATGAATTAAAATGATTAGTTTCATTGCTCAAAAATGTTCACAGGTGCTGCATTTTTCATATATATATATATATATATATATATATATATATATATATATATATATGCAAGTAAATATTGCATTTTTGTTTTAACTATATATTGCTGTATAGGTGGAAAACCTGCTTGTTTTTAACTAGATTTTTACTATATTTTGCTTGTTGCATTTACTAATGTAATTCATTGGCTGAATTTATTTTGTCAAAATGGTGTTTCTTTAGGGGGGGAAATAGCACATTAAAATAAATGATTAAATTTTTCATGCCATTTATATTATTAGATTTTTGTGGCTATTTTGGGGTTAATTTTTCTATTATTTATTCGACCCAATAAGATATTTATCTTTTATATTTGATGCACATGCTACAAGGAGTGATCATCTGTTTACATCATGTTTTGAGAGTAGGTCTGGCAAATGATTAATTGTGATTAATCGCATACACAATAAAAGTTTGAGTTTGCTTAATATATATGTGTCTCCTGTGTGTAATTATTATATATATAAATACACACAAATTAATGTATATATTTAACACAAATATGCTATTTATGTACAAAATATTTTTATTTATATATAATATAAATTCTATGAAATGATAATAAATGCATATACTTCAAATATTTCTTAAATATATACATGAATGTGCTTGTATTTATATATACATTATAATTACACATAGTACACACATATATTATTATTATATATAATTTTATCTTATATGCGATTAATCGCGATTAATTGTTTGACAGCCCTATTTGAAAGGTATTTTAAGTTTTAAATACCCAATTGCCACTGAGTGCAGGAAAAGGTGCAGTCTTTAGGTAATTTGACAGGCTTTAGAGTTGGGCACATGGCTAAAAGCTTGTAAACAGCGTCGTTTTCTGTGACATCTTCTTTCTTCTTTGTGCCGTGAATAGTGTTTGTGAGTGCTTAGGCCCAGTAAGCTCAGATAAGCGGGAGGTGTGTGCACAATAACACGCCTGCTGGACACTGCGGCCGAACGCTGTTGTCATCATAAGTCTATCTACAGACGGCGCGAGTGTGCGCGCGACCACCCCCGTCATCCCGTCGGCTCTTGAGTAAATGTCTCTTTGATAATCCCATGCTGTGTCTAAGATGACAGCGTATGTAACTGCTTGTGTTTGCAGATGGAGTTTGGGATTAAACTTGATGGTGGCTTTTGAGCCCTGGAGCCAATAAAAGACAGAGGCTGCGGAGAGAAAAAGAGAGAGGCAGAACCCAGCGCGTCAGAGTAAAAGAAGGAGAGAGAAAGGGGAGCATTAGAGTGAACGAGAGGGAGGCAGGCATGTTTTTTCCCCCTTTCCAGTTCCCTGTGCTCCGGGAGGCGGGCGGCAGACAGAAAGCTGTTGTAATTCATGCCGTGCTGTGAGTTTGTGTGATGAAAGCAGTAGAGCGCTGCCTGGGAGATTGCTTTGCTGCACTCCTCCAAGCAGATTTGAAACTGTCTGGGACTGCTTTAGATGAGAGTTGGATTATAGAGTGACCTGCGATGTCTGTGTCACTCGGCTGTGTGCAGGGTGCATTATACTGTGCTAACCAGGTGTTGGAGGCCCAAATCTGCACTGTTCCTGCGATACCAACTGTCAGCAGCGCCTGCGATATGAAGCCAGGACTCTCGGAGAGCTGGATGGGGGAAAATGGAAATCATATTTTACTCTAGTTGTTGCCATTTGTGTGTATTTTGTTTCTTTTCAGTAGCAGTTGCATATTGGATCATTGATTCTGGTGTGTCAAAAAAGAAACCCCTGAAAACCTCAGTGGTCGACCAATGTGTTTTTAATGGCCAGTACTGATTTTTCACAATATTCAATCACAGTTCTCTACAAGTATTTAAAAACCAGATATATGCTGTGATGCATGACTACTTCCTTTACAGTCAAAGTTATCAGCTACATATGAGCCATTTCAGATGAATTAGCTTGGCAGATCTGTCTTACACCTGCTTGTTTTTGTTTGTTTAGGCTTAAAGATGCAGTGGACCCCAGAGCATGCGCAGTGGGCCGAGCAGCATTTCGACATCTCATCCACCACACGTTCCCCCGCACATAAAGCAGAGGCATACCGCGGACACCTGCAGCGGACCTACCAGTACGCCTGGGCCAATGACGACATATCCGCACTGACGGCCTCCAACCTTCTAAAGAAGTATGCCGAGAAGTATTCCGGTATCCTGGAGGGTCCCAGCGAGCGGGCGCTCCTGTGCTCGTACTCCGAGAGCGCCCCAGGACTCTTGAATGGACGCAAGTCAGAGAGCGAAGCATGGCAGGAGGGGATCTACCCAATGAGCTGTGCCGCAGATGTGGTTTCTGCAAGTAAGACTGGCATGACGGCCGCCTTGCCTCCTCCAGATGTGACGGCGAGTGTCGGCAGCTCCACGGGGGTGGCGAGTAGCTTGAGCGAGCCCAGCTACTCCAGCAGTAACTGCGGGAATCATGCCTCTACTGCACTGCACTCGGGGATCCCCTCTCAGGAATTCGCTAGCAGTTACAATGGCTCGTACTTGCATTCCACTTACAGCGGTGGGCAGAGCACCCCAGCTCTCCCGTCCCCGCATCCCTCACCTTTGCACAGCGCTGGGCTCCTTCAGCCTCCACCCCCGCCACCTCCAACCCTAGTGCCCAGCTACAATGCAAGTTCCCCCAATCTCTCCAGTTACAATTACCCTCCAGCAGGTTATCCCCCACAGACTCCCGTTGCCCCAGGCTACAGCCCAGGAGGAGCACCCCCTCCTTCAGCTTACTTGCCCTCAGGCATTGCTGCCCCCACTCCCCTACCCCCTGCCACTCTTCCCGGTTACTCCTACCAGTCCCACAACCACGCGCCAATTGCACCAACACCTTTGAATGGCAGCTCGGCCAATACGTTGAAAAGAAAAGCATTTTACATGACGGGCCAGGGAGAAATGGACTCCAGTTATGGAAATTTCAACTACAGCCAGCAGCGTTCTGCTCAAAGCCCCATGTACAGAATGCCAGACAACAGTCTTGTTGACTCAACCAGAGGGAATGGATTTGACAGGAACGCTGACACATCATCTTTGGCGTTTAAGCCCACAAAGCAGTCAATGCCATCGGATCAGCAGCGGAAATTCGGCAGCCAGTCCGGAAGGGCGCTAACCCCTCCTTCATACGGATCCTCCAAAGGTTCCTTGGGATCCCTGCGGTCAGGCGAGTCATTCGGCAAGTTCGGTTCCCCCGTTTTGAGTGACCACGGGGACGATAACAGACAGCATCACCCCCATTCCATTGGCACGGCCACTTCATCCAGCCACCCCGCTGAGGAGCAGTTAAAAAACAGCGATGCTAGTTTAGTAGAGATGGTCACCACTGAGATTCTGCAGCAGACGCCACCTGTGGACTGGAGTGACATTGCTGGACTGGAGATGGCGAAAGCCACCATCAAAGATGAGGTCCTGTGGCCTATTCTGAGGCCAGACATGTTCAGCGGTATGGCCACATTACCTCGCAGCATCCTTCTCTTTGGACCTCAGGGCACGGGCCGGACTCTGCTCGGCAGGTGTATGGCCAGTCAGCTTGGTGCAGCTTTCCTCCTCCTCAGTGGCTCTGCTCTAGTCACAAAATGGCTCGGAGAGGGCGAGAAGATCGTCCAGGCCTCATTCCTTGTCGCTCGCTGCCGGCAGCCTTCGGTGGTCTTCATCAGCGATGTAGATCTGCTGTTGTCTGCCCAACTGAGCGAAGAAAGTCCGGTGAACCGAATCAAGAGTGAACTCCTCCTCCAGCTTGACGGAGTTCTGAGCTCACCAGAGGAACATGTTCTTGTAGTATGTTCCACCAGCAAACCTGAAGAGATCGACGAGTCTCTACGAAGGTACTTTGTAAAGCGGTTGCTCATCCCCTTACCGGACGCCACCGCACGACACCAGATAATCAGCCAGCTGCTCTCTCAGCACAACTACTGCCTCAACGACAAAGAGGTTGCGCTGCTCGTTCAGCGGACAGATGGCTTCTCCGGGTTGGATGTGGCCCGGCTTTGCCAGGAGGCCATGGTTGGTCCTCTCCATGGCATGTCCGGCGCAGACCTTTCCGGAATGATGCGACCGGTGTCGTACCAAGACTTTGAGAATGTGTTTTGCAAAATCCAGCCCAGCATATCACAGAAAGAACTCGATACGTACACTGAATGGAATAAGATGTTTGGTTGTAGTCAGTAAAGAGCGAGGGCGTAGTGAAATCTGTAGGGTGAGCTCCTCTACTTTAAGAGGGGATACGATTCAGAATTCTTTGGGTGACACGTGCAGTTAAACAGTGTGGTTATTACAAATGTAGATGACCCCTAAAGAAGAACCTGAAGGACGGTCAGATACAGTTGAATGATGCATGGCTGTACTTAAGTCAAGGTCTGGCCCTTTGCACATAATCCAGACAGAGAAATACTGTTTTCTGGGCTCAGTACTGCAGACGCAGAGCTCCGCTTACCGAGGAACTCTGTCCGTGAGGACAAACTTCTTTGTGTGTAAATATCATTCTGCTGTTTTCAAGATTTTGTTGCTATGAAGTGCCTGAAGTGGTGCTTTATTGATTTGTATTTGGATTTGTTTGCCTCACCATCAACATTGGTGGCATGTGCTAATATAGAGAGCTTTAACATGAAACTAAATCAGACATGTTCTGCTTTTCGTTCCTTTCCTTGTTTTCAACACTTCTCTCAAAAGAACAACAGTATTCCTCAATCAAGTCTGACCTGTAGACCCCAGGAAGGGCAGGAGAAGGTCCGTGTTGTACTTTGAATCTGGATCCTAAGTTATGAAATCCATTTGTGTTTGATTTTCTTCAAAAACTCAGGAAAGTGATTGTGATTTGTACAGTACCTCAAAAAAGATTATGCGATAGCACTACATACTGCTGACTACATTGGGTTTGGTTTCTAATTTGCTTCTTCTAAAACTCTAGGTTTACCTCAACCAATTTAAAAATGAAAAGGATATGACTATGAATGTAACCAGAACATTTCTGGGTTGTTTGGAAGAAAAATTTGGGGAGTTATTTTTTCTTCCGTTATATTCTTATTGTTCTTGCTAAATTCCATTGTGGACATTGCTTTAAGTTTCGAAAGCAGAATTGCGTGCCAGTATTGACTACAGCACCTGTTCCTCCCTGCATAGCACAGTTCAGACACTACAACGAACGCTCGAGTCAGAGATGGGCACTGTCGGTTGTGTAGATAAGGTTCGTCTGAAACCACGTCCACGCCAGAGTATGCAGTAGACGTCACATTTACGTGTTTGAACAGAGTTGGGGTGAACCAAAACTTTACAAAGAAGCTACCAGATTCTTGAAGTGGAAATATTTTCACGTTCTTCGTAACGCAGTTACGTATGTTTCGTTTTTGTTTCGGACTCTGTCCTGCTGCTGTGTGGTGTTGGTGTAAAGATATCCGAAGGATCATGTGTACCCTGCATTCTGTTCTACCTCAGTTTAGCACTATTTTCTCTGCAACTAGAACAGAAAGATGAGAGCTTGGTGTCTTCAACCTCTTTAGGTTCGCTCCGCTCTGAAGCCTCCATAAAGAACAAGCTGCCTTTTTTCCAAAAAAAAGAGAAACAACAAATGTTTGTCTCACACTACCTGTGCAATTCTTCGAGTGCCCATATGACTCTAAACACCCCTTTGTGTAAACACACACACACATTATTGATGGGGTCTCTATGGGGCCACTTATTGGGGCCACATTGCCTAAAGCCAGAAACATACTCTACGCAAGGCGTATAGCAACGCAAGTTGGAAGATTGCTAGCGTTGTTGCTTTCCGAAATGCATCAGACTTCAATTTAGGGCTGTGCAAAAATCGTGCTGTGATTAGTTTTATTATTACGTGCTGTCAGATGGAGTGACATTTACTACACAGAGCCGTAGTTCACTGACAAGTTACGTAATATCGCATTCATTATCGGAGGCGATACATATCCAATGATGAACGCAATATTGCGTAGCTTTTCAGTTGTAGCTCATCATTTTTTGCACAGCCCAACTTCAATTCAAAATGTAATGCAAGTGGCACTAAAGTAGGCATTACTATAAACTTTTTCTACATTCATGCTGCATCCCAATTTGCATACTATTTGTCCTAAATAGTGTTTTCGAAATCAGAATTACTGTCCCAAATCGTAGTATGTCCACAACCCATTGCACGTTAAGTGCAGATTTAATTAGAACTACAAAAACAAATAAAAAGTTTAAAAACTACATACATGGTGGATATGCGAGAACACGGTCAAAAAGAGAAAGTTTGAGTGACTATTAATCAGTATCTGATCTGATGAAAAAAGCAAAAATGATTTGCATTAGTATATAACATTGTGAACTTTTGTAAAGATATGTTTGGTCATTAACTTTTAAATGCATCATTATGCAAACAGGCTGCCATATGGTAGGAAATTATATGCAATGTGGAGGATGTTAACATACAATGTTAACATGCAAATTGGGATGCAGCATAAAGTCAACTACTATAATGGTGGCACAACAGTTTTTGAGAATCTTGCTGAGCAAGTTAGTCAAACATTTTATATTTTTTATGTTTGCAGACATTTGAACAAAAATTCTATCGCCCCCTTGAGTATGGAGGTATGTTACTTCCACAATATTGCAAGTACTTCTGCAATGCTTTAACGAAGCTTGTGCATTTGTGCACTTGCATACAGTATGTTTCTATCCCAGGGTAGCACAGGATGTTGGTAACCTTGTGTTTGAATGTATTTTTTTGTTAGTTTCTTGATTGTTTACTTTCTCTGATCATTTGAGTCAGTTTTTTTTTTTGTCTAGCACTAGAGTTGAAGCGATGTGTTCCCTCAATCAGTCTCTTTTTTTTCTGCCTTTATATCATGTGTCTCAAATGTTGGAGAGGATGCACACTCTGTTTTCAGCCTTTTTTCTTTTTGTCCACTGCAGTGTAATTTTGACACCATTTTAAGGTGCTTATTTAGCAGTTGGAGGCACCAGACCTCCAATACATGTGTGTGTATATATATATGACATATCCTTGAAGAAATATCTGCTTTTTTGACAGACATCCAGATAGTCTTTTCAGTAGCTGTGAGACACCACTTACTTCACAATGTTCGTAAAGTGATATGTACACCCAAAGGACTACGATTTCTAGCCTTGTTTTGTCGTCTAAAGTGGAAACTTTTTTTTTTTCTTCTTGAGTGGTATTTTCATTCTGCTTTCTTGTTTTGTTTTGTGTTGTTTTGAAGAAAAGTTACTATTGTGCAATTTGTCAAATGCACTTTTAATGTTTTGTGTTAAAGCCTATCACATTTAATTGTCCTCCCTCAAAACCAAAGCGAACAAAAACTATTTAAGATCAAAAACCGATATCTCTAAAGATTTGAATTCATCCACACGTTTAGGGAAATTTATATGGGACTTGATATAGCTGTCAGTTTTGTTGAAAATGATCATACTCTGGATTTCAAAGCCAAATAGCACTGACAAAACAAACCCCACACTGACCCTGAAAAGAAAAATTATCTTTTAGTCCTGTCGCTGGTGTTGTTTTGAAGGGCTGGTGCTCTACGCTAATGTTTGCAGCCTGGATGCCCTTGAACAAAACCGATTGCTAAATTTTATTTTTAAAAGCTCTTTGTAATAGGTTAAAGGAATGTTCTTGACAGCATTAGTAGCATAATATCAATTAGGACAGAAAATATGTTTGGGCTCGTCACTAACACAGAGCCAGTTATTGTTGTTTTAAAATTAAAGCCGTTATTACAGACTAGATTAAGATTGAATAGAATTTACTAACTAGGAACTATCATGAATATATCATGATATCCACTAGAAAAGTGTTCCCACTTCAGAAAGGTCCATTTAAAAAAAAAAAAGCTTTGTGCTGCATAATTCATGTAAGCGCTTTAACAAAAATGCTTTTAAACCCTCCAGAACTCTTGACCTGTTTACTTGCTTTGCAAGTGTTACTGTAACTATGAATTTTGATTTGTTTTTTAAAAAACGGAGGGATTAGTCCAAATTATTTTCAGCGGTAATCAATATTATGCCATCAATAGAGCTTAGCTTGCATTGAACCGGAACGTTCCTTTAATCGATTGCGAAGGAAGAGGAAATGTGGGAACGTCCAAAAAGAAAAGTACAAAGTTTTAAAGCACATCTCCTGTGTAGATGTAAATTTAGTTCTTCTCTGGTTTGTGTGTTTATTTGCTTCAGCGCTGTTGTCGTTGGTTGTTTCTTTCGAGTGTCGCCAGTGTTTGTTTTTCAACCATTATTCTTTACGACCATTTCTACCTCATTGCTACATATTGACATGTAGTACCTATGTTCTGTCTTTTTTGAATGTCACACATTTGTATAAAAGAAAATAAAAAGGAAGAAAAATGTATAAAAACAACTTAAAAGAACAAAAAAAAAAAAAGGCTTGTTCTTTAACTCGAGCAGTCTACCTCAGAAAGACTGTCTGTCCATACACTGAGCAGTGGAGTAGCTGCACATACTGAAAAGACACATTAGGCAGAGACGATGCACACTGACCACACGAACTCGACGATTGGTTACGCCGCCGCGATCTGGGATATTGTGGACTGTATAGGTCTTCTCCAAGGTCTCTACATGCAAATTTTTTTTTTCATTTTTCAATTGAAGTGAATCGCTTTCCCCCCTTTGTGAACTGTAGTGTGCATGTGGATGTGTATGTGTGCGTGTGCACTTATTATGAAGTGTGTAAGTGTGCATTTTTCTATATGAGAATTCTATATGAAATGTAGGTACATTTCATATACCATATTTGTACATTAGATACACTTGCACATTTGTGTACTTAATGTACATTTGTTATTAGTATAACATTTTGAAACGCACCACATACATGTTAATATGTGTGTGTATGTACAATATTGCCATAATTACATTCAACGTAAATGTATTTTCATGTATGCATAGGGACAAAGGACAATAAAAGATCATTCAAATGCTTTTGAAACGTCGTCCTTTATTTTTCTTTTCTGCTGCATCAGTTTTAGTTCAAATCTCTCTATGAATCTCTGTGTTTTTGCTTTTCTGTTTTGAAATACAGAATGCCATTGTAAATGGAAAGATATAGTTGAGAAAGACCTATACACTGCACAATATATCAAACTTTTAAGGTATTTTTGCCTGTTGTTTTATGTGAACTTCCACTAAAAAAATATACGTTATTAGTTGCATCGTAACTGGGCACCAGCATAGACATCCATTAAGAACGTAAGGACACAATTTGTTACATTTATTTGTTTTTTTTTTTTGCACAGTCGTTATCATGTCTAAACGTGCAAATTTATAAATGCTAATGGATTTTTTTCAGGAGCCAGCCAATAAAATCTAATCTAATGTCTGTACAAAACTATTAACCCCTTTAAATGGTAGGAAACTGTAATATTTCACTCTCAATCAGCTGCAAATACAGCTTGAATTATTTATGATGATTTTAGGTGTTTCTGTGAAGCTGCTTTTTTTTTTTTCCCCATCCCTTTTGCAATAGTCAATACAGAAATTTTGATATTTATGCATGTATGAATTGGTACACTGTGGATCTTAAGTTTCCTTAGTAGTCTATTAGTGCACTATTTGGGACAGAGCCTTTGAGTGATGTTAAAAATATCATATATCGTATATATACACTACCAGTCAAAAGTTTTTGAACAGTAAGATTTTTTAAAAAGAAGTCACTTCTGCTCACAAAGCCTACATTTATTGGATCCAAAGTACAGCAAAAACAGTAAAATTTTGAAATATTTTTACTGTTTAAAATAACTGTTTCTATTTGAATATATTTTAAAATGCTATTTATTCCTTTGATTTCAAAACTGAATTTTTAGCATCATTACTCCAGTCACATTATTCTTCAGAAATCATTTTAATACTCTGATTTGCTGCTCAAAAACATTTATATTATTATTATTATTATTATGTTGAAGTATAACACTTTTTTTCAGGTTTGATGAATAGAAAGTTCAGAAGAACAGCATTTATCTGAAATAGAAATCTTTTGTAACATTGTCTTCATCATTTTGGATTTTTTTTTTTTTAATTTATCACATCCTTGCTAAATAAAAGTATTAATTTCTAGAATTCTTTCCAAAAAAAAAAAAAATTATACTGAAACTTATAATGACTCCAAGCTTTTGAATGGTTTAGTGTATAATGTTTCTGATCTTTCTATTCATCGAAGAATCCTGAAAAAAAAATTTACTCCGCTGTTTTAAATATTTATGATAATAATAGTAAATGTTTCTTGAATAGCAAATCAGAATATTAGAATGATTTCTGAAGGATCATGTGCCTGGAGTAATGATGCTATAAATTCAGCTTTAAAATCACAGGAATAAATTACATTTTAAAATATATTCAAATAGAATACAGTTATTTGAAATGGTAAAAATATTTCAAAATTGTACTGTTTTTGCTATACTTTGGATCAAATAAATACAGGCTTGGTACGCAGAAGAGACTTCTTCAAAAAATCTTTTTGAACTGATTCATGGAAATGATTTTTGCTTCTGAAATGAATTGTATACAAATCAAACATCTTAAAACTTATATCGTCACTACATTTAACTATATAATGTTCCTAAATGTTATATCATCACCAAAATCCTTGTAAATTTATTGGCTACTCATTGTTTTGCTCAGCCCTAGTAAACCGAGACTACTTTAGAAAGGGCCTGAAGATGCTCTTTGTTAAAGTTTTTGCAACGCAACCCATTTAAAAGGCTGCGCACTTTCGCATTAAACAAAAACTAAAGCTTTTAAAGCACAATACCTGGAGTTTAAGCAGCACATTTCCAGCGCGCACGCCTTAAAACGAGTCGTCCGGATGCTACCCAGTAATTACGCTTCTGAAAGATGACCATTAGCATCTGTTTCCAAAACCATTTGCTGCATTTCTTAAATACAGTTTCCATTGTTTGTGATATTTCATTATTCTTCATTTCGAATAAGACATTCCATTAATGCCCTGGATTTTTTTTTCCCCCCACCCTTTTTTTGATGGCATAATTATGTAGTTGGATGGTCTATGCGTGGGAAGCTGCAGTACAATTAACATTGGGAAGTTGGTGCATTTGGTGCCCATGGCTGTTTCATTTGTAAAGAGCTGTGTGTCATTTCCACGGCTGTACATGTTAAAATACTCTCTTAATTGATGCAATTCAACAGGGTCCTCCACGCAGGGAACGCACTTGCGACGAGGGGACGATGAGAAGTATTTTTTATCGAGGTGATCATGTTTGTAATTTATGTCTTGAACACAGAAAGAAAAAGCCAGAACGTCACATGCAGTTTGTGTTTATGGCCTCTTCGTGGGAAGATAAAGTCACAGTCAGAATCGGACACTAATGGGAGACACGTTGTAATTTTTTTCTCATTTTGACTGTACATTTCCTTTTTATTTCAAATACCTGGAAGGTTGCCTCAGTGTTCATTAAAATGCAATTAATTCTGCAACTCTGCCGTTGAGAGCATGGTGTCTGCGAGTCTCCTTTACTTCGATATAGGTCACGGTGTGGCAGCCAATACCGGCTAGTGTTGCTGAGTCATGCATCGACTGATGTTGGCTTCTAATCAGGAGGCTTTAGCACCATCAAAAGTCTCTGTTCACTTTTTATTTCCTTAAGCTCGTCCTTAATGTCACAGCTCAGGTAGTACATGTTTGTATTGCTCAGCAATGTGTGCATCACTTTTAGTGCTTTGTATTATTTATTCTAATGATTAGGCTACTCAACGTGTCCGGTAAAAATGAATTACAGTAATACATTTAAGGCAACCCTAGTGAAAAATAAATATACTAAGATGTATTTAAAATGCATTTATTTCATGCTAAGTATACTACAAATACATTTACATATTTTGTACTTAATAAAAATACCATGCAATTGTACTTTTAGTATACTAAACCGGTATATTTAAAGTCTGCTAAATTGGAACAACTAATTTTGTACTTAATGCACTTTAATTGTGTGAAAGTAGTGCTAAAGTCCAACTAAAGATATGATTAGGTATATCTGATTGTGCTAAAGTGGAACTATCACAAGTACACTGCATTGAAAGACCAATATAATATATATTGATACAGTCCTCATCAATAGTGACATTAAAACATATTTTAGGCATAATATTAAGAAATATGCATTGTGCAATAGTACGCCAAATAAAGTTTAATTACAATTTTTATATCAGTAAGTCTCGAGCGATATGTCAGTAAACATTAATAGACTTAAACTATACTTAGTATAAAATAAATGCATTTTAAATCTATTTAAAAGATGAATAAGGTCAAATATTTAAGTAATAGATACCACCATATTTTAACAGCTGATTAAGATTTGCAAGCTTTTTTTCTAATTAAATATGCACTAATTTGCATAAATTTCAAGAACACAAATTTGAAGCCAGGTTCAAAGTTTCATTTTGTTATAATATTAGAAGTCTTTACAGAGGAGTTTTGAATTTCCCTTTTCATTACTTTAAATCAGAAAATACTGTCAGCAAAAAAAATTCAACATGTTTTTAAGAATAAAGTGTTATATAAAGTCAGGCAAATTATATAAACAAACATTTCTGTAAAAAAATCTTTAGAATGTAGATCGGAATAAAACTGCAACATTCAGTGCATGTTCAGAAAGTACTGCTGAAGTGGAGAAAAAAAATCTCATTTTGAGAAAACGGCCTTTAAAAATATTTATTGCATTTTAAATCTGCAGACAAATAGATGAAGTGTAATAAAATGTTATAAATCAGGCAAATGATATATGTAAAAACCTTCAGAATATAAATAGGAGTAAAACTGGAGCGCTTGCTTTATGTAAGTGATGACAAAACAGATTTTAAATATATGTATTGTAACTTAAATCTAAAAATGTAAATAAATAAAGTGCTATAAAACGCCCAGTGAAAAGTGCATTTTGGATTTCTTCTGTCCACTAGTTTGAAACAATATATGAAACTGTATATTGAAAATTGACTAGTGCATGAAAAAAAAAAAATGTTTTTGCCTCTAGCGTCTTGCCTTAAATGATTTTTAAACAGACTGAAGGAGATGATCTACAATCAAATCCTTTTTTTTTAAAAATAGCTTTACATTTACATTTCTTGGTAAGTATTGTATCCCCTATTTTTCTCTTCTAAATTTAATACTTTGTGGTCTGAAGTTTGGCAACTTTAAAAACAGCATATCACCCTACTATTACAATAATAATCTATAAGAGCACACAAAGTGTTGTATCCCACAACGCACTCGGACCTTTCACATCAATTGCGATTTTTCTCTTTCTTGACTCATTTAATCGAACTGCAACAATAAAAGCAACTGCATGTAGTTTTGGGTATTTTTGCACCTTTGGAGCCCCCTACAGTTAAGTGAGTGGCATTAACTATCATAAATATATAACTGTCATAATTAAAGTGGATGGCTGTACCAAAGCCGCTTCAAGGCAAACCTCCAAGGTTAGCAGACAAAAGCGTAACACTCTGGTACAATCAAGGAGACCAGAGTCCTTCAATAGAAAACAGGCTTTACTACACACTGAATAAACTGCTTTTATGGGAAAACAACTTATTCTTTAATGAATCAACGGACTATCAACTAATGTTGAACATGTTTGCCACTAAACGTTGTCTGAATGAATCTATTTTTAAACTTCACACCAAAAAATGTTGTTTTATACCCTGAAAGAAGTCGCGGATCATTTTGCAACGGGCATGATTCAGTTTCACGCACTTCTCATTCACGTGAGTATCTGTAAACAACGATTGACGTCTGTTGCGTAACTCTGAAAGAAATTCAATGACGGCAAAACTGCGATGTGATTGGTTATCAAGGCACACGTGATCCAAATCGACGGTTACGCTTTCTTCGACGGTAAAGGAGCGGAGGTTGGTGTCTCCCAATAAGATGATCAACGCTAGTACAGCTGTACCCCTACATTCGCCTCATTAGAGGTAAGTTTACCGTCAGAATGATTTTAAAAAATATTTAAAAGTTAAAAAAGAGACATTACTTGGAGATAAAATTGTATTATTCACGAAATTGGGTTAAAAATGGTGAATAAAACATTAAGAGGATTGAGATTTCGCAGGCATTTTTAGACAATATATCTTGCTTTGAATCTATGAAGCGCTGGTGTTTTATTCACTATAAAGTGGCAATTAAACTGATCTCTTCTTTGTGGTTTAACATTCAATAGAGGAGAATTGTAGAACATTTCCTTTCACGCAGACAGGCTGTGAGCTCAAACTTCAAGCTTTGGTTTGCTGTCACCAGTTTTAGTATGATGAATGAGATACTCACTTTCCTTTGTTTCTCAGTTTCAAACAAACAGAGCCGGATATAAAACTCTTCCTTCCTCATATTGATCGTCTGGTGTGTTTTTGTGTAAGTGAGCCTGTAGAATATCATGTGCATGCAAGTATGCATGCATGTGTGCACTTAATATTCTGCCTTATTTAAAAAATAAATAAATAAAAATCATTATCGACAAGAAACCAGGAAGTGTTTGTGCATAATTACAATTCAGTTATTAGGGGTCCAGTTTGTAAAGAGACACTTGTCCAAGCATTAGCTAAGAAAAAGTTGCATAAAATTTACACAATTATTAGGACCTGTTTTGTAAATGTAAATATCAGTTTCCTGATTAGAACGATGAATGTCAATGTAAAGTCTGTGAACATAAATATATATACATACACACACAAACAGTGATACAGAATAAGAAAAATAAACACTGCAAAGAATTAAGACCAATTTTGTTAATAAATATCCACTTGGACTACCATTACCTTATTTGTTAGATATTTTCTAATGAAAATAAAGTGTGAAATCTGTAGAGTTTATTCCTGGGCAAAAACAAATGACCAAACACACATAAAAACATAATAATAAATAAGTGGTAATAAAAAAAAATAGGAAAAATAAAGTTGTGTAAAACAAATTAATCTCCAGTAGAGGCTATTTTGCAAATTATTGGAAATCCACTTGTACTTGCATCTTAATTCTGATTTTGGACAAAACAAAGTGATCAAACACACACGTACACATTTAAAATAAAAAAAATTAATTAAAATGGTGATTAAAAATAAAAATGAACAAAAAAAGTTATTAAGACCTAAGTTTTGTAAATATCCCAGCATTGGCTTTTAGTTTTAGCTTCCTCATTAGCATTTTAATGAAAGTGAAGCAGAATGTCTTAAGATATTTCTAGACAAGCCAATTGACCAAACACACATACTATACTATACTAAATGAATAAATAAATGGTGATAAAACCAAGGTAAAAACCTCAAAACAATTTGTTTGTCACTCCAGTAATTATAGCCTATTTAGTAAATATCAAAGATCCACTTGTCCTAGCATTAGCTTTCCTCATTAGCATTCTGATGAATGTGGAGTGCAAACTTTGTAGATATTACTGGACAAAACTGATGAAACATAAATATAAGTGGTGAAAAAATAAAGTTGTGTAAAACAAATTAGACTCCAGTTATTAGGAGCTAAATGTTGTAAATATCAGAGATCCACTCGAGCTAGCATCCTCATTAGCATTCTGATGAAAGTGAAGTGGAAAGTCTGAATAAAACTCAGAATAAAAATAAATAAAAAATGCTATATAAAACAAATTAGACTCTAGTTGTTAGGACCTATTTTGTAAATATCAAAGATCCACTTGTTATAGCGTTAGCGTCCTCATTAGCATTCTGATGAAAGTTTAGAGGAAAATCTGTAGATAAAACCAAAACCAAATGCATATACATTAACAAATTAAAAAAATAAAAGTGGTAATAAGAAAAATAAAGTGGTGTAAAACAAATTAGACTTTCATTATTGGGACCTAAATTTGGTAAATATTCATTAGTGTTAGTGCCTTCATTAAATAGAAGGACTAGATATGCCTAAATAAAACTAACACATAAAAAATAACAGGAAAGCAGGAAAATTAAGTTGTTAGAACAAATTAGACTCCAATTATTAGGCACTAAATGTAAATATCAAAGCTCCAGTAGCGCTATAGCATCCTCATTAGTATTCTGATGAAAGTGGAAAGTCTGGAGATATTACTGGATAAAACCAAACATGTATACATTCAAAAATTAAACATAAGTGGTAAAGGGAAAAATAAAGTTGTGTAAAACAAATTAGACTTCAGTTATTAGAACCTAAATTTGGTAAATATTCATTAGCATTAGTGTCTTCATTAGCATTCCGATGAAAGTAAAAAATGTCTGAACACAACCAACACACATAAAAATTACAAATGGTGATTAAAAAATAGAAAAATAAAGTTGTTAAAACAAATTAGTCTCTAGTTATTAGGAGCTAAATGTTGTAAATATCAAAGCGCCACTAGCGCTAGCATCCTCATTAGCATTCTGATGAAAATAAAGCGGAAAGTCTGTAGATGTTACTGGATAAAAACCCATATACATACACAAATATAAAAATGAAACAGTGTTAATAGGGAAAATAAAGTTGTGTAAAACAAATTAGACTTCCATTAGGACCTAAAATTGGTAAATATTCATTAGCATTAGTGTCTTCATTAGCATTCTGATGAAAGTAGATAATTCTGAACAAAACCAACATAAAACAAATATAAATAACAAAAAATGGTGATAAAAAACGAGTAAAATAAAGTTGTGTAAAACAAATTAGTCTCCAGTTATCAGGAGCTGAAAAGCCTTCTGTCTCGTTGCACACAGCTTTAAACTAGTTTGAATCACAGAGTCATTTGTGTTCATGGCTAAATTCAAGTGTTTCACACTGGATCTCACAGCGCTGTTTAGTGCTCGCGTGACGGAGCCGTTCACATATCGCGTCTTTTGCGCGCTCAAGTTCGTTATTTCAAATGTAGGCGCTCGGTGGAGAAGGTCCTGGCTGCAGCCTGCAGAACGGGGTGGAGCTGCATGTGGGGCAGGGCTACACGTGTCGCCCCGCCCACAAATTATATCATTGGTTAATGACGCCAACGCCCTCAGCAGGATTTTATTTCCACTCGTTTGTCGCTGCGTAGGTGAGTAGTTGAGCTACGAGTTTGGCTGTCCCGTTCTCTGTGTGTGTGTATTACGCTGCGTTCACGCCATATAGTAATTACGGTAAATTCGAAATGACAACATGTGACGTTCTACTCGGAGCTGTTCACGTCCTCAGGAATTATGCTTTTCTATGGCAACACTATCAACGCCTAAACAGAGCCTACGTTGGTCAGGTGGTACAGTGGTCATGTTGTACAAGTCGTAGTTCTCAGAAGACTCCCAGTTCACAAGTTGTAATTACAAATTCTACGAGGACGTGAACGCTTTTTACAAGTTGGAATCTCGTAATTACGGAAATTCCGATATGGCGTGAACGCACCTTCTTTACATGTTAAATGTATGTGGTAACAAAGACACAACAGAGCAGAGGTGGGCCTCTGCTAATAAAACAGTGATGTTATACTGCTGTTTTGTATGACCAATAAAATGAAATACTCAAACTGCATTATCTTCATGTTCTTTGAGTTTATTCCTCTTCATATATTGTTTAGTCCAACGCTTTTGGACTTCCAACTTTCTTTAACATGAGGTAATCTCTATATTTTATCTCTACATGTACACATAATTTATTGTGAAAGGTTTTGTTATCAGAACAAAGCAATAGCTGTCATGTAGTTCTTATAAAAATGGCACTTTATCAATTCATAATTCTAAGACAACATTTTCAAAGAAATTTTAAGTGTTGAGTTGGTGACAAAAAAAAATACATTAAATACAAGTAAATGCGTAAATAAAAATAAAAACCCATAAATAATTTAAATTATTTGCAAATAAACATTAATCGTTGCGATATACAGTTCTTAATGCACAAAGATATGACAGGTCAAAAGCAGGAAGTGGATGCTTGCTTAGAAATAATAACGAAATTTTGCCCAAAATAATGAATGAAAACGTAATGTATTATGTTTGGTATAGATTAATATTATGTGTAGATAATTAACGAATTCATAATATATTGTTTATTTTTGTATGTAAGTTAATATCACGAATGATATTCTATACACACACACACACACACACACACACACATATATATATATATATATAGCTTCAGCTGTGCTCTTAACCGCATTTCCTGTTTACAGAGGTGTCTACGTCATTACATGTCATTAGCCAACTGAACCATTTATTAATATCACATGTAGATAATTAACGAATTTATGATATATTGTTTAATATTTTATATGTAACAGATATTTAATATCACCAATGAATCGTAGCTTGAACTATGCTCCTAACCGCATTTCCTGTTTACGGAGTTGACTACGTCATTACATGTCATTAGCCAATGAAAGCATCCGTTCTGCAGGCTGCAGCTGGGTATACTTGGCGCAGCGCGGCAGTTTGAACTTTGGTCCAAGCGGATAAATGGTCCCTGTGGCATTTATCGAACTCTTCATATCCTTTTATCAAGGGAAATTATATCACGATAATTATCGTTACGAATTATTGCCCTGCCCTATACATACACAAATATAAAAATTAAACAGTGTTAATAGGAAAAATAAAGTTGTGTAAAACAAATTAGACTTCTGTTATTAGGACCTAAAATTGGTAAATATTCATTAGCCTTAGTGTCTTCATTAGCATTATGATGAAAGTAGATATTTGTGAACAAAAGCAACACACATATAAAACAAATATAAATTAAAAAAAAAAATTGTGATTAAAAAACAGAAAAATAAAGTTGTTGTCTCCAGTTATTAGGAGCTAAATGTTGTAAATATCAAAGCTCCACTAGCGCTAGCATCCTCATTAGCATTCTGATGAAAGTGAAGTGGAAAGTCTGTAAACTTTATTCTGTTTTATTTCCGGCCAAAACCAATTGAGCTGTGCGGTGAAAAGAAAAGAGGGAGGAAACTAAAGTTGTGTGAAAGAAATTACATTCAAGTTATTAGGGACTTTTTGTAAGTATCAAAGATCCACTTCAGTTATTAGGACCTAAATTTGGTAAATATTCATTAGTGTTAGTGTCTTCCTTAGCATACTGATGAATGTATACATTTAAAAAAAATGGTGATTAAAAAACAGGAAAATACAGTTATGTTAATAGAAAAAATAAAGTTGTGTAAAACAAATTAGACTGTTATTGTGTTAGTGTCTTCATTAGCATTTTGATAAAAGTAGAAAGTAGATTTTTTCTGAAAGAAAAAAAAAACAAAACACGCATATAAATACATATATATATATATAAAAAAAATGGTGATTAAAAAAACAGGAAAATAAAGTTGTTAAAACAAATGAGTCTCCAGTTATTAGGAGCTAAATGTCAAAGCTCTACTAGCGCTAGCATGTATTAAAATAAAGTGTCTGTTGATATTACTGGATAAAACCCATATACTTACACAAATAAAAAATTAAAAAGTTGTAACAGGAAAAATAAAGATGTGTTAAACAAATTATACTTCCATTATTTACACCTAAATTTAGTAATTATTCTTTAGCGTTAGTGTCTTCATTAGCATTCTGATGAAAGTAGAAAGTAGATATTTCTGAACAAAACATACATAAAACAGACATAAAAAATATAGAAATTTTTAAAAATGGCGATTAAAAAACAGGAAAATAAAGTTGCGTAAAACAAATTAGTCTCCAGTTATCAGGAGCTAAATGTTGTAAATATCAAAGCTCCACTAGCGCTAGCATCCTCATTAGCATTCTGATGAAAGTGAAGTGGAAAGTCTGTGAACTTTATTCTGTTTTATTTCCGGCCAAAACCAATTGAACCAAAAAAAAAAAAAAAAACTGAAATGAAATACAAGCGGTGATAAGAAAAGAGGGGAAAAACTAAAGTTGTGTGAAAGAAATTACACTCGAGTTATTAGGGCCTATTTTGTAAATATCAAAGATCCACTTGTCCTAGCGTTAGCTTCCTCATTAGCATTCTGATGAAAGTGGAGTGGAAAGTCTGTGAACTCGGAGGTTATCTGACGCCGCAGCGCCCGCGCCGCGCGTCTCTCTCTCTCTCTCTCTTTCTCTCTGTCTCTGTCTGCGTCTCTCCCGCGCACACACGCGCCGCTCAAGAGGATGAGGCGCGGACCTCTCTCAAATCACTTCCTTCATAACAATTAAAATATGCAAAGTGATAATTTTCTTTAAGTAGCCTTAAATGTGCAATCGATTTAAATGTGAGGGAAATTGCCTAAAGCTTCGGGCGAGGAGGAGGTGGGGGGGAGAAAAAGAATAAATTATGCAAATCGCAGAAAGGACTCTTGAAAGCCTAATTTTTCTGTAATAAGCATACTGTTTCATTTAATTTTTTGCCTCTTATTAAAAGTGACAGTTCTTTTGCACCGTCTGATGGCTATATCTGACACAAGCCGGCGGAAATGACTGGCCAACGAAACGCTAAAGCGTTTTCTCTAGCTTTTAGATGATGGTTACATTCACAAAGTAATTATGCGCCGGAGAGTCCAGAAATAAGCTTTAATTACATAGTAATCGCCTCTGATGGACACTGGGAAGTGTGAGAGCTGCCAGACTGCAATCCATCAATGCCAAACCCCTGGCCACTTTTAATTCTCCTTCATTTGCATCATAACCTCCGCACCAAGTTGCACAAATGCTGTTAAATGTTAATAGGACCTGTCTCTCTACTCAGAGTGAATGCTTAAGCCGTTTTCATCTCTCTCTCTCTCTCTCTTTCTCTCTCTCCCCCACGACCCTCTTTTCTTCCACTATCGCTCTCTCTCACCCTCCGCGCTCGTCTGCGCGCTCCGTCTCCGGCGTGCCGTCAGGAGAGCGCGTTAGTCCGAGACAGCGCATGGTCACTGCTGCACTAATTGGGAGCACTATGCTAAGTTTTATCTCCTCATTTCTAACAAGCCATACACACAATCCCTGACGCCTCTCTCTGTGTGTGTGTTCGGAGGGAAAAAAAGTGAAGGATTTGTTAATGGTTTGTGTGTGTGTGAAGTGTGTAAGTGCATGATATAAAAAAAGAAGAGCATGCTTTTTATGTGTACTTTGCCTTACCACATCTGAGTACTACTGCAATTACTTGATAAAATCTGACAATGTGCCCGTAATCGTTCTCTTGCTCTCCAACACGTTTGCAAACACATGCATGTTTTCTCTAGCACTTGCCAGTTTTATTATGCTCATTCTGAACAATGTCATAAGGTTTATGTTTTGTATTTTTAGCAGCATGTGATGATAAACTATATATAAAATTGTATGCTATTGTAAAACTGGAAAAGGGATAAATATATTTGAGCAAATGTCAGCCTGAAAATGTCATATCAAGAACTCAGGAAAAAATATTTAATTATTTTGTGTGTGTGCGTTAGAATTTTAGGACCAAATTGGGTTAAATTAATAATTCACACATTCACCAATTTATCAATAATAATAAGTGTGTGTGTATAGCTTTGCATTAAGACTATACAAAGTTATATGTTAAAGATTTTAAATTTAGTAGTCATAGTAGTATTTGTTGTACTGCCTTTATGCAGATTAAAAAAAACTGTAAAAGTATTATTACAGTAATGAAAATTACAGCTAATAATGAGAAAAATAATGTAAATGATGCCATTCTAATTAGAATAGTGCCATTATTTAAAAATTTCTCAATGCATTATGCATTTCTTAAAAATACTTTTAAAAATAAATTTAAAAAATCTCTTTATTTTTATTAATAATATACAAATTTTTCAGTAATTATAAAAATATATCCCAGTCAGTGTTTTTTAAGTAAGTCTCTTCTGCTCACCAAGTCTACATTTATTTGATCCAATGTACAGCAACAGTAACCTTTTGAAATATTTTTACTATTTAAAATAACTGTTTTCTATTTGAATATGATTTAAAATGTAATTTATTCCTGTGATTTCAAAGCTGAATTTGTTGCACCGTTACTCCAGTCACATGATCCTTCAGAAATCATTCTGATATTCTGATTTGCTGCTCAAAAAACATTTATTATTACTATTATTAGTAGAATTTTTTCAGGTTTCTTTGATGAATAGAAAGTTCAGAAGAACAGCATTTATCTGAAATAGAAATCTTTACATTTTATAATAAATTCAAATAGAAAACAGTTATTACTTCTTTAAAAAACATAAAAAAACTTTTTGACTGCTAGTGAATTTATACACTTTTTATTGTCATTAATTTCTCCTTTTGCATTAGGTTTTAAGACATTAGGCTGTTATATTAAGAAAATGAAGTCTGTTTCTAGAACTAAGTTTCGGGGGAAGAAAATATTGCTTGCTTGATTGACTGACTGATTGATTTGACCCAGAAATGTTCTTGATAGATTTTGTAATATTCACCTAAATACACTTATATATATGTTAGTGTTGTATATATGAAGAGTTCAGATGCAAAACCAGCTAAAAGCCATCTCGGTCAAAAATGAGATAATGATACTGAGTGAATGCTCCTGACACATATTATACACCATCAAATACTTTTACTTCAAACTCGCTAAATTCCAGCCTCAGCCCAATCAGAAGTACCGGTACTTACATAGAACTCTATACAAAGTAGCCAGGAAGGAATGCTAATTTTAAAGAAATAAGTCAGATGGATTTAGAGGCTTTTGCATCTGAACTCTTCATATGTTCATACATTCCTATAGAAAGCGAGAAACAAAGAAAGCGTTTGTGGAGTGCCAAGAGAAGCAGACTACACTCTCACACTCGTGCATTTATAAACGCATTTAAAGAGCTTCCAAAAAAATCGATATGGAATAGCTACTCGGTCCAAACAGGGATGCGAGACCACAGAGGCTGCTGTCTAGCTGCAGGCAGGACTGACTGAGTGAGCAAAGGCGTAAGTGCATGCAGAACGTGAGAACGTGTGTGTGTGTTTGCAGAGAGAGAGCGAGAGCAGGTGGCTGTGGCCTCCAGTCAAACCGCCAAACTGCCCACCTCCAATTAGCACTTGACTTCACTGCATAGAGTTAAAAACGCACAACCTTCACTCCTCCATCACGGAGGAGAAGAGGTGTCTGGGTAAGGGTCAAAAGGTCAACCTGCTGAATTTTGAGAGAGTTGAAATGGCAGCGGTTGCGATGTGTATAGATGTGTTTGACGTCAACCTCGCTTAGCCTCGCCGATCGGCCAGAATACCTGCCGGTTGCTTTCGGGGGAGGAGTTTAAAATAGAGATGAGTTCTGCTTCCTGTGTCTACAGGAACAATACTAGCTATAAACGTGAACAGCATTTCAAGTTTCATCATTGAGTTTCTGAATATTTTGAAATTATTTATATAGTTATATTTACATCTTTACATCAAGTTGAACTGCTTTTCGGTTTAAACTCTTTGATCTCTCAATTCGGACTTGAAAGAATAGCATTTCTCAGACAAAATGCCAGAATTATAAGATTAAACTAAGAATTATGTCTTTTTCTTGCAAATTCAAGTTTAGATCTCACAATTCTTTTTTTCTCAGAAATCAGAGTTTACATCTCGCTATGGAACAAATTACGTCTTTTTGACTCACAACTGCACAAAAAAAAAAAAAAATCTGGATTTTGCTTAAAATTCATAATTGCAAGAAACAAGTCAGAATTGTGTGATAAATTGTGAGATAAAAACTTTTTTTCTTGCAAGCGAAAAATGTGATATAAACTCATAATTGAGTTTTTTGTTGAAAAAGTAAGATAGAAAGCACTTTCTTTTTGCAATTGCAAAGAAAAATAATGCCTAAAAATTGGAATTGTGATATAAACTGATAATTATGAGAAAAAAAAGTCATAATTGTTTGAAAAACTGGGAGATAAAAAGAACTTTTTCCAGCAATTATGAAGAAAAATAGTGCGAAAAAAAAAATTGTGTGATAAATTGTAAGATAACATTTTTTTGTCACAACTGCAAAGAAAAATTGTGAGAAAAAAAAAATCGGAATTGTGATATAAACTCAGAATTGCAAGAAAAAAGTGAGAATTGTGTGAAAAATTGTGAGATGAAAAGAACTTTTTTCTTGCAATTGCAAAGAAAAATAAAAAAAAATCTGAATTGTGATATAAACTCAATTGTAAGAAAAAATGAGGATTGTGTGATAAACTGAAAAAAACTTTTTTCTCACAATTGCAAAGAGAAATCGGAAAATTCGGAATTGTGATATAAACTCATAATTGCAAGATTAAAAGTCAGAATTTTTCCTCGCAACTGCGAAAACAAATTATGTAAAGAATAAATTTATAATTTTGAGAAAAAAAGTCAAAATTGTGAGATAAAAAGTGAGAATTGTGTGATCAATTGTCAGATAAAAACTTTTTTCCTCTCAGTTGCGAAAAAATAGGGCAAAAAAATCGGAAATGTGATATAAACTCATAATTGTGAGAAAAAAGTGAGAATTGTGTAATAAACTGTGAGATAAAAAGAACTTTTTTCTTGCAATTGCGAAGAAAAATTGTGCAAAAAAGCAAAATTGTGAAATAAACTCATAATTGTGAAAAAAAGTCACAATTGTTTGATAAATTGTGAGATAAAAAGAATATTTACCTCGCAGTTGTGAAAACAAATTATGTGAAAAATCAGAATTGTGATATAAATTTATAATTGTGAGGAAAAAGTCTGAATTATAAGATACAATTTTCATTGTTTTATTCTGTAGCGAATATAGGCTTTCATAGTAATAACCTTCTAGGTGCAATTAAAAACCTCATTAAATGAGTGCAGTTTTTAATTTCTGTGCATATTGAAGGACTCATTCTACATATTCAGACATACTCCTTTCTAACTGGTAGTTGGTATTGGGGAAGGGACATTCTCATTCAATGCAGCATCTGATCGGATAAAAATCTGAGCAATGCAGATAGAGTAAAGAAGCATTTTTGTCCACTTTCTAAAAAAATCTGCTAAAAGTAAATTTTATCAGTGTCAATACTAGCATATAGATCATCAACTGCACTGGAGAAAGCAATATAGATAGAGGACTTGTATTTTAGCTGAAATGGTTTGAAGTTAAAAATGTCTTGATGGATTTGTTTCTTACAAACACGCAGCTTTTTGTTTTTCAAGATGTTAACTGATTGACTGTTGTGGTGTGGATTACTTATGGATTATTGTGATGTTTTTATCAGCTGTTTGGACTCTCATTCTGACGGCACCCATTCACTACAAAGGATTCATTGATGAACAAGTTTCTCCAAATCTGATGAAGAAACAAACTGATCTACATCTTGTATGGCCTAAAGTGTGAGTAGATTTTCAGCAAACAACAACTGATTCTCACTCATTTCCCCCCCCAAAATGGATCATCCCAATCTCACACCGATAAGAGCCCAGCAATGATATCCATCCAAACACCGATGGCTTGAGGTCAGCTTCCTGTCCCTGTCATTTCACATATATATTTACACAAGGACAACCCCCACCGCATAAGATGGAACATGCCAGATAATCATATCATCATCTCTCATTGGCTGCACATTTTCACAAAGTGGCCAAAGTGTCATGTAGTTCCCCTTTAGCGTGGTGAGAACGGCAGCTCTGGAAGAACTTAATGATGTGCTGATAACAGCTGATACCTGTTCCTCTGCCACTGCGCAATAAATATCCTCATTAATGTCAAGAAACCAAAGAGTGGCCCATTATTTAAAAGTTATGTCTTAATAAAGCCGCTTTTTCTTGATCTGTAGAGTGACACAATTTTCTGTTCTAATTCAGTGGCAATTATCCGTCTTTTTTTTATTTATTTTTTTTTTTAGATAAGACTCGAATATCCAAGTAACATATTAATTACAACAATAAATGAAGTTGTTACAGCATTCCAGCTCAAACTCTGATAGCGTAGATTTTATTAATATCTTAATTACTATTTGGAAATCCCTAATTGACTGTAATACTTAGCACTTATATTGATTGTAGGTCATCTCAAATATAGAAATTGGTGTAAGAGAGCAAAAGAATCTCTAGTTATTGTTTTCCCGCTGTTTAATTATTAATAATTACTCCCTATTTTTTCTATGAAGCACGACTGTGAGGTTCCAGAAGACCAAATCCCATTCATTTTTCTCACAGTGGAACTGATTTTAGAGCTAAAATATAAACCTTTCAAACCAGACCTACTGTGACCATGATTTTAAGTTACGTTTATGCATTTTATCCAGCAGACGCTTTTATTCAAAATGACTTGCACTGCATTCAAAGTATACATTATACATGACCTTGGTGTTGCAAGCGCAGGAATGTTAAGTGATGATATTTGCTTGGAAGACACACGTTATCGTTTTAAATTTGTTTAATTGCAAAATTGAGGAGAAATCCTCAAACTGTGTGAATTCAGTAATTGAGTCTCCATTCACTCTTAAATATTTGTGTTTGTTTCAAAATACATACATGTAAGTTTATGTAAAGCAAGTAAATGTAAGTGTAATATATATATATATATATATATATATATATATATATATTATTTTATCCACTTAGCTGCTATAGGTAAATAGCTAGAAAAATAAAGTACACATTGTGTGCTATAAACCAATATGTTTATGATTATTATTATAAAGTAAACATATGATAACATATACCAGTTTGCAGCATTAATCAGGACAATAATCGACTGTTTAGGTACAGATAAAATAACAAGTCTGAAAGCCTTGCACATTTAAGAAAAAATTGCTAAATAAATAAATAAAAACAATAATAAAATAATAATAATAATAATCATGATGTGGATACAATGTACTTTATAGGATGATAAGCAGGGTTAATATAGTTAACTAAAACCATCAATTAATCAATCAATAATATAAAAAAATAATATAAAAAAATGAAAACTTATTTTATTTCAGCTAGTTGCTTTTCTCATTTTTATGCAGTTAAACTTGACATTAAAATAACTAAAACTAAAATATTTTTAAACAAAAACCATATCTAATTAAAATGAAGGAGCACAACAAAATTACTAAAACTTTGAAACTTTTTTTAAAATGAAAACTGAAAGTAAAAATTCTAAAAACATTAATAATAATAAATTAAAAAAAAAATAACATTGATGAGTGTTTTATTTAGTGGTTTATCATGATAAAATATAAATTATATAAAAATATATAAAGTATATAATATTATATATATATATATATATATATATATATATATATATAATTAGCAGGGTTAATATATTTAACTAAAACTAAAACCTTAAATATATCAAAAATATATATAAAAAGAAAATATATAAAAAAAAGTAAACTTATTTTATTTCAGATAGTTGCCAAAATGTAGTTTAACTTGACATACTAAAATAACTAATACTAAAATATTTTTAAACAAATACCATATTTTATAAAAAAAATGACAACAAAATTACGAAAACCTTTAAATTAAAATAAACTGTAAACTGAAAATACAAAAATTCTATAAATTTAAATAAAAAAGCTATAATAGTATCTTATGGTTTATTTTATCATAAAAGTACATAATATTTATATATTCTAAAATAATTATGCATTTCATAAATATAAAATGTATAAATATATAAATTAAAAATATATATTTTTAAATACTTTATAATTTTAGCTAGTTGCCAAAGTAACTTTTCTTATTTTTACATAGTTCAGCTTGACATACTAAAATAACTATAACTTAAATAAAGTTAATCAAAACTATAGACATTTTTTCAAACAAAAACTATAAATAATAAAACTGACAAAACACAGCTAAATTACTAAAACTTTAAAGTGAAACTGCAAAATACAAAAATTCCAAAATATTTTTTAAAAATTATAATAGTATCTTAGTGATTCTAATATAACACTGATGAGTGTTTCACTTCCAGAACAAAAGCCTCTGTTGAAGTGGCTATCCACTGTTGTGCTTGTACACCTTCCCTGTTCATCTCTTAGTTCTAACGCATCTTGTCCTGCTATTCTTAACCTCCAGCAAAGAACAAGAGGAGCTAATAGGGTGCGTTATGCTAGCGCGTCCAATAACCGCACGCGCGCACACACATAAACATGCGGCTCACAGGGCAATCATTTGAAACATATAGCATCAGTCTTTCAATTTGATCCCTCTCCCCTCCGCAAACCTCTCCCGTAACATCATTATTGATGGCGGATTTAAATCCTCCTCTGACAGGCCTGTGTTATCCGGGCTCGGGGGAAATGCAAATTGATTCCAGATCTGAAGTGGCATTTTTTGAGGGCCTGAACATATTACGCACTCTGTCATTTCAGGCCCGACTGGAAGAATCACAGGTAAATGTCAGTCTCCATCTCCCCCGCTGAGTGTTTCGCACAACGATCGCAACGCAAACAGGCGTCTGTTTGATATGGGAAGCGCCGCTCGTTTTCTCACGCTGCTCTGTTTATCACACATGAAAATCAGATATCGCTGCCTCAGATGAGTGATTGACTCATACCAAACCTGAGCTAATATAGTCCCACACACACTTCAAATGACAATTCATGGAGAGAAATATTAAATATCACATTTGGACTTAGTGAGTTGGCTTGCTGTCTATGGCCTACACAGGCAGCTGCCTTATAAGAAAGCATCCTAACTGAAATGAAGCCTTATATGTGACTAGGTTTTCAATTAACTTTAGCAGAATTTGTAATACTAAAAATAACAATTAAAACTAATAGCATTTTTGCACTTCTGGTGCAATTGTCCTGAAGTCAGTGGGTTTTTAGAGGGTTTTTAATGCTTGAAATAAGGTCTGTGTTTAACACTAAACTCAAAACATTTTCATTCTACATTTTATTCTGCATTTTTTATTCTGTCTTGAATTAGGCAGCTGATCACAAGTGGCTAAATGGGACTACAGAGGATGTCTGGGACATTAACTAGTTGCTTTCACAGCCTTGTGTTTACAATCACACTTTTTTATATTATTTTAACTCTCTTTAAAACTTTACTACTTGAGTTTAAATGAAGTTTGCAAGCTTAGTGACTTGCAGTAGTTCACTTACAGCCTAAAAAAATATAGATCCAAGAAAAATAGAGCACAATGTACTATATTCATTTGAAGAAATTACCTCTATTTTACCTCTAATTCTATTTTACATAGAATTGCATTGTGTTTTAGAGTTAACAGAAATGTCTGTAAAATTCAAGGACAACTAGATGAAATAATACAGTGACGCATTGCTGCCACACACATATTATTTTTTCCACTCAATTATCAAAATAATCCTAATCATTTTTTCATAATAATGTAATATGTCGTTAAAATTACATCTTTTCTTGTAATAATGTGATACTGTATGTCATTAAAACAACACCTTTTTCCCATTAAAACAACATATTTTCTCATAATAGCGAGATGTTATGACGTTTTAACAACATATTTTATCGTAATAGCGAGATGTTATGTAATTAAAACATCTTTTCTCGCAATAAGGTGATAAAGTGTGTCGTTAAAACATCTTTTTCTCGTTAAAACAGCATCTTTTCTCATAATAACGAGATGTAATTACATTTTAATGACATATTCTCTCGTAATAACGTGATGTTATGTCATGAAAATGATTTTTTTTTTTCATAATAGCGAGATGTTATGACATTTTAATGACATCTTTTCTCACAATAACGTCATTAAAGCAACAGGTTTTTCTCATTAAAACAACACCTTTTCTCATAATAGCGAGATGTTATCTGTCAATGCACCACAAATCTTTTTGCACTATTTTCTTCTTAACCTTTATATTATGTAAACTACTTGTATAGTCTGTCTTAGGTTATGTGTATGTATAGTCAGTTATTTATAGTATATGTATAGTTACATGTATAGGATTAAAAATTGCTTCTACGTCTAGTGTATTTATGTTCATATTTATGTTTATTTATGTAGCACTGTGGTCCTGCGAGACACGACATTTCATTCCACTGTATGTCCACACATGTAGCGGAATGACAATAAAGCTTGACTTGACTTATCACATTTTAATGACATTTTTCTCACAATAACGAGATGTTGTCATTAAAACTACATCTTTACTCACAATAACATGTCGTTAAAACATCTTTTGCCTCACTAAAATTACATCTTTTCTCATAATAATGTGATGTGATGTCATTAAAAAAGGACATCTTTTTTACGTTATTTAAACAACATTTTCTTAATAAAACATCTTTTATCATAATAGCAAGATGTTATGTCATTAAAATTACAACTTTTCTCGCAATAGCGTGATGTCGTTAACATCATCTTTTTCTCATTTAAGACATCTTTTCTCATAATAATGTGATGTGATGTTAAAAGGACATCTTTTCTAGTAATAACATGATCTGTTATTAAAACATCTTTTTCTCATTTTCTTTTCTCATAATAACGAGATGTTATGTCATTAAAACGACATCTTTACTCACAATAACGTGATATCATTAAAAAAGGACATCTTTTTCTCGTAATAACGTTATTAAAACAACATTTCCTTATTAAAACATTTTTTCTCAGTGAGATGTTGACGTTTTAACGTCCTTTCTCATAATAACGAAATGTTGTCGTTAAAAATACATCTTTTCTTGCAATAACGTGATGTTGTTAAAACATCTTTTTCTCGTTAAAACAACATTGTTTCTCATAATAGTGAGATGATATGACATTTTAATGACATTTTTTCATAATAACAAGATGTTCTCGTTAAAATATCTTTTTTTATAATAACGAGATGTTGTCATTATAACTACATTTTCTCGCAATAATCTTTTTCTCATTCAAACAACATCTTTTCTCATAATAGCAAGATGTTATGACATTTCAGCAATCATTTAGTTTTTTGTCATTTTTATTTTGTGTGTGTTTTAAGTTTTAGTTTATGTAGTTTATCTTATGTCTATGCAACTAAATGAAATAAAAGATTGTTTTTTCTTTCAGTTAATGTGTAATTTAATTCAAGTAAACATGTTTTTTGTTTTGGTTTTAGATAACCCTGCTTCTGCCGTATACATTTAGACTTCAAAATTTAAAAAAAAATTGTGTCAGCTTGTGAAAATGATCTAGGTGAACAAAACGTGTAAAAATCAAACTTGTGTTGGTCACAGAGTATATTTTCTACAATAGTCCTAAAGCAAATGGGCAAAAAGTATTGGGTTTTTGTCAGGTTGGTCTACAAAAAGGCATCACTTTAACGTTCCATAAGCAAAAAAAAAGGAAGAAAGTAAGAAAAAAGGAAGCACAAACAAATACTGGGTAAACTGTCCATTTCTAATTGAATTATTAGATCACTCTGTCTGCAAAAGATAAATGAAATGCTAAGAGAAGGTATATTTGATACGTTAGTTACCTTTTGCAGTAGCCTTCACGTTGGGAACGCACTTAAAATGGATCTTGTGTGTCTGCTTGAGCTCTTCAGAGTCTGTATTCTCAGTTGGCCATCAGAAATCACACCTGTAATTCAGAAAACACGGCATTATTTTCGACAGCAACATCTTAAGTATACTGTTCAATCAAATTGTTTCTGGCTGAGTGTAAATAGACATTACATTCAAGTCCTGAAAATGTGATGGTTGAAATGAAGTGATAAACACTGCAGCATTTTGGTCTCCAAACAAGAAACATGGATGCCAACAGTTCAACCTGTTTGCCAATAGAGTACATTTGGAAATAATTGAACCCAGTTGTCTAATGAGTGTTCAGGTTTATGTTTGCATATCACAGGCTCTGAAAACTGAACATTAACTTCATGAAAATGTATGTATGAGACATGAAAAGCTATGAAAACAAAATTAGCTTTACTGACAAGAAAAGGAGGAATTAAAATGGAACGACCGAATGACAGGAAGGGAAATCTGGAGAAACAGAAAGAAAAAGACTGCTGGAACGGTGAAATAAAGGGGAAGCAGATGGGTGAAAATGAAGGTCAAATTGGATTGGGAGGTTTGTCAAAATGTGATGACATAAGCAATCTGTACACTGTTATTGCACTTTGCTGGAGGTGGAGGGAAACATTTTAAAATTACAGGAAAAAAAGAAAAGGAAAAAAACGGGAAAGAAAGCACAGGAGCTGCCAGCTCTCTGCCAGCAATGATCGCCTCAAGTGTTTTCTCTTTGTTCCCTCGCCGATTCACTTTCCTCCATCTCTGGCTCACTTGTACTTGCTTTCTTCCTACTATAAGAAATAAAAAACAAATCACAATTGAGATCTCTTCAATATCTCAATCGTTTCTCTTTAACCAGAGGGTCGCAGGTGTTCTGTGGGTCGAGTACAGCAGAACTAAATGCAAATAAATGCACATACACACACACACACACACACAAATACATTCATATATATATATATATATATATATATATACGCACACACACACACACACACACATACAGTATCACACAAGTAGATGTGAGATATGGCTGTATATTGGTACTGCTGTGATTGTGAGTGTGTAAATACATATGAAACAACAACAACGGAGCGTCTTTTAAAGGGTCATCGGATGCTAAGTTCACTTTTACATGCTGATTGAACATTAATGTGTGTTGGCAGTGTATGTACAAATCTACCCTATAAAGATAAAAATTGATGCAGTGGTTTTTAATTAATCTGTAAAAATAACATCCCCTTTTTCAAATCGAGCCATTCTCAGATGCCTGTCATTGTGCCGTCACACCCACAGAGGCCGCTCCCATAATAGTTGATTGACATGAGCGTCTTACCTCAGATCAGCTGTCACAGTCCGCCCTCTTTGTTTCGATGCCGGAGCAGAGATGTAAGTTAGACAAGAATATCTCCGATTGAGTGATTGAGGTGTTGTGTTGTTGGATGTAATAATGAACATAGTGGTCGTCATTTACTCCCGACATCTGAGCCGCTGAAGATGCAGTAGATTACGTTTGTTTGTGAAGGGAATTCGCCTCCCGGTCTACATATATCCGTCTATGTTCGCGTGAATCATTCATGATCCAGCTTCACTTACAGCAGAAGTGAGTATAAGGGGTTTTTTTTTTATTAATCTTTTCAATCGCCTTTCCTAATAATGTGCTAGTTAGCAAGTTTAGCGGCTAAACGCGGCTAAATGTGGCTAAAGTAAACAGGCTCGTCACTCCACAGAGAGAAGAGAGGGGCGGGGCAAGCAGAGCTCACTTGCATTTAAAGCAGCCTAGACCAGAATGAGATGATTTTTGCAGAGCTGATTTTGGCAAGGTAAAATGGGTGTTGTTTTACACTACCATTGAGAATTTTTAACCAAAGTATATTATAGACTTTTCATTAAGACCCTAAAGAATCATATCAACTTGTGGAAAATGGGCATCCGATGACCCCTTTAAAAACCCTCTTTCATGCAGAACTACTTCCGCCACAGATTTGAATCTGTTTCACAGTTTAACAGCTGAGCCCAAGCCTCTGTTAATAATTCAAAAACGTAATTTTAGAACTAGAAACAAAAGAACATTGTGTTGCTTCATTAAAATCTTACTGTATTAAAAGCTCACTGTATTATGAGCATTATGTATAGCATTATGTATAGAGCATTATGAGAGAGATGGACTGGACGAGTGTGATTACCTGCAGTGATACACAGTGTTGGGCATGTTACTTTAAAAAAGTAATTAGTTCTAGTTACTAGTTAGTTCTCATAAATAGTAACTGAGTTAGTAACTGAGTTACATCATTATAAAACTAACTAATTACCAGGGAAAGTAACTGTTAACATTACTAAAAGTCAGTGTTGCCAAGTCTGGAATTGGGCTACTTTAACACTGTTTTTCATGCAAAGCGACCCATTAACATGCTATTCAGCTCCTGAAATGTGAATTTTACCAGAGGAACCCCACCAAAAAAGGAGCATTTTACCCCCGGAATACAATTTTTACTGGGGACCTCCTTCAAAACAATTGGGCAACAATGAGTAACCATTGGGCAGATTTTGTTGTGAAAACCTCTTAAAGGGGTCATTGGATGCCCATTTTCCACAAGCTGATATGATTCTTTAGGGTCTTAATGAGAAGTCTGTAACATACTTTGGTTAAAATTTCTCAGTGGTAGTGTAAAAAAAAACACCCTTTTTACCTTGCCAAAATCAGCCCTGGTCAGAGCAAGCCATTCTATTGCATGTTCCTTTAAATGCCCCACCCCTCTCTTCTGTGGGGTGACAAGCTAGTCTGTTTACTTTAGCCGCATTTAGCCGGGAAACTTGATAACTAGCACATTATTAAAGGAGAAGTCCTCTTTCAAAACAAAGATTCACATAGAGTGTACTCACCCCCTTGTCATCCAAGATGTTCATGTCTTTCTTCAGTCGTAAAGAAATTATGTTTTTTGAGGAAAACATTTCAGCGTTTTTCTTCATATAATGGACTGATATGGTGCCCCGATTTTGAACTTCCAAAATGCAGTTTAATTGCGGCTTCAAAAGATCCCAATGCAGTTGTAAACGATCCCAGCCGAGAAAGAAGGGTCTTATCTAGTGTAACAATCAGTTATTTTCATAAAAATTATACAATTCATATACTTTTTAATGTCAAACACTCGTCTTGTCTCACTCTGCCTAAAGAGCATGACAGTTAGGGTATGTCGAAAAACTCCCATCTCATGTTCTCCCCCAACTTCTCCCCCAAAATCGTCCTATGTTGTTGTTTTACCTTTTTTGTTAAGGGTGTTTGATCTTCTTTGCATGTTTACTTTGCAAAGACTGGGTCCGGACTTCTGCAGTGATGTAGGATGATTTTGAAATGATTTTTGAAGTAAATATGATTGGAGTTTTTCAACATACCCTAACTGTCTTGAGCCAGAATACACAGAGCTCAACGAGAGCAAGACAAGACAAGCGTTTGAGAATAAAAAGTATTTAAATTGTATTTTTTTTAATGAAAATAACTGATCGTTTCGCTAGATAAGACCCTTCTTCCTCAGCTGGGATCGTTTACAACCACGTTGGGATCACTTGAAGCCGCATTTAAACTGCATTTTGGAAGTTCAAAATCACGGCATCAGTCCATTATATGAAGAAAAATGCTGAAATGTTTTCCTCAAAAAACGCAATTTCTTTACGACTGAAGAAAGACATGAACATCTTGGATGACAATGGGGTGAGTACATTATATGTGAATCTTTGTTTTGGAAGTGGACTTCTCCTTTAAGAAAAATTTGCAAAGATGCTTAAAAATCCTTATACTCACTTCTGCTGTAGGTGAAGCTGCGTCATGAATGATTCGCACGAACATAGACATAGAACAATTCGGTGGGTTTTGTTGTGAAAACCTGGCAACCCTGAGCTCTGTAGACCTTAGTCAGGTTAGACGCCATATTGAATTTAACGTGGATTAAGTTTTTTTTTTAGCCAAATGGACAACCAATATGTTGTGAAACAACAGTATAATTAATGGCACTGTATATATATATATATATATATATATATATATATCCCTCACGGCCTTGCTTTTATTCCAGTTAAAAATTAAATATGGGGTTACACTGATACTGCATGTGAAAGTTTGATTATATTTTAAGAGAAACACCTGAGACAAAGTTGGTACTTCAGCTGAGAACTCCATTAAGTCTCCCAAGCTTTGAAAAATCCTCCTCTGCGCGTTACCCGCTCGTTTCTCTCGTCTCTGCCTCCTACCAGCCCTCACACACACACACACACGCATGGATGGATGCCAGATGAAGAGGAGAGGCATATCTGGATGTAATGTCATTATGAACGCTTCCCTTAAAGCTCAATCATAACTGCGTTATGAGCGATACAGCTCTTTATATGACACAAATGAAGTCGTCCATCTTCCCCTGGATTGAGTCATCAATTTCCCCTGGCGATAAGGCTCGTTTGCAGTACCTAATCATCTGTCTGCTCCGCGCTGTCCTGCAGGCTGATCGGATGGCGCTTTTGAATACTGCTACAACAAGCATGACAATCGTAGCCGTCCATTAAGATTGAAAGGCCTCCATTATGGTGCCTGCCTGTGGGGGGAACTGAGCTTTTCTTTGTGCGTGAAACACGGGGCCGCGTAAATCACTCGGCTCGGCTGTGTGTTTATTGATTACAGCCACTTGTGCGCTGAATTCTGCGCCGAATAAAGGAGGGGATTTATTTTCCTCGCTGTCAGAGCGTCGGCGCGCAGGCAGAGCCGCTCAGTTTTACAGCTCAAGGTGCGACGGGGATACGGGGGAGATTTCTATACGGGAGCGCGCACACGCGCACGCTCTTGTATACTCTGTGATAGCAACCCCGCTGGGCCATTGATTTCTTTGATGCTCTGTAATGAAGCAATGCTGAGACATAAATTATGTATTAACCAGCAGACAGGCGATGACCTCTGATTCATTCACAACCTGTTATGTTTATACAGTCATACAGCAGGCCTGCTACGCTTTCGCTTTCATACTGCCGTTTCGTTGAGCGAGCCACTTCGGGTCACAAATTTTCTGGCCGCCATTTAACACCGCCTCTTTTGTAGCAATCAACATAAAATAGCGGGGAAAAAATCAGATATGACAATAAAGACATTCATAGAATCATCTTACAATAAATAAACACTTTCCAAAATGTTCACAAAAACAATTTTTGTGCTAAAACGTCTATAGGGTGGCTTTGTTTGTTTAACTAGTACAGTAGATCTATAGGCTAACACTGAAATACTGTGTTAAAAAGCACACTATTATAGTTCTTTCTTAGATTAACCATTGAACTTTAACTAATGCAACTTCCAAGTATAGCCTATGCAGTATCAAACAAGAAATATAAGTTGCAATGTAGATTTGTGGAAAGTCGATAGACGTAGAAGAGGATCAAGTTAGTACATTTTGATAAAAATTATTATGAAGCAACATTGTTTTTTGCACATTTCTATGGAAGCCCGTTTCTGCCACTGAATAAAACAAAAATTATTGCAACTTTCTATCTCACAAGACTTTTATTCTCAGAAATGTGAGATATAAAGTCACAATTGTGAGATATAAAGTCGCAATTGTGAGTTATAAAGTCTGAATTGCAAAATATAAAGTCTGAATTGTGAGATATAAAATCAGAATTGTGAGATATAAACTCGCAATTGCAAGATGTAAAGTCAGAACTGTGAGATATAAACTCACATTTGCGAGATATAAAGTCAGAATTGTGAATTGTGAGACTCTGTATCTCGCAATTCTGACTTTATATCTTGCAATTGCGATACGGGGTAGTTTGAGTTTTTACAATTTTGAGAAAAAAGTCTGAATTGCGAGTTTGTGTCATGCAGTTCTGAGAAAAAAAGTCAGAATTGTGAGATAAAAAGTTTTTTTTAATTTTATTTTTTTTTATTTTTAAAGTCTTTTTTTATTTTTTTTTTTTCAGTGGTGGAAATGGGCTTCAATACGTTTCAGTCTTTATAGCATCAGAGAAAAAAATTAAATAATAGGCTATTTTACTTTAGTGAATGTGAGTTTGCAGTCTGAATTCAGTGTGATGCAATAAAATCACTGTGCAGTGTGAAATAATAACAAGAAACATCCTCCTTGCAAGTTGTTTTCAATGGCAGAACACAAAAATTAAAAAAAAAAAAAAAAACAGTAAGTAGTCCGATTCAAGAACAATTGTGTTGGTTCTTTTTGCTGAATCAAAAACGTTAGCACGATCAGTTGTAGGCTGATTCCTGAACAATAAGACTCATATGAGTAGGTTTTGTTTACTGAAACAAAAACATTGGCGTGATCAGTGTAGGTTGATTCCCAAAAGAATGACTCGTATGAGCCAGTTCTTCTTATTGAATCAACATTAGTGTGATCAGAAATCGATAAATTGTAAGAGCTGGTTCTTTTTGCTGAATCATAAGCATTAGCACAATCAGTGTAGGCTGATTCCCTAACGAATTACTCATATAAGGCGGTTCTTTATACTGAATCAAAAACATTAGCGCGATCAATGTATGTTGTGGTTATTTTTTTTGTTTTTTTTAACAAAATGACTCTTATCAGACAGTTCTTGTTACTGAATCAAAAACATTAGGGTGATCAGTGTCAGGTGATTCCCGAACAAATGACTCATATGAGCCGGTTGTTTTTACTGAATCAAAAACATTAACGCAATCAGTGTATGTTGTCTGAGAATAGATCTGTCGTGTGATTTCCAAAGATTGATTCATATGAGTCGATTCTTTACAGGCTACTGAATCAAAAACTTTAGAGTAGTCAGTGTAGATTAGTGAATCAAAAACATTAGCCCGATCCGTGTCAGCTGATTCGTGAACGAATGACTCGTATGAGCTGGTTCTTTTTACAAAATCAAAAATATTAGCGTGATCAGTGTATGTTGATTTCCGAACAAAATGACTCACATGAGCCGGTTGTGTTTACAGAAACAAAAAGATTAGCACAATAACTGTCGGCTGATTTTCTACTAAATGACTCTTATGAGTCGGTTCTTTTTACTGAATCAACATTAGTGCGATAGTGTAGGCTGATTCCCGAATGAATGACTTGTTTGAGCCAGTTCTTTTTACTGAAACAAAAACATTAGTACAATCACTGTCGGCTGGTTTTTGAATAAATGACTCGTATAAGCCAGTTCTTTTTACTGAATCAACATCATTAGTGTGATCAGTGTAGGCTGACTCCAGAACAAAATGACTCATACGAGCTGGTTCTGTTTACTGAAACAAAAACATTAGCACAATCACTGTCGGCTGGTTTTTGAATAAATTACTCATATGAGTCGTTTCTTTTTACTGGTTAAAATACATTAGCGCAGTCAGCGTAAGCTGATTCCCAAACAAATGACTCATACGAGACGATTCTTTTTACTAAATCAAAAACATTAGCACAATCAGCGTAGACTGATTCTAGGACGAATGAATCATATGAGCCAGTTCTTTTTACTGAATCAAAAGCATTTGCGCAATCAGTGTAGGCTGATTCCCAAACAAATGACTCGTATGAGCCGGCTCTTTTCAATGAATCAAAAACATTAGCATGGCCATTGTATGCTAATTCCCAAACAAATGACTCATATGAGCCAGTTCTTTACAGGCTACTGAATCAAAAACATTAGCACAATCAGTGTAGGCTGATTCCTGAATGAATGACTCATATGAGCCGATTCTTTTTGCTGAATCAAAAACATAAGGCTATCGGTCAGCTGATTTCTGAATGTTGCATGAGCCAGTTGTTTTTACAAATGCAGACTGATTGTCACATGAACAAATAGCTTCAATTAAAAAAACATGTTACTGGTTTGAATCAATCACTAAATTGAATCCACCAGAGCAGCTGAATCACATCTGACTCATTTACTGCAGGGCAAATAATTATTATGCAGGTTTTGTGTCAGAATGGTTATTGACGGTTATTGTTAAAGATACACAATTACAGTTTTTATTTTTGTAATAAAGAAATACTAATGTTTTGTACTGCCTCAAACATTATCTAATTGTCATGTTTTGCTTCATACGCCCAAAAAGACTCATCATGATTTGACCCTCATGCAGCCCAGTTACACTTATTTCTGTAAAGGGAGAAAACTTTTCTTTTAAAAGTCTCCCGGCAGAGCTACAAATTAGACTCGCTTCTATTTGAGAGAGTGAAGCTTTTCAACGCCTCTGCTCTCAGAACTCCCCAACCTGTAAATCTGCGCTGAATCTCCCTGTTTATGGTCAAACCTCCCAGGAGGCCGATGTCCAGAGCTCTGCTGGGATTCTCTCAGGCTGTAAAATGCTTCCTGAGTAATCATTACTCACAGTTTTGGAGCGGCGCTGGCTGGCAGCGTGTTGATATTTTCTCCATCCTTTTCATTAATTGAGTATTGACGGAGATTGGAGAGTCATTACGCCTCATTGATCTGTCTTAGTTCTGCGGCCCAGCGTTGCCAAACTGGCGGACGAACAGCGAGCGCTTGAGGGAATTAGTTTAAAGTGTATAACTCAACATCATATCATAACCAGCATCTCAGTGTGAGTGCCTAGAGAGCTAAACGAACCAGCTTCTGACTCCTCAAGCTCATTTAGGAGGATGCAGAGCTTAATTTGTACAGCCGGAATTGGATCCGGTACTTATTTTATTGGATGAGCTTCTGAAATAAATTCATACTTTGACCTCTACTTATGTTGTATGAAAAAAAAAATCAAGTATTATAACAAAAATAAGGTTGATAATAGCTTGCAACATTAAACAAAAAACTGAAAAGTCTTTGGTTAAACATACTGTATGTACAGTCTGTGACTGTTTGGAATGGAATACCAACTTAATGATTCATCTATAATAAACATCATATATAAGCCTCACACAAGTTTCCATCACAAAATAAAAATCTCACAATTTTGACTTTTTTCCTCTAAATTCTGAGTTTATATCTCACAATTCAGACTTTGTTTCTAGCAATTCTGAGACTTTTTATTTTACAATTCTAAGTTTACATCTCACAATTCTGTTTTTTGTTCTGTTTTCTTGCAATTGTGAGTTCATGTCACAAATCAGAGGGAAAAAAATGACTTTTTATCTTAGAATTCCAATTTTACATCTCACAATACTGATTTTATATCTTTCAATTCTGAGTTTTCATCTCTCAATTATGCTTTTTGTTTCAACTTTTTTTCTTGCAGTTGTGAGTTTATATCTCACAATTCAGACTTTGTTTCTAGCAATTCAGAGAAAATGCAAAAAAAAATAAAATAAATTCTGATATAAACACAAATCTGAGAATAAAAGTCAGAATTTTGAGATATAAACAAAATTCTGAACTTTTATATCACAATTTATATCTTACAGTTCTAAGATTATATTGTGCAATTTTGAGTTTGCATCTCTCAATTCTGTTTTTTGTTCCAACTTTTTTCTTGCAATTGTGAGTTTATATGTCACAAACCAGACTTTTTTTCTCAGAACTGCAAGTTTATGTCTTGGAATTCTGAGAAAAAAAATTGCAAGATAACAGAATTGTGAGAAAAAAGTCTAAATTATGATATATAAACACAAAATTCAGACTTTTTCCTTAGTATTTCAAGTTTACATCTCACAGTTCTGAGTTTGCATCTCTCAGTTCAGTTTTTTTTTGTTCCAACTTTTTTCTTGCAATTGTGAGTTTATATGTCACAAATCAGACTTTTGTTCTCAGAACTGTAAGTTTATATCTTGCAATTCTGAGAGAAAAAAAAAAAAAAGAAAAATTGCAAGATAACTCAAAATTGTGAGAAAAGTCTAAATTATGATATATAAACACAAAATTCAGACTTTTATATTACAACTCCAAGTTCACATCTCACAATTCTGTTTTTTGTTCCAACTTTTTTCTTGCAGTTGTGAGTTTATGTCACAAATCAGAGGAATAAAAAAAAAATTAAGAACTGCAAGTTCAGAATTGTGAGGGGGAAAAAAGTCTAAATTATGAGGGAAAAAAAAAAACAAAAACAAAATTCAGACTTTTTATCTCACAATTCTGAGTTTGCATCTTTTAATTATGTTTTGTTTCTGCCATGAAATTTAAAAAAAACAAACGGCTAATGGCGACTTTTTATCTTACAATTTTCTTGCAGTTCTGAGTTTACATCTCGATTCTTAAAAAAAAGAATTGCCAGATATAAACTACACAAGGTATATTATGTGAGGTATGAAACAGCTAATGGTGACTTTTCTTCTTAGAATTGTGTTTATATTTTGCAATTCTGAGTTTATATATATATATACATATATATATATTCTGAGTTTATATCTGAGTTTAATTTTGAGAAAAAAAAAGAATTATGAGATAAAAATTCAGAATCATGAGAAAAAAGTAAGAATTTTGACAAAGTTACAAGTACTTTTTTTGTTTTTTATTTCCCTGGCAGAAATGGTCTTCTATAAAATACTACTTTATAAAAACAATGGTACAGTTTTGAATATAGATAATTTGCATCCTGTGCACAGCATAAATACTGCAGAAATAGTAAGTGTAGTGTGCTATTTCTAACATAGAGCCTTAGTCATGTCTTATAGTGGCAGGAATTCCTCTTACTATTAAATTGATCTGACCATTTGCAGGTCATTATTTTTGCAATTTGGAGATGCTTTGCTTTGGGTAACGCTGCAGGGGCAGAAAATACATGCTTTTGCATTAAAAGCATTGACAAACGCAAAAAGTCTAGCTGAAAAAAAAATGAAGAAACCAACTTCTAGCCACATCTGCAAAGAACAAAGGTCACTGGCAAAAATGTTAGCGCTAGACATTTCAATTGCATGTTAAATGTGCTGCTGTTGTCGATTTATGGCAGTTGCTTCCTTGACATTTTTACAAAGTTTCTCCTTAAATCTTAGGTCAGATTTCAGTGATGTACCGGTCCATGAGTTCAGGGGTTTTGAGAGCACTTTCATGGCCTGTTGTGAACTTAAAGACACTGTAAAAAACATAATAAAAACATTTGTTTCCACTGTATATCCTGTTCACAACTGAGCATGTTAGGAATAAACCAACTCACTCCTGCGTGCTTGGGAAAAAAAAATGCGCCATTTCAATCCATAAATGTAAATACGGTGCTGCTCATCTCCGATGATAATGTACCACTTTTGTGTAGGTTGGTGTTAGCAGAGAGAGAAGATCTTTCTGCTAGTGGGTAAAATCTATTGATTGAGAATTCCTACAGCTCCAGAGTGATAAATATTCATTGCGGAATCTGATTGTGAAATGGTGATCAGCATTTGAACGGATCGCTTTCCATGCCTCAACATCAGCGCACGTAATTGCTTGACCACAGCTGCTAGCTTGTGAGCTCACCCACCGCTTTAAATTCACATGGGAGGCCTGAAAAAACCTGAACATGCAAACGCATGAACGTTTAAAGGAATAGTTCACCCAAAAATGGAAATTCTGTCTAAATTTACTCACCCCGTATGCTGATTTATTTTTCTTCTATAGGGCACAAAGGGAGATTTTTTAAAGAATCTTCACGTTTATTTTCCACACAGTGACGGTTTACATCGGTCAAGCTCCTAAAATGACAAAAAAAAAAGATAAAAGTAGATTGTGCAACACAAGTCTAAAAAGTCATACAGGAACCTATTAAATATGTTAAATCTGTTGTTATGCACCATTTTGAAATGTGAACATGAATGCAAATGAGATTTCAGTGCTTCAGCAAGATTATCAGTCTATCAAACAAAAATTTTACTTCTGATATGTAGTTTTCTGAAATGTTATGTTTATGCAAATTTCGCATCATCTAATTATATATGCTCTAATTTGCAGACAGAAATCTAAACATTGGTCAGGTTCAAAATCTTGAAAAAAATACTGTCAACAGCCAGTATATAGCTACAGTATATAAATTGGGCAAATGATTAACAAACCCATTTGTAAACCTTAGGAATATAGATAAAACTGTAAAGTTTGGTGCAAGTGATACTGTAGTTTCTCATTTTGAGAAATGTATTGTAAATTATATGTATTGTAATTGAAATCTACAAATGCAAATATATAAAATATAATCAAATAAGCACTTAAATTTATATTTTGAATGCTTTCTTTGCACTAATCTGAAAGAAGACAATATACAGAAGTAAAATTTACCAAAATTTTAAAATTGGCAATTATTAAAATAAAACGTTTTTTTGCCTGTAATGTCTTGCCTTAAAGGGACAGTTTACACAGAAGTGAAAATTTTGTCATTAATTACTCACCATCATGTTGATCCAAACATAAGTTTCTTTATTCTGTTGAACACAAAAGAAAATATAGCTGCAAGCAGCAATTAAGCGGCCAAGCACAAAAAAGGCAAGATAGTAAGTCACGCTAGCATGTCTGGCAGCATCAGACCAACTGCATCAATGAGCAAATAAAGACGTATTTATTATTTTAAGCAAAATGGCTGAAAAATCAAATACAGTCACTATTACTATGATTGAAAGATTTATCACTGTCAACCAGTAGGTGTTGCTGTTACGAAATTGATGTGGTGTGGTCAGTGTGAGGTGACAATGGCGCAAATAAAGTTTGGTGTCAATATGTTAAAGCTTTGTAGAGATACAGCCTCAGAGTCATTTTGGCATCGTGCGTCATATTTGTTGCGGCACTGTATGAATACAGTTTCGTCTATTGACATGAAATCCATAACTCAGCACAGTCTGAAGATGATTTGAGCCAAATTTGGTGAAAATCAGACCAACGGTCTAGGAGGCGTTTGAAAAAGTAGGTTTTCAACATAAATCAATATGGCGGAAAGAAAAGGCAGCTGACTACGGCAAAATTGGTATCTAGGTTCTCGGCATGACCCAAAGAACATATAACTTTATTTAATATTTATCTTTAATTATAACTTTTTATAACTACAAAACATTTGATTACCATAAGGGCATGATGCCGAAGACACATAGCAAGTTTCAAGATGACAATGCAATGCGTTCATAAAATGTACCATTTTATGACAAAATTCAAAATGGCCAGCACCCAAAATGGCTGACATGGGAAAATTATATGGTATGGTTCGACTCTGCATGCTGCACTGAATCTAAAGAGACCAGTTTTGTGATTTTTGGCCAAAGTATTCAGAAGTTATTAACAAAAAAAGCCATTTTTTATATCTCCTGACCACTAGGTGGTGCTGCTCAGAAACTGTGCAGGTAGCCTCAGGCCATGCTTGTTATAACACACAGCAAGTTTGGTCTCAATACGCCAAACCGTAGCGGAGATATAGCCTCACGTCCATTTTTGGATGTGTTCTTCGTAGAATTTGTTTGTGTGTTATTTGAGAACGGTTTGACTAACCAACTTGAATTCCATAATTTTTTGCCAGCATGGTCTAAAGATGATCTGAGCCAATTTTGGTGAAAATCAGACAAACCGTCTAGATTGAAAAAGTAGGTTTTCTGAACTATTAAAAATAGCGAGAAACCAAACCTTACGATTTTTAAGTGGCCCTAGAGAGTTTGAGTTAGAAACTCCAAACTTGCTATGGTTAATGTTGAGACTGCAGCCATTTACTTCCAGAGTATGGACAAAATACTATGGAAGTCAATAGCTAAAGTTAAAGAGTTCACCCAAAAATTCAAATTACCCCATGATTTACTCACTCTCAAGCCATGTGTACAAGACTTAATATAAATATGTCCTGGCTCTTCCAAGCTTTATAATGGCAGTGAACAGCTGTTGAGATTTTGAAGTCCAATATAGTGCATCCATTCATCATAAAAAGAACTCCACAGAGGGTTAATAAAGGCCTTCTGAAGTGAATCAATGCGTTTTTGTAAGCAAAATATATTTAAAACTTTATAAACCATAATCTCTAGCGTCCGCTAACGAAGGAAAGAGCAAAACAAAACACTCTTGTGAACGCGTGTTCGACAGTTAGCAGATTGATGGTTGACAAAGTTTTAAATATGGATATTTTTTTTATAAAAACACATCAGTTCACCTCCGAAGACCTTAATTAACCCTGTGGAGCCATGTGGAACACTTTTTATGATGGTTGGATGCACTTTATTGAACCTCAAAATCTCAACACCTATTCAATGGCATTATAAAGCTTGGAAGAGCCAGGACATTTTTTTTATATAATTCCGATTGTATTCACCTGAAAGAAGAAAGTCATATACACCTAGGATAGCTTGAGGGTACATCATGGGGTTATTTTCATTTTTGAGTGAACTATCCCTTTAATGCTTAAACATTGAGCAGATTTTTGGGCAATTTGTGATACTGATATTATCAGCCATTTCAGATTTAGTGGGGGAAAAAACAACATAAAACAAAGAGGGGGGAAAACAGCATACAGTTGCGGAAGGACATAAAGGTAAGTAAATTTAATGTCATATTTTTCATTTTTAGGTGAACTACACCTTTAAAACCTCTTGTACTCTGTCTTCAGGACATCTTATGACAGATACTAATAAGATTCGTTTCTCCTTGCGAAGATTCAAAGAGAAAGATTCCCTCGATCCATTCCAGGCACATTCAAAGGCAGGGGACTCTTCCCAAACTCCCTCGTCTTCATTATCATTCTCAAGTTATCCGCCGCCAAGCGAATCTGGAGCGCAAATGAATTAGTGAGAATTAAGGAGCCTCTGTGGTGTGAACCCTCTCCAAATCTCTGCTAAGATGAAAGGTACACAGCTCCCGTCTCATGCACCTAAGCTCCGAGGGATCAAGCACCTTCATGAGTCTCCTACTCTTCCCCTGCCCTCTTTCTCTGAAATAGCAACGGTGCGGGCAGTTAATGTAGCCTAACGTCTGCTGACCGCGGGCTGGGCCGCTCGGGAGACGAGCGGCTTTTCATACCGGGTACCGGAGGACCGCACCTCCGATCGCTGGCCATTAATTACAGACTCGGAGCCGTGCGGTGACGATCTTTTTTCTCCAGGCTGGCCTTCCGCTCATCTGAGCCCTCGCAGGAAATCAAAGACCACGACGTCACCCGGAGAGCTCAATGGCGGCCTATTCGCCCCGCTTCCCGGCCGTCATGGAAGAAAGCTTAATGGTGGCATTTAGCAGCAACATTTGAACGGACATTCACACTAAGTTTTTGTTACCTCCTGCTCAACACAAACACAAAGGAGTTACTGGAGTTACCATATGATACATCACAGAGCTGGTGAAACATGCATGCAAAGGTCACAGTGTCAACTTTTCACTTTATATTAGAGAAAAGTTTATAAGTTAAGCATAACATCTATTGATTGGTGAAAAAACACCAAGAATGATAACTATACAGATAACTATAACAATAACTATCCAGCTTACAAAATATGTTCGAAAGAACATGAAATGTTTTATGCCACACTGAAATGTTTTGTTGGTTCTGCGAATGTTAAATTTTTTTTCTGTGAACATTCCTTTTTATCATTTAGCAAACATTATGGGAATGTTACTTTTGAATGTTCTTTGAACATTGTAAAACAAGTAGTAACATTTAAAAAAAAAATGTTAGACAAACGTCCAACTAAAATGTTTAAAAATGTTCTATGAACAATGTATAAATAGCATTCGTTCCCATTAAGTTGTGAAAACATTATTTCTGAATATTCTCTGAATGTTTTTTTTAAATAATTTAAAAACATTTTTTCTTGGTTATATGAACACTAAGGGATCTTTTAGCAAACATTACGGGAATGTTACTTTTGAATGTTCTCTGAACATTCAAAAATGTATATATAAAAATGTATATATATATTACATTTAACTGCTAACATTACCATTATATTATAAAAATGTTATTTCTGAATGTCGAGTTTTTAAATGTTTTAAAAATGCTTTTGGTTATATGAACATTAAGTGAACATTTTTATTTCATTTTGAGAATGTTGCTTTTGAATGTTCCTGTAATGATATGATACTCTAAATAAGAAACTAAACCTGCCAGCAGGTGGCGGTAAATGTCTTTATGAGTCATTCACTCATTCAATTTGCTCAAATGGCTGATTCATTCAGGAATTAAGTAAACAGCTGTTTTTATGAATGGGCTTTTGAATCATTGATTCATACGAATTGTTCAAAACGTGGATTCATTTAGAAACTAAACACCGCTGTATTGCTCGGAGACGCAAAACAATTCTGCTATTCTACAATTCAACAATTCTAACAATGCTGCTACTTAAAGGTAATATGTGACCCTGGATCACAAAAACAGTCTTAAGTCGCACAGGTATCAATAGCCAAAAATACATTGCATGGGTCAAAATGATTGATTTTTCTTTCCTCCCAAAAATCATTAGAAAATTCAGTAAAGATCATGTTCCATGAGGATATTTTGTAAATTTTCTACCGTAATTATATGAAAACTTAATTTTTGATTAGTAATATCCATTGCTAAGAACTTCATTTGGACAACTTTTTTTATCTTCTCAATATTTAATTTTTTTTTTTTTGCACCCTCAAGATTCCAAATTTTCAAATAGTTGTATCTTGGCCAAATATTGTCCTATCCTAACAAACCATGCATCAATGAAAAGCTTATTTATTTCAAATAATTAAAAAAAAAATTATATTTCGTTTTTAAAAAATGCAAGAACTCTTTTAAAAAAAATTTAAGAACTACAGCGAACGGCTCCTTTGGACTACAGTGTTTGTTTTCCAGATATTATGATGTCACAATGCGGTCCATTAGAATATCACTCGAATAAATCCCGCAAATGGTTGGGGGGTGGCTAGGGACGAGGTGGGGGATTAGCCTAACTTTAGCGATGCAGCACGGGGAGCAGCTTAGCTTCAACAAGCCGCAGCGCGGCTGGTATAAACATAAGCATTGACTAGAGTGGCCGCGATCATCTCCGGTTGCTGTGTCGGAGCCTTAACATGCTGCAAACGTGTGCAATGTGTGGTAAGAGATTTATTCATCATACAGTGTAGACAGCTTCACTTAACGCGAGTGTTTTTTAAAATGCATAAACTTGCACTAAAATAGGCTAGACTAATCAGTGATGATGTTCTTTGATAATGTTAGGCTGGTTTTAGTCTTATGCTGGAGCTGGTTTCAGGCAATGATACTAAGTATGTAAATAATTAAATAAATTAGCATGGTAATATCATATATTGGCGATCTCGCAGGCTGATGATAAGACCCAACACTACTGTAGCGTATTATGTACACACCCTCCATGCATCCTAGGTGTATATAACTACCTTCTTTCAGACAAATGCAATTGGAGTTATATTAAAAATTTTCCTGGCACTCCCAAGCTTTAGAACGCATAGAAGGGTGTTTCTCTTCATCAGTCCAAAACAAGTCCAATAAAGTGCATCCATCTATAATAAAAAGTGCCTCACATGGCTCCGGGGGGGTTAATAAAGGCCTCCTGTAGCAAATCGATGCATTTTTGTAAGAAAAATATCCATATTTAAAATGTAAGAATCACTTTAATCTAGCTTGCGCTAACAGTTGTACACAAAACTTCCTGCTTTGACAAGCTGTTTGCCAATCGCAACACAGTGGGACAGCTAACCAATCACAACATCTTTAGTTTTTCGCAAGGCGGGCCTTCATTAAAACTATTTTAATAATGTAAATTATGTTAAAAAAATAATCTGTTTTTCGAACCACCAAGCATGAAAGCATGTTCTAGTACACCCCCAAAACAAAATCAAAACTTTGTAAAAGAGTATAATAGGACCCTAATAAAATGACAAACTATCATTTTTATTTATTATTATTTTTATTTATTTATTTTTTTTGTCTTTTTTTTGTTTTGTTTTTATATTTTATGGAGGTGGTTTCCCGCAGGGGGTCTTTAGCATTAAACAGTCTGAAAGAGTGAATTCACTCTTGTGTGTGCATTTCTGTCAGAATAAAAAAGACTATAAGTAAATAAATAAATAAAAGGACCCCAAACATGCAATGAAGTCTGCGTGTGTTTTGCTCTCTGCCCCCCGTCCATCTCGCCCTCCTGCCAGCCCAGTTTTAGAGCAGACTGCGAGATCTGCCTTTCTCCACGCCCGGCTCTTTCTCCATCACACGCTGCCCTTGTGCCGGACATCAAATGACCACTCAACCCCCCGAGGAGCGCTCAAGTTCCCACCTCCTCATTTGAGCAGCCGCCCGCTCTCCCCCGGCTCGCTCCGCACGGGGACGCACGACATCTGCCTGTCTGAGAGAGGGAGGCGTTCGCGGACCCCTCTGCCCGTCTGTCAGCGGATCATATTGGCCTGTCACGCCATCCAGCACTTATTATTCAGTACAGGGAGAGCGAAGGAGAGAAAAAAAAAAAAAAAGAGTCGGGGGAAAAACGAGCGAGCGAGAGAGAGAAGTGCGGAAAAACATTTTCATGGATTTCAGATGCTTTATTGTTTGTGCCAGATTGCCCCACAGATACATGTAACCGGTTTTATCCACCAATGTTTACGCTGTAATCATTATCACATAATCTAATTACTGCTGCTTTCCACAAACCCCCAGTCTGTCAATGAGAGGCGCTGCAATCGATAGGGAGGAATTTGCATAAAAATCTATTTGGCAGCCCGAGCGAATGGCGGCCAGGATCAAGATGTGAGCTGTGGGGATGAAGACGCCGCTGGCCCGCCGAACACCTCCACAGCAGACAGAGGTGAACACCAATGTCTTTGCAAAGAGTCGGGCTGGAATTAATCATGCTATACATAATTTCTGTTAATGCTCATTAGGGCTGGATTATATTGAATGTGTTCATTTTTCTGGTTTTAATGCGTTTTTTATTCAGTCATTAAATTTCCTAAAGGCTGCATCATTAAAACTAATTTCACATTTGTCGTCCTGCGACTCGCAAATATGGGAGCGTTTCAACACCTAGAATTGGTTAGTTTGGTTCATTTCTGAGAGTTCAAACTGTCCGTTTTAAATGATTCCGTTCACCACAACACAGCGACATCGTTTCAACCAATGGCATGGTTTTGGGGGAGGGACTACCAGTTTAAGCAGCCAACCAATTGCAGATGGGGGAGTGTCTCGGAAACTTGTCTGAAAATAGTAATTTTGCATCTATGTTAACAGTAAGAGATAAAAGAAATAAACAGGCCAAGTATGTTTTGCTTTTTTTCTCCATTTTTACATAAGCTTCTTTGTTTATTGTGGAAAAAATTGAAATAAGTTGATTTTTTGTATTAACAAATAATAATTCTAACTCTAATACTAAAAGAAAGAAAAAAAACTATAATATTAAAACTAAAATACTATAGACAATATTTTGTAATTAATTTGACTAATTCTGGAAATATGTTGTAATAATAATAATATCATACTAAAAATAAAATCCAAGTATGTTTTGTGAGCAACTTTTCACTCATAAATCCTTTTTAACAATTTTACAAATGTTTATATAGTTTGTGTTCTAAAGCTTCTTTAGAACAATATTTATTGTGGAAAAAATTAATTTCACTTACATTTAAAATAAATAATAAGAAAGAGTAAAAGAATAAGAAAGAATAAAAATTTCTCATATTGGATTAAAAAATATATACACTATGTGTTCTTTTTTTGTGAACAACTTTTCATTCGTAAATCTTTTTTTTTTTTATTTAACATTTAGAGCAATAATAACAATATTTATTGTGGGAAAATTTTTTTTTTAATTAATTAATTTAAAATTTAAATAAATAATAATAAACAAATAAGAATTTCTAAATAAATAATAATAATATATCTCATATTGGGTTAAAAAAAGAAGATAATTAAAACACTAGGCAAAATATTATAAAATTTTTGTCATTAATTTAACTAATTCTGGAAATGTGTTGTAATAATTATACCATACTAAGAGATTTAAAAAGAAAAAAAAAAACAAGTATGTTTTGTGAGCAACTTTTTTTTTAAAACATGTTTACAAATGTTTAGAACAAAATAATAATAATATTAAATCTCATATTGTGTTTAAAGAAAGATGGTAACTGAAACACTAGGCAAAATATTGTAAATTAATTTGGCTTTAGCGGCAATATAAATAGCCAATTGTTTATATCTGGAAATGTGCCATCTTTATTATATCATGTTATATACTGTTTAATTGGGATATATATGGGATATATATTTTCACATAGCACACACACACATATATATATTAGTATGTACTCTCAGGTCATCCAGCACTAATAGTTATTTAGGAAAAGCCCAAAAAAGCCCACTTGATTCATTAATACTTCCAAGAAATCAAGCTAATACTGCTGTGCTGTTCACTCACAATGCACCTTCTCAGCACAAAGAGAGCGCCCATATCTCGGGCTCTGCTTGGTCCCTGTTCGCGGCTGTGGTAAGTCAAGTGATCTTGCAGGACTGGCTTTTGGCTCAGATCCATGTGTATGTTTCACTGCCTGGGACCTCAGCCTCCTGCTCAGGGTGCAGGGTGAAGGAGAAACTATCACACTCTCCTTGTCAGCTGCAAGGGTAATTACTGCTGGCTGAAATTACTCAACATTTGTTTATTAGTTCCCTAGAGCACCCTGTAAATAGATTGTCCGTTACAGTCCGATCGCATTAGAGACCACGTAGCCCCTCAGAAGCCCCCCAGCCTCCTGTTGGCTGCGCGTCTGCTTCCTCACAGAGCGAACCGTGTTCCAGCAGAGCGTTCTCCATTAGCGACGCTGTGCTATGTCTAAAGCCACACTATGCCCGATGTAATTGCTGAATTCTGTCACATAGCCTCAGCTTCATTACCAGAGCCGAGGGGATAAAGCAGAGGAGCAGAGACATCAAAAACACAACTACATTTGCACGTTTGCAAGAAAGTTTGGAGAAGTTTTAGGTAAGTTTAAAGGTAGCTACAAATGGTTAAATATATGCAAGAAAAGAAGACCAATCCAATAGACAAATATTATGATGTCATCGCTGTTGGATGCATTTTGAAACCTGATCATTCTATCAATGGAAGTCAAATTAAAATTTTGGAATGTTTGTAAAAAACCCACACACACACGCAAGGCCAAAATTGTCTCAAAACGAAATTTGAATGATGTCTGTTATTATTTGTAATAAATTAATTGTATAGTACTATATATATATATATATATATATATATATATATATATGGGTTTTAACCACTGATCTATATATAATGATCTCTATTATAGATCAGTGGTTTTAACAGTTAAATTAATGATGCAATATCTAATATCTTATATACAGTGGGTACGGTAAGTATTCAGACCCCCTTAAATTTTTTACTCTTTGTTATATTGCAGCCATTTGCTAAAATCATTTAAGTTCATTTTCCTCATTAATGTACACACAGCATCCCATATTGGCAGAAAAACACAGAATTGTTGACATTTTTGCAGATTTATTAAAAAAGAAAAACTGAAATATCACATGGTCCTAAGCATTCAGACCCTTTGCTCAGTATTTAGTAGAAGCACCCTTTTGATCTAATACAGCCATAAGTCTTTTTGGGAAAGATGCAACAAGTTTTTCACACCTGGATTTGGGGATCCTCTGCCATTCCTCCTTGCAGATCCTCTCCAGTTCTGTCAGGTTGGATGGTAAACGTTGGTGGACAGACATTTTTAGGTCTCTCCAGAGATGCTCAATTGGGTTTAAGTCAGGGCTCTGGCTGGGCCATTCAAGAACAGTCACAGAGTTGTTGTGAAGCCACTCCTTCGTTATTTTAGCTGTGTGCTTAGGGTTATTGTCTTGTTAGAAGGTAAACCTTCGGCCCAGTCTGAGGTCCTGAGCACTCTGGAGAAGGTTTTCGTCCAGGATATCCCTGTACTTGGCCGCATTCATCTTTCCCTCGATTGCAACCAGTCGTCCTGTCCCTGCAGCTGAAAAACACCCCCACAGCATGATGCTGCCACCACCATGCTTCACTGTTGGGACTGTATTAGACAGGTGATGAGCAGTGCCTGGTTTTCTCCACACATACCGCTTAGAATTAAGGCCAAAAAGTTCTATCTTGGTCTCATCAGACAAGAGAATCCTATTTCTCACCAGTCCTTCAGGTGTTTTTTTAGCAAACTCCATGCAGGCTTTCATGTGTCTTGCCCTCAGGAGAGGCTTCCGTCAGGCCACTCTGCCATTAAGCCTCGGTGGAGGGCTGCAGTGATGGTTGACTTTCTACAATTTTCTCCCATCTCCTGACTGCATCTCTGGAGCTCAGCCACAGTGATCTTTGGGTTCTTCTTTACCTCTCTCACCAAGGCTCTTCTCCCCCGATAGCTCAGTTTGGCCGGACGGCCAGCTCTAGGAAGGGTTCTGGTCGTCCCAAACGTCTTCCATTTAAGGATTATAAAGGCCACTGTGCTCTTAGGATCCTTAAGTGCAGCAGAATTTTTTTTGTAACCTTGGCCAGATCTGTGCCTTGCCACAATTCTGTCTCTGAGCTCTTCAGGCAGTTCCTTTGACCTCATGATTCTCATTTGCTCTGACATGCACTGTGAGCTGTAAGGTCTTATATAGACAGGTGTGTGGCTTTCCTAATCAAGTCCAATCAGTATAATCAAACACAGCTTGACTCAATGAAGGTGTAGAACCATCTCAAGGATGATCAGAAGAAATGGACAGCACCTGAGTTAAACATATGAGTGTCACAGCAAAGGGTCTGAATACTTAGGACCATGTGATATTTCAGTTTTTCTTTTTTAATAAATCTGCAAAAATGTCAACAATCCTGTGTTTTACTGTCAATATGGGGTGCTGTGTGTACATTAATGAGGAAAAAAAATGAACTTAAATGATTTTAGCAAATGGCTGCAATATAACAAAGAGTGAAACATTTAAGGGGGTCTGAATACTTTCCGTACCCACTGTATATATATATATATATATATATATAAAATAAATTAATATAATGATGCAAACTAGATTTAACTAGTCAACCTCTAGATAAACTAGTCAATCACAAAAGTTGAAATACAAAGAAAATATTTGGTGAACTAGTCAATTGCATTATCCTATGGAAGCCCGTTTCCGCCACTGAACTAAAAAGTAAAAAAAAAAAGGTTATTGTGATCTGTTATCTCACAATTCTGACTTTGTTCTAAGAAGTGCGTGATACAAACTCACAATTCTGACTTTTTTTCTCAGAATTGTGAGACATAAACTCACAATTGTGAGTTATAAAGTAAGAATTGCGTGATATAAACTTGCAATTCTTAGAAATGAAGTAACAATTACATGACATAAAATTACATTACATGATATAAACACTTTTTTTCTCCTCAGAACTGGACTTTATAACTCGCAATTGCAAGTTTATATCTCACAATTCTGACTTTAAAAAAAAAGTCGCAATTACCTTTTTTATTTTTTATTCAGTGACAGAAAAGGGCTTCCATAACATCCAAACTAATGGCATTATTAATTTAACAGCGAAAATCTATTGGTCTGTGTACATGCATATAAACACAACATTCCTATTCAATATATTCTTAAGTATATACATATGTATATACAACTAATAATGCAATACATGCATTTAAAGGAGAAGTCCACTTCCAAAACAAAGATTCACATATAATGTACTCACCCCCTTGTCATCCAAGATGTTCTTGTCTTTCTCTCTTCAGTCGTAAAGAAATGGTGCTGTTTGAGGAAAATATTTCACTGATATAATATGGTGCCCCGATTCTGAACTTCCAAAATGCAGTTTAAATGCGACTTCAAACGTTCCCAAATGCGTTTGTAAACAATCCCACCCAAGGAAGAAGGGTCTTATCTAGCAAAACGATTGTTTATTTTCATTAAAAAAAATACAATTTCAATTTTAAAATGTTAAACTTTTTAATCTCTAACGCTCGTCTTGTCTTGCTCTCCCTGAACTTAGTTAGGGTATGTCGAAAAACTCCAATCATATTTTCTCCCTCAACTTCAAAAATCATTTCAAAATCATCCTACATCGCTGCAGAAGTACCGACACAGTATTTGCAAAGTGAACATGCAAAGAAGATCAAACACCCTTAACAAAAAAGGTAAAACAGCGATATAAGGTGATTTTGAAGTTGAGGGAGAACATGAGATGGGAGTTTTTCGACATACCCTAACTGTCATGAACCGGAAAAAAACAGTCCAGGCAGAGTAAGACAAGACGAGCATTTGCCATTAAAAAGTATATGAATTGTATGATTTTTATGAAAATAACAGTTCGTTTCGCTAGAAAACACCCTTCTTTCTCGGCTGGGATCATTTACAACCACATTTGGGATCATTTGAAGCCGCATTTAAACTGCAATCAGGAAACCATATCAGTCCATTATATGGAGAAAAATCCTGAAATGTTTTCCTCAAAAAACAATTTCTTTACAACTGAAGAAAGAAAGACATGAACATCTTGGATGACAAGTGGGTGAGTACATTATATGTGAATCTTTGTTTTGGAAGTGGACTTCTCCTTTAAACTAGTCAATCTCTAGATAAACTAGTCGACAAAATCTGGTTTAATAATAATAATGCAATATGTGTTTTTATACTAGTCAACCTCACTAAATGACTTGGCAGTTGCTGGATGACTAGTTGACCATCATGACTCATTCCTGATCAATACAGTGCTGGCTTGCAACCACTACAAAAAAAACAACATAAATATAAAATGGAGAAAAGCGACTCGAAGGGACTTTTTCATTAAAAAGTGTTCTGCTCAAATCTGGTCAATGTACCGCCTCATTGGCAGTTACACAAAGGCGAGGTTGAAATATGTCAGTCGTTCTCTACATATAAATTCTTCCTGCTTTGTGGTATTTTATTGTGGTTATTTTCTGCATGCTGCCCACCATCGAGTGGACATCTTCGTGGCAGAGGCCTTGTATTTGTGTATTCTGTGATGGGAGGATGAGGCGAGCCAAGGTCTGTCCCTGTATTCATCGTGTTGGATGGTTCCTGTCAGAGATGACATTCTGAAACACTTGACCCACAAAAATGAATTCTCGGCCAGAGCCCAGTGACAGCGATGGGCAATTCATTCTCCTAAAATGTGAGAAGATAAAAAGGAGGAGAATGCAATAGCGCTGTCAAAGGGGGAGAGAGCAAAGCCAGGGAGTAAATCTATGTTTGAGAATGTGAAAACCATACATAAAAAGTGTTTTACAGGGAAATGGCTTTAGTTTAGGAGACTGTCTGATATGACTCACGCTTTGATCAAGAAGGAGAACCGCAGCGGCCCGATAAGACAGGCTTATTGGAAAAAGCTGCACTCTAAAACAGTGCTTCTCAACTAGTGGCACAACAGAGCAAAAAACACACAAAGGTAAAGAAATAGTAAGGTCACCATATTAAAAACACCAGATGAAATAAGCACTCTTGAAAATAAACATTCTTTAAAGGCTTCAGTGGTTTCATGAAGTACCTTTAACATCCACTAAAGGTTCTTTAAAGAAGAAAAAGATTCTTTAGAATACTAAAATGTTCTTCGCACTAAGAAAAAATGGTTCTTTTATCAACTGTTTACTGAAAGGTTCTTTTGGTCCTTCTCTTCCAGCTAACAGGAAACATACTTAGAATGTTCATGTAGTAACATTAACAGAATGTTCGTTCAGAGTTATCTGGTCTTTAATAAGGTTCACAAAACATTAGCACAAACATGTTTTTCTACCTATGCTTTTATATCTATTGTTCATAGATTTTTTTTTCCCTGAAATTTCTTATATTTAAATGTTACTACTTGTTTCAGAACATTCCGAGAACATTCAAAAGTAACATTCCCAGAATGACTGCAAAATGATAAAATGGAATGTAACAGGAACATTCACATATCTTAGAACATATTTTTGTTAGCTGGGCAAAGATTTGTGCTAATATTTGGAGAATATTATTAAAGATCAGGTAATTTTGAACAAACATTCATCCAGTAACATTAACAGAATGTTTGTTCAAAAGCACAAAAACATTATGTATTGTTCATGGAGTGTGTTGTTCATGGAGTGTTATGTTTGCAAAATGATAAAATGTAACCTTCCTTTAAGGGGTCATCATTGCCCATTTTCCACAAGTTGATATGATTCTTTAGGGTCTTAATGAGAAGTCTGTAACATACTTTGGCTAAAAAGTCTTAGTGGTAGTGTAAAAAAAAAAGCATTTTACCTTGTCAAAGTCAGCCCTTTTCAGAGTTGCATTTGCCTTTAAATGCTAATGAGCTCTGCTCACCCCACCCCTCTCTTCTGTGGGCTGATGAACTATTCTGTTTACTTTAGCTGCATTTTAGCCATATTTAGCTGCAAAACTTGCTAACTAGCACATTATTAAGAAAGGCGATTTGCAAAGATGCATAAAAAACCCTTATACTCACTTCTGCTGTAGGTGAAGCTGCATCACGAATGATTCGCACGAGCACAGACGCATTTAGGCAGTTCGGGGATCGCGCATTACCTTCAAAAACAAAAGTAACGTTAATCCTCTGTGTCTCAGATGTTGAGAGTAAATGACGACTGTCATGTTCATTATTACACCCAACAACAAAACACCTCAATCGCTCAATCAGAGGCATTCTTGTCTTCTCCTGCACACTCAGGGTGGATCTAAGGTAAGACCGTCATGTCCATCAACTATTGTGGGGGCGTCACATAGACAAGACGCTGAGAATGGCTTGATTTGAAAAGGGATATTATTTATAAAGATTTTAAAAAATACCACTGGGTGGATTTTTATTATTATAGGGCGGTTGTGTACGCACACTGCCAACACACATTTATGTTTAAACAACATGTAAAAATGAGTTTTGCATCCTAAGGCTATGTTCACACTTGGCGTCTTTTTTCAAACTGCCAGCGTCTGTTTTACATTATAATCCTATAGAGTAAACCGTCTTTTCAAAAAAGTCATGAGCGCTTTTTTTTTTTAAACGCCATCACCGGCGTCTTTTTCTGCAGCTCAGAGCGTCTTTTCAAGTTGAAAAAAGTTCAACTTTTCTGAAAGATACGCCCTACGTCAAGCGCCTTTTTGACAGCTGACCAATGACAAGCGAGTAGCCAGAACTGACGTTTCCATAACAACAAGAACAGCAAGAAAAAATGGAGACGGTGCCGGTTGATAGACTTTTATTTTATTGTTGTTGACTGACATTCTCCTCCCCGTTAACTTTAAAAACTGACGTGCTGCCCACAAGGCTATCGGAGCCGCGCGTCGGTTTTTGAAGTTAACATGAACGCCGCTGCGCTTCGGCGTCCCTTTTTCCAGTCTCGGCTCGCAGATCCTTCCCGATCCCGTCCCCCTCTCTCTCTCTCTATCCCACTTCACTTCCTGTCTAAATACTGCCCTATCAAGCAAAGGGCAAAAATGCTAAAAAATAAAAAATAAAACACCAGCGCAAGAGTGAGCTTCCTCTTTTCTCGAGATTCATACGATTGCAGCTGTTGTTATAGCAACAAAAGACGCCCTCGGCTGCGACGCTGCCAGATTGTTTTTTTTTACTAAAAAAGCGCTGTTGTCAACTTTTTCTTGTCAAAAAAGACGCCAAGTGTGAACATAGCCTAGGACTCCTTTTCTCTAACATAATCCAACATGCAGTAACACAGGAAAAAAAAAAAAAAAACATCCTTAAACCATTTTTTTAAAATAGATGATTTGAACATTATTTAGAAACATTTTTAAAACTTCAGCTGTGAAAACCCCCTTTTGGAACAACTATGATTATTTGGTCATTTGCATTATATTATTTATATTAGCGTAGTTTTTTCTCTCTCTTTGACAGATCTGCGACCACTTCTGGGTGGCGACGCAGCAGTTGAGAAGCGCCGCTGTGAAGCGTGGTGCCGTTAGTGATGGGTTGCGTCCACCTCTGTGGACGTTCCACTAATAAAAAGCCATCTTTCCATTCCTCTGCCTCCAGCGCTGGCCTAATAACAGCCTGTGTGCAAATAAGGCCCTCGAGCCGCCGGACATCCATCATGTCCCTCCTGAGTCACATTACAGCACCCTAATGGCCACTCTGTGTGTGCTTATGATATTAATTTTTAGTGTTTTCTGAAGAGCTTTAATCAGTAATGTGACATTGTCTCACCGCTGTGGAGACTCCTCGGCCATATTGCTTTTACACATGGAGTTACTATATCACCACCATCTCTTCTCTTCTCTTCTCTTCTCTTCTCTTTTCTTCTCTTCTCCCTTATTTTCACCCCTTGTTTTTTTCTCTTTTTTCTCCCTATTTCTCAGCTCCCTTTTACCTTTTGATGCTCTTTTCTAGTTATTTCTCCTGGTCTCTTTTCTTTTCTTCTATCCTTTTTTGCCCTCCATAAATTATTATAAATATTATATAAATTAATATTTCTCCTATTTCTCCATTTTCCTAATTACTCCTTTTGGGTTTTCTCCTCTTTTTCCCTAATTTCTCATTTAGTCTCCTCATTTCTCTGTTCCCCATACCTCTTTATTGCTCTTTTGCATCGTCTGTTCTCCTCTCATTTCTCTTTTTCTCTGCTCATTTCTCTTCCGCTCTCATTTTTTCCAAAATTTCCCTTTTTCTCATTTTTCCATTCCCTGTGACCTCTTATAATCTTTTCTCCCTATTTCTCCTGTTCTCTCCTCATTTCATTTTCCCTGCTCATTACCCATATTTTTACTCTGCTTGGTTCTCTTGTATCTTGAACAAGATGTTTTTCTTCTTTTCCCTTCTTTTTTTCTCCTCATTTCTCCACTTACTTTCACCTCTTTAATGCTTTTTTATTTTTATTTCTCTTATCATTTTCTCTGCCCTTCCCCTATTATTTCTCCTCTTGCCTTTTCTCCTCTTTTCTCCTTCTTTCTCCACTCTCTTTTACAACAGTGAAGCTCTTTTCTCATTTTTATCCTCTTCTCTTCTCATTTCTATTTTTTCCTCTGCTTTATTCTCTTGTTTTTCTTCTTTTTACTTAATTTCTCATTTTCTCTCCCCATTTCTCCATTCACTTTCATTTGTGATGCTTTTTTCTCCTTATTTCTCCTATTTGCTCCTCTTTCGTGTCTGTTCTTTTCTCTTCTTTTATTTCTCCTCTTGGCTTTTCTTTTGTCCACCTATTTCTCTTCCCTTCCACTCTTTTTATTTCTTCTTTTCTCCTTTTTTCTCCTCATTTCTCAATTCCCTTTGACAACAGTAATGCTCTTTTCTAATTTTTCTCCTCTTCTTATTTGTACTTTTTCTCTGCTTTCTCCTTGTTTATCCTTGTTTTTCCTTTATTTTCTCATTTTCTCTCCCCATTTCTCCATTCACGTTCACATTTGTGATGCTCTTTTCTCCTTATTTTTCCTATTCTCTCCTCTTTCATTTCTGTTCTTTTCTCTTCTTTTATTTCTCCACTTGGCTTTTCTTTTGTCCTCCCTTCCCCTCTTTTTATTTCTTTTTTTCTTCTTTTTTCCTAATTTCTCTTTTTTCTCCCCATTTCTCCACTCCCTTTCACAACAGTGATGCGCTTTCCTAATTTTTCTCCTCCTCTCTTCTCATTTCTATTTTTTCCTAGGCTTTCTCATTTTTATTCTCGTCTTTCTTCTTTTTCCTTAATTTCTTATTTTCTCTCCCCATTTCTCCACTCATTTTCACATTTTTGATGCTCTTTTGTCCTTATTTCTCCTACTGTGTCCTCATTTCTCTTCTCATTTCTGTTCTTTCTCCTCACTTTTTATTTCTTCTCTTTTTCCCTATATTATCATTTTTCTAATTTCTACATTCACTTTCACTTTTTCTCATCTCCTTTTATTTCTCCTCTTGCCTTTTCTCCTCTTTTCTCATAATTTCTCCTTTTTTCTCCTTATTTCTCCACTCCCTTTCACCTTTTTGATGTTCTTTTCTCCTTATTTCTCCTATTCTCTCCTCTTTTATCTACTCATTTCCGTTCTTTTCTTCTCTCATTTTATTTCTCATTGTGTCTTTTCTTTTTTTCGTAATTTCTCATTTTATCTCCTTATTTCTCTGCCAACTCTTTGATGCTCATTTCTCCTTTTTTTCCAATTCTCTCCTTTTCTCTCCCCTTCCCCTTTGTTTCTTCTTTCTCCTCTTTTCTCCTAATTTCTCCTTTTTTCTCCACTTCCTTTCATAACGTTAATGCTCATTTCTGTGCTCATTTATGTTGGTCCTCTTGTTTTTCTTCACTTTTTTAATCATCTTTCATTTTCTTTTCTCCTTATTTCTCCTATATTCTGTCCTTTTTTCTCCTTATTTTTCTTATTCTCTCTGCTTTTTTGCTTATTTCTGTTCTTTTCCTCTCTCCTTATTTATCCTGTTGTTTTTGTCTTCTTTTTTCTTAATTGTCTTCATTCTTCATTTCTCAGCTCTCTTTTACATGTGTGATACTCTTTTCTCCTCATTTGTACTATTTTCTCATTTTCCTCTGTTCTTTTCTTCTCACTATTTCTCCTCTTGTATTTTCACCTTTTTTTCTTAACTGATCTTTTTTTCTCTCCTCATTTCTCCACATTTTTTTCCTCCTTATTTTCTCATTTTCGGATCATTCTCCATTCCCAATTTCTCATTTTCTCTCCTCATTCCTCCACTCCCTTTGACCTCTTTGATGCTCGTTTATCCTTATTTCTCCTGTTCTCTCATCATTTCTCATCTTCCCTGCTCCTAATTTCTCATCTTGCCTTTTCTCCCTCATTTTTCCTCATTTCTGCTCTCCTCATATGCGCACAGAGGCTGCGTTTCGAGTCCTGCCAGCTCTCAGCTCATGTGACCAGATCAACAGATGGCCGGCTACACTTGGGGTCTGAGGAACACGCTAGCACGCAAACACTAGATGTCATTTTGCATTTTTAAATACACGTCACATCCCCCCACCTGCAGAATGTCAGAGTCTGATAGCATCAGCCGGCGCCGCAGCTCCCTGTAATAGATTTATTTTAAAATGCCTCCCGCAAAGAGCGCGTGGGGAAAACAAGATGAATCGGCCAGATAGTCTGCAGATAAACCAGGCCTTTTAAGTGTTTAAGTTAGTCAGTTCAGATTTCACTACACATCATCTTGTCTCGATTCAGCATTCAAATGCGAATTTATATTTTTAGGTCAAACCGTTAAGCTTAAGGAACGTTTTTTTGATCAGGTTTTGTGGCACGAGAGAATGTTGATGGATCTAATCTTTAACCATGGTAAGGAAGATTTCAAACACTTAAAGTTTTGACAGGAATTTTTTTTATGCCAGTCACTTCTCTCTCCAGTTTGCACAAAAACCTTCTTTTTACCAACTGACCTCTCTCATTTTATCAAGTCGTGAAATGTATCTTTAAAAATTCTTTGAATGCCTCACATCTATCCGGTTGTCTTTGCATTTAAACGTACAGGTCGTGTTCACAGCGCACGCTTGCGAAAGCTGCCAACGCGTCAGGCTGTTTTGACAAGCCTCAGTTGTTTAAGTATTTTGCCGATCATATAGATCACACGCTTTTTTTGTGGATCGCAGCACCTTAAATCCTCAGCTGAGAAATCAAATCATCCGTGCAGCCGCACGGCGACGACGCTTGCTCGAAATAACGAGGGAGGCAAAAAACGGAGGGGGCAGAGACGGCAAGGCGTTTAAAATGCAAGAAAACTCTCCTGCGCCGTTCTCAGGGCTCGAGGATTTGGAGGACGGGGGCGGCAGAGGGCTACGAACGAACAGCCGTCACTCTCCGTGTGCAATTTCATTCATCTAACGAGGCTGTGGAAGTACGCGGGAGAGGAGCGGAGCGATGATAATTGCCTTTAAAGACTGAGGAAGAGAGAAGAGAGGAGCGCAGATAAAAGATACGCACCAAAGAGCACATTAGGACATGGGAGGGGTTGGCAAGACCGCAGAGGCTTCTGGTATAAATAGTCATGAAATAAGAAGTTTCTGCCAAGGATTGAAGTGAAGAAATTCTCTCGGAGGGGCCAGCAGGCCACACCAAATAATCCTTGACTTAGCGTCCCATTCTGAATCCCATATTAGCTACAGAGATTTAAATGTAAATATGCCATTAGGCTGTCATTACAGTGATCAAACTGTGCGCGGCACAGGTCAGGCCCAGCCACTGTTAATTTTGCAGGCAAAAGCTTTTTTTTCCTCCTCTCTTGAAATGTTAATAACTTTCTATTAGTTAATGTACCGTGACTAAAATTCAAATTAGACATAATTTATTTTAATATCTGTGACTAGCTAGCCTGACCATTTAGCAATGGTCTGCAGAAGAATACACGATTGTAAATCGGACTCATTTGCATTGGACGGTTTTAGCACGCCTCGTCTCCCGCTTTTTCGCCGTTGTGATGAATCATCTCTGATCCTTGAGGTACAACTGTTCTTTAGTGAATATTGCCAACCGTCACATTTAATATACGTCTTTATGAATGCGCGTCGAGGGGGGGCGGAACTGGAAAATTACCCTGTGGACGTCAGACTATTATGTTCAAATGATATCATTTCATATTTGGACCAGAATACGGTCCTAAATTACAAGATTGTAATGTCACAATAGTTGAAGTCGATCACTCGATAGTTACTTTGTCTTCTGAGCATTTCCTAAATAAGTATATATTATTTTGCTTACATTTTGAATTACACTGTAAAAAACGATTTTTTGAACAATTTCAGTTTTTTTTTACTTTAGAATTTCATGTTATTTGCAATTTATTTATGATTATTTCAAAACAGCAATCAAAACAATGTTTTTTTCAGTGTAGTTATGAAATTTAGTTTAAAAACCACAAACTGTAGAAAATGGAATCAAATTAAAACAAAAATGTTTCCTAAACACTTACCCTTTCTGCTACTGCTCAGAAAAACTGGTAACCCCGCCCCCAAACAGACACCATTGGTTGAGCCACTGTTGCTATGTTGAACTGGCTGGATTGAAAAACAAACAAACAAACAGTTCAACAGAGTTCAAAATGTCCTGCTATTTTAAAACACACATTTTGAAAGTTGTGAAATACACCGTAGATTAAAACAAATTGACTGCAGAAAAGTGAATGAAATATAGAAACATAGAAAATATTAACTATATTTGAAGCACCAAAGCAAAATTTAAAAAAATAAAATAAAGACTGTTTCCAGAACACTTACCCTTTCTGCTATTTCTCAGAAAAAACAGTAGCCCCACCCCCAAACAGACGCCATTGGTTGAGCCACTGTTGCTATGTTGGGCTGGTTGGAATCATAAACAAACAAACAGTCGTCATGGTGATCTAGAAAAAAAACACATTTCACCTTAAAAAAAATCTGCTTTACTGATAAAAAAAAAAAATACCTAAATAAATTCTAAATCCACTGGAGTCCCACTATTTTAAAATACATATTTTGATACTGTCGTTCAAAACAAATTGACTGGAGAAAAGTGAATAAAATGGACATACAATTTAAAGTTGAAGCACCAAAACAAAATTAAAAAATTAAAACAGTTTCCAGAACAGTTACCCTTTCTGCTACTGCTCAGAAAAACTGGTAGCCTCGCCCCCAAACAGACACCATTGGTGGAACCACTGTTGCTATGTTGGGCTGGTTGGAATGATAAACAAATAAACAGTCTTCATGGTGATCTAGAAAAAAAACACATTTCACCTTTAAAAAAAAATCTGCTTTACTGATGAAAAATACCTAAATAAATTCTAAATGCACTGGAGTTCAAAATCGCCCGCTACTTTAAAATACATATTTTGATATAGTTGTGAAATATACAGTAGTTTAAAACAAACTGACAGGAGAAACGTAAATGAAATGGACATGGAAAATATTAACTATATTTGAAGCACCAAAGCAAAATTAAAAAAATAAATAAAAACAGTTTCCAAAACACTTACGCTTTCTACTACTGCTCAGAAAAACCGGTAGCCCCACCCCCAAACAGATGCCATTGATTGAGCCACTGTTGCTATGTTGGGCTGGTTGGAATCATAAACAAACAAAGTCTTCATAGTGATCTAGAAAACTACAAAAAAAAAAAATTCACCTTTAAAAAAAATCTGCTTTACCAATGAAAAATACCTAAACAAAGTCTAAATGGACTGGAGTTCAAAATGTCCCGCTATTTTAAAATACATATTTTGAAAACAAATTGACTGAAGAAAAGTGATTTCACAAATCTGCTTTACTGATGAAAAATACCTAAATAAATTTGAAATGCACTAGAGTTCAAAATGTCCTGCTACTTTAAAATACACATTTTGATATAGTTGTGAAATATACAGTATTTTAAAACAAATTGACAGGAGAAAAGTAAATGAAATTGACATAGAAAATATTAACTATATTTGAAGCACCAAAGCAAAATAAAAAAAAAAAAAATGTTTTCAGAACACTTACCCTTTGAATTGCTCAGAAAATATAGTGCTTTAGAAACAAAAAATAGTGCTTTACACTACAAATAAAATTTCACACATTTCACACATTTCACCTTTGAACAATCAGATCTACTGATCCAAAATACTTAAGTGGACTGGAGTTCAAAATGTCCAGCTATTTCAAAATACATATTTTGATATCATTTTGAATTATATAGTAGTTTTATGGACATGAAAAAAAAAGGTTCATTTAAAGGTAAAGCATTAAATCAAACTGCAAAAATAAGACCCGTTTCCAAAACACTTACCATTTCTGCTACTGTTTAGAAAAACTGGTAGCCCCGCCCCCAAACAGACATCATTGGTTGAGTCACTAGTGCACTGTTTGTTAGAATGATAACAAACAAATAAATCAGTGTTTTCACAGCACTTTAGCAACAAAGAAATACACATTTCAAATTTATATAATCAAACAAGTCTGAATGGACTGAATGGACTGTTTGCTCAGGTCTTGGTGCTGATATTGGTATTTGGTGTTGTTGATGCAACTCCTGCATCCTGAGAGAGAGAGTGAAAAAAAAAAATGAGAGAAAGAGAGTGAGAAAATATGAGCCGAGAAAAGGCCAGCTGATTGGAAACAGCTGGGAAAAAAGAGAGAGGCCGCCCACTTTGGAAAATCTGGGTGACCTCCGCTGGCATGTGAAAGCGCATCTCTTCAGCTGCCAAACCCTAAGCATGCTAAGAGGAACCCTTGGGCCACGGCGCAGGATGGTACCAACGACCCTGCTGTGATAAACTACAGGGATGAGATGACGGACGATCGACTTCAAAGACATCCGGCATCAGATACCTGAAGGAATGATCATCCAAACCTGACCCGAACAGTCCCTTCCTTCAAAGTTCAAAATTGTTAAAAAAATGGAGACATACTCAATTATTTTTGATTGTTTTACTGGCTGTAAATGTACGTTTACACAGACCGTTTAATGCGGTTCTGAAGCGGCATAAATGCATTTACACAGGAATTAAAATAGTGGGAAACATACATTTTTTAAAATAACTACAATTTTAAAATTAGTTTTAACAAATACAAATACTATAAAATTACATAAATATAAAAAAGAACAAATAATATAAAATACGAAATAAATAAAAACATGACATTTTAAAATGTAACGAAATTAAAATTTCCTGCGCGTGCTACAGTGTACAGTGTTAGCTTCAGACAAGACGACAGACAAGACGATGGTGGAAGTTTGCCAATGTCTTTTATTTTAAAAAGCCTGTTGACTTTTGCCGTTAACTATGATTATTTCGAAGTTTTTGAACATTCGTTTCTTATTTATTTGGTTCTACGGTGTTTGCTGATTTTTACTTTGTGTAATTTATTTCTTATTCGTTTTGCTAATAAACGTTCTACGTTTCTTATATGTATTTGGTTCCTTTTATGTAGGCATAGCCTACATAAGTTATTTGTTATTTTATATTAGGCATATAGCATGGTGTAAGCTATTTGTATTTGTTTTGTTAATAAAAGTTCCATGATTTAATTTATAGTTTAATTTATAGGCTAAGTGAGTTTAACGTTGTATTTTGTTGTTGCTTGAATTGGATTCAAGCAATTGACGCGGAATGCCGCTAATTTAAAAGTGAAAGTAAAATGTGCACTGCGCATTAGTTATATAAAAGCGAAGGAAAGCGAGTGAAAAGAGGGAAATTGAAGATATGTGCCATTGAAGTTTGGAGCCAGTTTCCTACTTTCCTCATGACTGAGAAACTTGTTTCTGATGTAACCAAACAGTTAACTTGCATGCAAAAGCGAGAAAATAACGAAAAGAGAGTTGCTGAGAATCATGAGTCGCGACTTGCGGAGGATATGGGGCTTAAATTGAAATTAATTTACCCAAAACGTACTTATTCTACCCACTATAATAATAAGATAACATAAATAAAATGAAAAAATGAATTGAAAATGAAATCATGATTGGCTCTCACCATGACTGTTTCGCATTTCATTTACACTGAATCAAAACAGCGTTGCGTCGCCTTTGATACTAGGGACTGAGGCGGGTCAGACCCGGCATAGTGCTTTAATGCGGCATTGCGTCTTTACACTGAATTCTGAGCCGACACAGACCCGCTTTAGAGCAGCCTTAAATCGGCTGTGTAAAGAGGCCTTAAGAAGTGTTACCTTTTTTGTAACTTTTAAATAACATTCTAATCACAAGCAAACTTGACATTGTAACATTCTTAGAATATTTAAAATAAATGTTCAGATAATGTTAGAATATTGTAAGATACTTTTTTAAAAGATTTTTTAACATTTTGAATGTCCAGAGAAATTAATGGGAATGTTAGCTAAATGTTTTTATAACATATTTTTGCAAGCTGGGAAATAGCAACATGCAATGCCTGTAATGTTTTTCTCTATCCCTTAATGTCTAAAAGTATAACAGTATTTTAAAAATTAACCTCTTCAAATTCTTTAATATGTTCCTCTGACCTAATCAAAATCCATTTAACAGATATTACTGAAGCTTTAACCCTCTGTTGTAAACAATTGTGCACTTTCGGATGAACTTGTATACAATATACAGCAGTAACACTGTTCTGTTTGAGGTCAAGCTTGAGAAAATCACTGCAGAAAGATACAATAAATGCAAACTGGCAGAAGAAGAAACAGACGTAATTCACGCGGCATGCCATTTCACTGAAAGTTTGTTTATAATCAGTTCTCACAAGATTAAGAAAAGTCATGAAGTATCAACTAGATCCTTTAATGTTAAATGTGTTTCCGAGATATTAAAAGGGCCTCGGCGTCTGTCGGAACCCAACAGAACATGAGGGTTAACTCATATTGATTGCTCAAATGAATTCAGTGCAGCTGCTCTGACAGTGTGTGAGTTTATTGCTTTAACTAAACAGTATGTCTGTTAAATGATTTTAAGATGTTGTGATGGGGAAGCTCGGCTATATAATGGAGGCTATGAAAGGCCTTTTAAATGTCACCTGACAGCTGCACAACCAGAGCAGAACGTGGACATGCGGCACACGCACACACACACGCAAACATTCGTTAGCTCTCACACACTCACAGGAAATAGAAATCTCAAAGATCTCAATAATTTCAGTAATTTCTCCATTGTTTCTCCTACACAGCAATGTGAGAGAATAACTGAAACTCCAGTTGCTTCAGATGTTTCTCCTGAGAAAAAGACCTAAGTCAAAAGTCACAGATCTCAGTATAAACTCAAGCATTTCTCAATTTAAAGAGCAATAGAGTCAATTCTCAGTTTCAAGACCAAACTATCAAATTATTAGAAACATGCTATTCATTATCTTACTGTTACAGCTGTCTTATTTTAATTTCTGCTGTGAACATTTAGAAGAAACACTTGTTTATGCATTTGACAACTTTATCCAATAAGTATATATGATATATATAATTTCAATCTAATTTTAGAAGTTCATTCTCTCAAATCATTTCTCAAATCTTATTTTCAAGACCAAATCTTCAAACTATTTGAGTGTATCACTGCTTACTCGCATACTTGCATGCTATACTCGTACTGTTTGACAACAGTTGTCTCATTTCTACTGTTATGGAGAAACACTTACATTTAGAAATTCATCCAAAGTGACTTACATTGCATTACATATAAGATTTGATTCAAAGTTTGTACTCAAAATCTCAATATAAACTGAAACATTTCTCAAACCTTTTTACTAAATTGACCAAATCATCAAATTATTTTAGTGCATTACTACATATAGACTCAGTTTTCAGTTTCAAGACCAATTATCAAATTATTAGAGACATGCTCTTCATTATCTTACTGTTACAGCGGTCTTATTTCAATGTTTATTTCTGCTGTTAACATTTAGAAGAAATACTTGTTTATGCATTTGACAATTTTATCCAAAGTGACTTACATTGCATTTAAAGTTTGTAATCAAAAGTCATGAATCTTAATGTATTAAGAATTCCTCAATACTTAATTTCAAGAAAATATTATCAAATTTTATAAGATTGTACTTAAAATCTCAATATAAACTGAAACATTTCTCAGATCTTATTTTCAAGACCAAATCTTCAAGCAATTTGAGTGTATCACTCCCTATTGTATATTGCATGCTATAGTCATACTGTTTGACGATAGCTGTCTGTTATGGAGAAAAACCTACATCTGTGCATTTGGAAACTCATCCAAAGTGACTTACATTGCAATATATATAAGATTTGATTCAAAGTTTGTATTAAAAATCTCAGTATAAACTGAAACATTTCTCAAAACCTATTTTTTAAAACCAAATCATTAAATTATTTGAATGTATTACAGTATATTGTATATTATATGCTATATATACTAATACTGCTTGACTCATTTCTATGAGCTGTCTCATTTCTCATGTCTCGCATGTTATGGAGAAACTTACATTTATGCATTTGAAAGTTTGTCCAAAGTAACTTACATTGCATGATATATATAGTTGCTTTTCCTAATTTTATACAATGTATGCATTCCTTGAGAATCAAACCTATGACATTGGTATTTTCAATGCTAAATGCTACTGTTTTAACTACAGAAATGCGCACATTTCAGACAAATTGTATACTTAAATGAAACATAATTAAGATCTCAGTTAAGCTCCTGATCAATAAAACTTTCACACATATTCAAAAAAAACTCTCCCACTCCCCATTCCTTTCATTATTGTATGTATAATAATAACCCGTCTCTCTGGCAGAGACAGCGAATGGTCTCGGTTGCTCAATCTCCTGCGGACGGAGTCAAAGGCTTCCCACCCCTCCTTCTGTCCGGCCTCAAACGAGCAGTCGAGGCGTAGCGCACCCTAGCCTGATCTGCATACGAGTAATATTCATGTTTGAGACGCAGCCAACGCGGTCGCCCTTCTCTGTTGATTCATATTTCACAAATCACACTTTGCCACTGCCGCGTTTAGCATTTAGGAGGAAGTTCTTTGTATTTTGCGAACGCAGCCTTCGCCGTAACACTAACCTGCATTGATATTAATATTAATGACTATGCTAATGAGCGCGGCTTGATGGGGGGACACTTATTCATATTAGATTCATTAATGTAATGAATGCATGGCATTATCAGATACCGCGTTCGGGCGTCCTTGATATGCAAGGAGGGTTTAAAGACCGAATGCACCGAAGGTGTGTCTGAGCTAAGCTTATATAACGCGCCTGAATGTAGATTTTCCTAAAACACGTAATGTTCGACATTAAACAAAACCGAGTTAATTTGCATCGGCCTCCGCCTGTAAGACGAGCTAAACTGCTTACCACCATTGAAAAAGCATATCTCTACAGAAAGGGCCCAAATATGAGGGTGAAACCAATTTAACTAGTGGCCACCAAAGTCGTTAGCGGAGTGATCAGCATTGAGATTCGGCCCATGTAAGCCTCTTATCAACAGGCGCCGTAGAACTCTGCCTCAGTTCTGAATTTCAGAGATATAGCAATACAATAAATTTGACATTTTAAAGCTTTGGCTTTACTTGTTAATTAGAAACTCATTTCAAATTGAACTTGGGGAACTTAATAAGTGCGTATTTGGATCGAGGAGCGTTTCGAGCGGGAAAAAGGGAGGAGGGGGGAGGGAAAAGATCCGAGCGCCTACTTTCATATGAGATTGACTAAAGGTCTAGAATTCTGGGTCATTTTATTTAACTCCTAATCAAGAGGTATTCCAGGTGGGTTCCTTTTTAAGGTGATTTATGGCTGTCATATTGCAGTTTAATTTCTGTGTGGTATGAATCCATGCTCTTTTCATTTAGCTTAATATCACGGAGGCCGTGCTGCATTATCTCTAACCATTAAACAAAACGTGCACGCAAGTCGGTCTGGTAAATTGACAGAGTCAGGGAGGAAAAGAAATCACGTTTTTGTAGCCGGCGAAGGCCAACGAGCGTGAGGCATTTGGCATGGAGGAGACGCTGGCTGCTTTGCATAATATCCCACTAACAGGCAATTAAATCACTGTCCCTCCTCATCCACAGGTGACTGTGACGTCCCATCGCCCGCAATACAATGAAAGTCATCTGAACCGCTCCAAACGGACTCAAATTGGAGATTTTTGCTTCGAAATTTAAAAATTAATGAAGCACGTGCAATCTCTTCTGACTGCTGCCATAGAACAATAAATTAAGTTATACATAAGTTGCTTTATTGACTTTTTTCATATTATAAAAATTGGGAAACATACAAAAACAAACTGGCTTTTGGATGTCTATGTATTTTACTTTGGTAAGCTGAAATTATTCCATAAAAAACTTGATCTGATTGCACTGTAAAAATTGGGCGTTACATCCCAGAAGGGACTGGAAAGTAGAACTGGAAGTTCATGACGTCAATAGCAAAGCAAGCTGTTTTAGAAACGGAGAAGGTCATTACATTTTGGTCAAAGAACATTTTTCATCTACTGATGAATCATACAAAATAAAATCAGCAACATACAATAAAAATGATTAAGGGTCTGTTTTACTCAAAAAATATGTCAGATTTACCAAAGTAAGGCAAGTTGACTTTTTGTAGGCGTCCAATAGTTTATTTCCCATTTTTAAAGCAATTTTTATATATAACTTCATGTACTTAAATGTACTATGGCAGCAGTCAGAAGAGATTGTACTTGCTGGCCCAAAAATTCTTGCATCCTCAAGACTATAAACTGCTATAATGACTTTCATATTATTGAGTAAAATAAGATATTAAATGAGAAACTCTGAAGGATGAGACATTGCCAGTCAAAGGTTTTTGAACAGTGAGATTTTTAAGGTTTTTAAAGAAGTCTCTTCTAAATCCAAAGTACAGCAAAAACAGTACAATTTTGAAATATTTTTACTATTTAAAATAACTGTTTTCTATTTTAATAATTTTTACAATGTAATTTATTTTGGAGATTTCAAAGCTGAATTTTTAGCTTCATTACTCAAGTCACAAGATCCTTCAGAAATCATTCTAATATTCTGATTTGCCGCTCAAAAACATTTATTATTATAATTATGTTGAAAAAAGCGGAGAAGATTTTTTTCAGATTTCTTTGACGAACAGTTAAAGCTCAGAAGAACAGCATTTATCTGAAATAGAAATCTTTTGTAACATTATAAGTGTCTTTATCATCTTTTGATCAGTTTGAAACATCATTGCTAAATAAACGTATTAACTTCAATAATTTCTTTCGCCCAAAAAACTAAATTATACTGACTCCAAGCTTGAATGGAATACTGTATGTTAAAGCTTTTTAATCCAGATAAATAATGATCTTTGTATCTTTATTCAAAGAATCCAGAAAAAAAATTACTTAACTGTTTTAAATACTGATAATAATAATAATAATAACACATGTTTCCTGAACAGCAAATCAGCATATTAGAATGATTTCTGAAGGATCATGTGACACTAAAGACTGAAATGATGCTGAAAATTTAGTTTTGATCACAGGAATAAATTACACTTTAAAATATATTAAAATAGAAAACAGTTATTTTAAATAGTAAAAATATTTCACAATATTACTGCTTTCGCTGTATTTTGGATCAAAAAAAAAATGCAGGCTTAGTGAGCAGAAAAGACTTCTTTTAAAAACCTTAAATTTCTTACTGTTCAAATACTTTTGACTGGTAGTGTATGAATTGCTTTATTGACTTTAATGCACTTAAATAAATAAAAGCAATAAACAAAAACAAACTGACTTTGTTACTCTGGTAATCTGAGATTTTCAAGCAAAACAGGATATTCAATGAAAAACATTGTATGACAGGACTTAAGTTGGTTTGATTGTGAAAAATGGGAGTTACGTACCAGAAGGGGCTGAAAAGTAGGAGGGATTCATGATGTCAGTTGGAAAGCAAGCTGTTTCAGAAATGAAGAAAGTCATTACATTTTGGTCAAAGAACAGAATAACATGCACTGATGAATCATGCACAATAAAACCAGCAACATGCATTAATTAAAAAATAAATAGGCTCGGTGTTGATTTCATGTTGAACTGTTTAAGAATTTTTCAGATTAAATGCTCCGGATAATAATATCACAAGCAGGCTGAGCCAAGTGTGCTAAAAAATGCCTAATTAACACAGATCCCTCCTGTAGTTTCTCAAACTGCCATCAGATGTAGCATCGCTGGCCCTGCTACCCCCTCGCAGGGATCAACCCACCCCACAGCGAGGGCCTCTGCATGGGGGGAGCTCCATCATTTTACCTCAGCGCTCCCCACCACCCCCTCACTAATGGCTGCTGGAGCTATCCAATCAATCGTGTCTCTATTACAGTACGACTTTAATATCAGCTAGTGTTATTATTACACCAGTCAAATGACACAGAAACAATCATTTACCTTTTCGCAGGCTTGTTAACAAAAGTCAAAATTCAATTGACCAGTCTTTTCATAAGTGTTTTTACTTCATTTATGCATGAAGGCATGATTAATAATCACAGAGGTGAAGCAAATTAATTAAATAGTTATTTTTTAAATGGCTCGTCTAAATTTATATGTGCTAATGTAACCAACACAATGTCTAAAATAGTGTAAAGTGTCATTTTAAGGATGGCTTATGTATATTTATCAGGTACCTTATGAATATGCAAATATATTTCATTTGAATAAAGTTAACGTTATCTTTATTTAAATAAAACATAATAGCTACTCAGCTAACAGGGAATGTTCTCAGAATGCTCTAGCAAGGTTCTCTACAAACAAACATTCTAATGGAATGTTTGTGCAAAGTTCTTTTTGTTTGTAAAACTTTTGTATAAAAACATTATTTATACATCTTTCATGAAACTTGTTTATTCAGTTACAGTTTTTTTCAGAACATTAAGAGGACATTCTAAAGTAATGTTCATAAAATGATAAAACGTAATGTTCACTTAAATAACCAAAGAAAAAACTGAACATTTTGAATAAACCAGTGTTGGGGGTAATGCATTACAAGTAATGCGAGTTACCCAATAATATTACTTTTTTCAAGTAACTAGTAAAGTAATCCATTACTTTTGAATTTCTAAGAAAATATCTGTTACTTTTTCAAATAAGTAACGCCAGTTATTTTTTTCCCCATTTATTGAGAGACAAGTCTCCTGTCAGGAAATTGGTAGTAAACATGATGTCACTGTATTCTAGACTAAATGTGAACATGCATTAATTCATCTCACTCACAAAAAGCAGATTTAGTATTCCTCAAAATGAGTACAAACAGTGAAATGCAAACTCAGAATATGACGCAACCCTGCAGTAATTAAATGTGTTAAATAAAACAAATATCCTTTATGTATTTAATACCATTTTATTAACCAGTGTCTTTGCTACTGACCTTCGATGATGCAATTCAACCATACTAATAAGCAAAAATTACTTTTGATAAACTAACATTTGTGCTTCATTTTTTTTTATAGCTGAAGAGTGATCTCCTGCATAAATGTACTTTTTTTCAGCCTAAAGTGAATTCATTTCACTTTTGGAGTAAAAAGGCTTTTACATTAGAATTGTTTTATATTAAAAACAAAGAAGCAAGCCCTGCCCAGATTTAAAAAGTAACGCAAAAGTAACGTAATTAGTTACTTTTTCAGGGAGTAACGCAAAATTGTAATGCATTACTTTTAAAAAATAACTTTCCCCAACACTGCTTAGAACGTAACAGGATTGTTAGCAAAACATCCTTTTTTTTATAATTATTGGCCTAGAGAGTGCAGAGAATTGTACTGCAGTGTTTTTTTTCCACATTGAGTGAAACTAGGACTAGTTCGCAAAAGAGAATTTTTCTCAAAAAAATTTGTCCGGAATGAAGAGTTCTATCATACGACACGTATATTGTGCATATGTTCTAAAAAGCATGTAACGTACAATCGTTTACAAAACGAATGCCCCCCAGTGGCTGATTTCTTTCACATTTCTCTCAAACGTTTGGGGTCGAACAGGCCCACCAAGTTTCGTTCCAATCAACTTTCATTAACCTTGTCTAACAGGTGCTCAAAAATTGTCAACCAATGGCGGAAATGTTTTTTGAGATTCACAAATGTCCTTGTATACACTTGTGGTACTTCGGACTAAGACCGTGCACACCAATTTTCATGTTGATAGGACAAATGGTTGCGCAGTTATAGCAATTTTCATAGTTATAGCCATATTTTATAGTGCCACCAAGTGGCCAAGCTCTGCATTTTTTTTTCACGTGACCTCAGATTGAGTTCTTACATAAGTGTTCTGAGTTTGGCAAAGATATTTCATTTCATTCAGGAGTCTAATAAAAGTAACCCTGCCCCTTTCGAATCTTGTGGCATCCGTTTGCAAATGTGAGTCGAAAGTTTAACTTTGTTTTTTTTTTTTTTTATAATTATTGATATTCACTGGCCAGAGAATCTTTCTGCAATGGTTTGGTTCCGATCGGGTCAAAAACCTAGGACTAGTTCGCAAAAGTAGGTTTTTCAAAAAATGCTAAATACCCGAAAATTTTGCCAAGCTCACGATCAAATCTGAGGCATGTGTTTTGTCTGGCATGAGCCAAGGATTCCAAATGACATAGGACACTTGAGCCTGAGTCTGATGGTTTAGGATTTATGAGTGATTTCATACTTTTGTTCGCTGTAGCGCCCCCATCAGGCCGATTGGGGCAAGCCTTGCTCATGTTCTCGGCGGTTTAAGTACTACCAACCCTCTAAGTTTCAAGTCTCTACGACTTACGGTTTGGTGAGCATAATCAGTTTTACGTGGAGATTGATCCATGACCATTCTAACAATGACTATACGCTACACGCTTGAACCTCTAATAAATGTTACACTCGATTGGTTTTAAAAGCATAAGTTTGTGATATCAAAATGTGATATTATGACACACCCCTCTAGAATACTTGATTCTGATTAATCAATCATAGCATTAAGTAGTAAAATATTCTGAATATATTCCTGAACAATGACCAGGGCAAAACTCACTAGGTAAACTTTTCTTACCTGTGCTCATTTTCCGTCTCCTCTATAAAGACATAGAACAAAATATACGGTGACTATTATAAAATAAACAGACAAGTTGATAGTCAGGACTTCAAAAAGAAGTGGGAAGATTTTCTCCAGTTTGATTAAAATAAATGTTCTTTTGATTATTTTGTTCTTTTATCACGACATAAACGCTTATAAAACAGTACACCAGCAAATAGTGTCCATTACAGAGCTCTTTTGTTACTCTGTCGTCCTTAAAAATAAAATTACAGTATCTTCCCGCGCATTTACTCTGAGCGCGAAATATATGATTAGGGCAGATTGTTAAAAATGGCGGCCTTCACGGAGAGTGAAAAAGTGACTCTCATTCTTCAAGATGGATGGGCGGCACTTCAAAGCCACTGAGCGCTCTGTTTATTTAAAGCCGTGGGATTGTTGGTGAAGGATAATTCTGGTCAGCGGTTGGTACCCGGTTCGGAGGGAAAGAAGGACCACCGCCAGGCGCCTGACAGTGATGGAGCGCGCAAACACACACGCGCAGATTCATCTTGCGAGCTGCAGCGCGGCCGGAGCGGAGACGCGCACACCCGAGGAGAACAGTTTGTGACCGCTCACAAACACTCTGCGTTCAAGAGTTACAGTAACTTATAAATGAATATGAATATGAAATCAAGGACGTACACTGCCGTTCAAAAGTTTGGGGTCGGTGAGATGTTTTTGAAATAAGTCGCTTAACTTATTCTAATATGCTAATTTGCTGCGCAACAAACATTTCTTATTATTATCAGTGTTGAAAACAGTTGTGATGGCTAATATTTTTGTGAAAACCGTGATACGTTTTTATTTTAAAAGTCTAGAAAGTTCAATAGAACAGCATTTATTTGAAATAGAAATATTTTGTAACATTATAAATGTCTTTACTTTCACTTTCGATCAATTTAATGTGTCCTTGCTCAATAAAAGTATTAATTTCTTTAAAAAAAAAAATCTTACTGACTCCAAACTTCTGAAATTCTTCCAAATACACATAATTGTAGCTTAAACATGAACAATTTCCCCCCTTTATCTGCAAAACAACACCTAATTTCAGCATCTACTCTTTACTAATCTAATCTTATGCAAAGCATAGGAACTAGAAACATCCCTGGCCAGTTTAATTTAATGCAAATGAAAATTATATATGTACTCCTAGCACATGTGGATTAAGTAAACTATTCATTCTCACTTAAAAACAATGCATTTTTCCTGCTTGCTCAATTTACTTCAAATGAGCTCATTTTAAGTAAATTGAGCAGGAAACAAAACAAACATTTTAGAGTTAAAAAGGATTGAGTGACACAAACCAACAAACACCACACAATTCATCAAATACTCACTATGTCTGTGCTGTTGTTTTCCCTCCAAAATTATGTCAATGTAAGATGATGTCAATAAGGAATGACTAACAGGATGGAAACTGGTATCTGTTTTACACGTTTAAGAGACACGCACACAGTTACATTGTGAAACTGAAGGTTAAGAAAATGAAAAGTTAAACGTTAGATTTCTTAATAAATTGTTCATTTTTCATTGTTGAAGTCTAAGCATGAGGACACATGATGAAAATGAACATCCATTCAAATTACATTAGCAAATTGATTTAAAATGCATATCATTGACCTGATTTTCATTTGTGAGTTTCGTATTTTATCCAGTGTTATTGTCACGTTTCAATTACGTTTGTACGGCGTAGCATGAATGACTGTTTATGTCAATCACTGTGCCTTCATGTAAACGCTGCTGTTTCTGGAGAACAGCACAGGAGTGAGGCTTTGAATGTGTGTGTGTTAACTGATAGAAGTATGTATTTATTTGTGTATTCAAGCTGCCCTCTACTGTTGATTGTCTCAATGACAAGACAAAGGTTGATAACAATAGAGCTCAGGAGACCAGTTGTCTCTCATTGAGCTGTGCGGAGCCAAACGCTCACACCGGAGACACAGATGAGCACATGGACAGCAGCATTACTGACACCTGCATCTGCTCACACCAGCATTCAGCTGTGTGCAGCATTTGCCTTTTTGAGTTAAAGTAGTGTATAAATATCTGTCGGTGAAAACAATGGTTTTCACATTTTTGCAATGAATAGAAATAACTGTTGTTGCATAATTGTTCCTGAATGCAGTACAATATAGATAAAAGCATCTGCCAGATGCATGAATGTAAATGCAAACATTGTGCTGTAATGCATAATCACAGGCATATGCAGCATGACAGCATTCATATTAGTTAATATCTTTTATCCTGGACAATATTTTTTTTAGTTAAGACTCCATGTAAAAACTGACTTAAAACCTTGAGAAATGTTCACTGTAGTAAAAAGCATGACAGTTAGCCCTGGTCTCTCCTATTATGTTATATAGTTTTATTCCTTCAATGCGAAATTGAATATAAGCATTAACATTGAATTGATTTGCTAACACTCCCATGAAGTTATGAAAACGTTATTTCTGAATCTTCTCCAAACATTTTCAAATTGTTTTAAATCAATTGTTAAGGGAACATTCCATGTTATAATTTTTGCACTCATTTTGGGAATGTTCATTTTAAATGTTCTCTGAACATTCTGAAACTAGTAACATTTAAAAAAAAAAATTCTATTAAGAATGTTTAATTGTAACATTTCTGGAATGTTGGCCAAAGTTCTAAGAATGTTCCCTGTTAGCTGATTGGATACATAGTGCAGACAGTTTTCACTTACACATTAAAAGTTATAGTGAAGTATAATCATCTCAGCAGCTGCAAAATGAACCAGCATGGCGGCTGCACTAAGCATCTCTTGAGGATAAAGTGCTAAAACTGATTTTGAACACATAAAGACTTCTGATTGCCTCTTTAACTGGCTGCACGTAGCAGGGTTATTATCGTTAACCAAAACTAAAACTATAAAAAAAAATCTCAATCACTGTAAATAAATGCTATTTAGACATTAAAAACACCACAGAATTGCTAAAAGATCACCTAAAATTAAAGAAAATATAAAACATGTTTTGGAAAACACATCTCTGAACCATGAGAAATATGATTGTTGGCTGCTTTTTTTCTCCTCGTTAGGAATGTAAATTTGACCTTAATAGCTAGGCACCTTTTTTTTTTTCACACCTGACAATTTCATTAGTATTTCCGTTGCGGCGTGGAGGCGCGCGGGATGAATTCTAATGGCGGCCCGGGACGGCGAGGACCGGTTCCATATGCTAACTAGGTCGGCGTCGCCGATCCGCCCGCCTCTCGGCATTTCCATATCATCAGAATTCAGTTACCTGACATAATAACAGAGATGTGGGGCTGTGATGTGTCAGCTCCATGTATACGTCGGCAGCAAGATCCAGCCACACTCAAAGTCAAGTGGATGTTAATGCCTCCCACACTCAAAGTCAGGCTGATTTACCTCACAAAGCTTTGTGCGCTTTAATACGATGACTCCTCCACACAGAGCCCCTCTTTAAAGAGGAAATTGTGGTTTTTAACCTCGGAATATTATCTTCTTTCTTCTTGGTCTTCTCTTTCCGCGGGCTGTGGGCAAACGCCCGCGAGGTATTTGGCAAGGCCGGAACAGCCCCGACTCTGATAATCCCGGCTCTTTAAGTGCTGATAAGACAAGCAATTTAATGTAATTATAAACCTGGTGGCACAAATGGAACGGCAGTATTTTCAAATGGCGTAATACGCTAAAGTACACTTCACGATTTGAATCGGGCTCAGAACCCGCTCCTCCAATTACCTCCTAGATGACAATACAGCCATAAAAGTAATTTTGCTCAAAATTTGACATTATCAACATAATTGGCTCTTACTGAAGGCTTGCGTGACACATTCATCAAATCGCCGGCTATAAATACAACAGCGCGACGCGTTAAGAGGCTGAGCAAACACAGCTCATCTCTCAAATAAACGTTGTTGACTAACACTATCATTACCTCGCCGCTTAATTACTTTTTGCTTTTTTGATTTAATTGCTTCAATAAAAAGAATCTGTAATGCATTTTTAATTACACTGTCCAAGTGACCTATGTAGAGAGAATTTTACAACAGTGGGCCAATAATTAGCCTGTCATAGCTCAGTTAGCGAGTATTGTGAAGCTGTCCTCTCGCTGCACTGCCTCCGGCGTGACGGCCGCGCAAGCCTCGCGTATTTTAGCTCTCATTCTTTTTTACAATGCTCTGACAATAAGAGCTGTACCGCAAGATGTGGGTTGTCTAATTTGGGTTGTGTCAGCCATTCAGAGGCTCCGCCGCGCCGCGATCTCTCGGGATCAACGGGGTAAAGCGCGAGCCTTCGGATTTAAGGCGACCCCCGCTTGACCCTAGGCCTCTCGCAAACTTTGCGAAAGTGCCTGCGCTTGTATTGTTGGGAAACACAACAAAAATATCTGTTTTGTAAAGTTTGTCATTGGGATCATTTCAGGTCTTTACAAGAAAGTTGAGAAACAGTTACTAAACGTTATAAAATCGATGGTTTCTTTGCAAAAAAACATCTTTGGAAATAAAACATCTAAACTGCGAAATACAGTTTATATTAAGATAAAAGTCTCAAAAGTTGCAAACTGCAATTTTGAGAATAAAATCACTTTGTGAAAGTCACTTATAAAAAAGGTGCAATTAAATTACATTGAGATTAATTCTGAGAAAAGATATATAATGTATCAATAATGACAAAGAAAGCGAGATGTTGCAAAAAAGTCACACTGTAAGTCATAATTACGGAAAATACATTTGCTATTACTTGATATAAAGTCACTGTATGAGAAATTAAATCAGAATTCTGAGATACAACTGCACTTGTGTGTCAGTTGTAAAAAAAAAAAATCACTTTGCAAGATGTAAAGTCAATACAGTTGTAGCTATGGGAAATTAAGATAAATGAATCTTAGAATTTATTCTGACATTGTTGTGTGAAAAGCAATTTTAAGGCATTGATTATTAATGAGATAGAAAGTTGCAAAATAAAGTTATATATATATATATATATATATGTATATGTAGTCACAATTATAGTAAACTGAGATAAATTAATCTAAGAATTAAGAGAAAACATTCTGCAAAAAGTTCTTACATATCTTCTTTGTAAGATTTGCAAAAACAAAGTATTGTATGATTTATATTTTTTATAAAGTCTAATAAAAGATCATAATTATGATCGATTTCGTTGCAATACAGAGATACAAAATTGCAATCAAGAAAAAGCAATTAAGAGAAATTAAGGTAAATTAATCTCAGAAAATGTTAATACTGAAAAAGTCATGACTGAGATAAAAAGTCAAAAAGTCCAAAAAATAAATCACCTTGTAAAACAGTCAGAATTACAAAAATAAATGTGCAATTACAAGAAATTGAGTTGGAATTGAGTGATTCAATTATGAGAAATACAACTGTAAACGTTATAACTGTAAAATAAAATCTATTAATTTTGAGATAAATTTATGTAAAAAAGGTGCAATTCCAAGATAATCAATGAGTCATTACTGTGAGATATAAAGTCGCAGAAAGGCACACTAAAATCAAGTCATTATGAAGAAATACAATTGCAATTAGCAGACACAAAGTCAGACTGTGAGAAATCATAATTATGAGATATAAAACTGCAATGGTGAAATGTGTCACAATTATGAAAAATAAAGTTAAGTGGGATACAAAATTGCAGTCCAAGTCAGAAGTTGCAATTGTAAGTCAATTATGAGATACAAAGTTGCAGTTTTGAGAAAAAAGTCACATTGCAAAGTGAGAAAGTGAGAAATAAAGTTGCAAAAACGTTACACTTTAAGATCAAGTCATAATTATAAGTTGCAACTGTGAGTCAATTATGAGATACAAAGTTGTAATTTTGACTAAAAAGTCACATTGCAAGATATAAAGTCCAAATTATACGTTTTTGAACTATATAAACTTAAATATATAACCTTGCAATTCTAATTATGGCAATAACGAGAGCAGTTTTTTCACTCCTGAGGTGAAGTCGTCTTGCATGAAGAGCCATTAGTAAAATCACTTTACCGCACTGACTCAAGTGCCTTTTATTGTTTTATTTCATCAGTGGCATCTCGCACACATCACACCTGAAGCACCGCTACATTTTAAAGATGCTGGAGGGTAAAGTGCAAAACTACGCCGCTCATGGCTTTCTTTCCACTCACTGGGTTTAATATACTTCTGGCCGATTGCACCTCACGGTTATTCATATTCATACAAAAAGCACAGAAGCGTTTCTCCAGTTCTTCACATTAACCTGCGTCAGTGAACAAACACACAGAGAAACGGCCACACCGGCCTGACCCTCCCGGCTCTTCATTGGCAGACATTATTTCTGATACAATAAATAAAACAGGAAGGAGACCAGCAGCATCGCCGGGAAACAATATGTGTGCTGCTCCTCTCGGTACTGACTATTCAACACACTGGAGTCTCAGATCATTGCACACAATCTCTGCTGCGCCGAGCTGCTGCGTGCAGCCGTGTCAGCGTGCGGTCCGGCTAGTGTGTGTGTGACAGTCAGCAGGAAACATGGTGATATTTGTAATATGTCCGGGACAAATGTCTCTTCATTTTAGCCCTCGCTGAGAGGAGGTAGTCTGTCAGGTGAGGCTTCAATAAAGATCAATCAAAGTCCACAATCAGGACGGTCTCATGTGGGAAAACATCACTGTTGAGACCTTTATCCATGAGACACCTGGAAGTCACTCCAGTGGCGTTTGCACCTCGGTCTCAGGATCCTACATGAACTATGGAAGCTTTCATAATGCATATTTTACAAAAATAACTATTGAATAAAATGAAGCACCAACACAATAGTCCAAAAGCTCACCGAAGCACGCCAAATTTAAAGGAACAGTTCTTCTGAAAATTTAAATTTGCTGGAAATGTACTCACCCTCAGGCCATCCAAGATGTAGATAAGTTTGTTTCTTCATCAGATTTGGAGAAATGTAGCATTGCATCACCTGCTCACCAGTGGATCCTCTGCAGTGAATGGGTGCCGTCAGATTAAGTCCAAACTGCTGATAAAAACATCACAATAATTCACAAGTAATCCACAAAACTCAGTCCATCAATTAACATCTTGAAAAGACAAAAGCAGCCATTGTTTTGACTTCATTTAAATCATTGTTTCTGGGTAAAATATGGGTTCTTTACCCATATTGCTTTCTCCAGTGAAAAAAGTGTCTCATCTTGAATCAGGAGAGAAATATGCACAGATCAAGTAGCATTTACAAGCAGAAATAGCCAAAAGCAGTGCTAAACAAATATGTTTTGATGTGAGAGGACAACAGGGGATAGGTTTGTGTGAGAAACACACCAAAATTTAAAGAAATAGATCACCCAAAAATTACAACTGAAAATTAACTCACCCTCAAATCATCCAAGATATAGATGAGTTTATTTCATCATCAGATTTGGAGAAATGTAGCATTGCATCACTTGCTCACCAATGGATTCTCTGCAGTGAATGGGTGCTGTTAGATTAAGTCCAAACTGCTGATAAAAACATCACAATAATTCACAAGTAATCCACAACACAATTACAAGCAGAAATAGCCCAAAACAGTGCTAAACAAATATGTTTTGATGTGAGAGGACAACAGGGGATAGGTTTGTGTGAGAAACACCAAAATTTAAAGAAACAGTTCACCCAAAAATTAACATTTGTTGAAGATTTACTCACCCTCAGATCATCCATGATGTAGATGAGTTTATTTCTTCATCAGATTTGGAGAAATGTAGCATTAGATCGTTTGCTCACCAATGGATCCTCTGCAATGAATGGGTGCCGTCAGATTGAGAGTCCAAACAGCTGATAATAACCATCACAATAATCCACAAGCAAACCACACCACTTCAGTCCATCAATTAATGTCTTGTGAAACCAAAAGCTGTGTGTTTGTAAGAAACAAATTCATTAAAACGTTTTAATTTCAAACCATTGCTTCCAGCTAAAATACGAGTCCTCTATCTATAACATGGCTTTCTCCAGAAAAAAAGTCATCTAGTCTGACTCAAACATATTTGTTCAAAACAAATATGGTGGAGTATTTTGATGTAAGAGGACATCAAGGGATAGTGTTTTTCACTAGAGGAAGTGTTATTATGGATTATGGACTATTTTGGCCAGAAGTCACAATTTGAAGTTAAAACATCTTAATGATGGATTTGTTTCTTACAAATAGACGAAAATTAGCTGTCCAAGATGTAGGTGAGTTTGTTTTTTCATGGGAACAGACTTGGAGAAATGTAGCATTACATCACTTGCTCACCAGTGGATCCTCTGCAGTGAATGGGTGCCATCAGAAACATCACATTAATCCTCAAGTAATCCACACCACTCCAGTCCATCAACTAACATCTTGTGAAGTGAGAAGCTGTGTGTTCGTAAGAAACAAATCCATCATTAAGACAACTTCAAATGGTGCTTCTGGCCAAAAAATGAGTCCTCTATCCATAATAATGCTTTCTTCAGTGAAAAAAAAAGTTCTTGTCTGAATTAGGAGAGAAATATGCACAGATCGAGTACAGTTTACAAGCAAAATCAGTCCAAAACAAATATGTTTGTGACTTTGATGTGTGAGGAGATGGACTTTTATACTGGAGGAAGCATTTTTATGGATTATGGACTTTTGCCCAGAAGCAATGATTTGAAGTTAAAACACCTTAATGATGAATTTGTTTATTACAAACACACAGCTTTTCACTTCACAAGATGTTAACTGATGGACTGGAGTGGTGTGGATTACTTGTGGATTATTGTGATGTTTTTATCAGCTGTTTGGACTCTCATTCTGACGGCACCCATTTACATTGGTGAGCAAGTGATGTAATGCAAAATTTCTGCAAATCTGTTCTGATAAAGAAACAAACTCATCAACATCTTGGTTGACCTAAGGGTAAATATTCAACAAATTTTCATTTTTGGGTGAACTATTCCTTTCAAAGATCAATTTGCATTCTTAGTGTGAAGAATGTGCCACTAAATATGACCCTGGACCACAAAACTAGTGACAAGTAGCACAGATATATGAGTAGCAATAGCAAAACAAATTTTTTCTTTTATGCCAAAAATCATTATGATATTAAGTAAAGATCATGTTCCATTAAGATGTTTTGTAAATTTCCTACCGTGAATATATCAAAACTTAATTAATGAATAGTAATATGCATTACTAAGAACATTATTTGGGCAACTTTAAATGCGATTTTCTTAATATTTAGATTTTTTTCCAGATTTTGAAATAGTTGTATATCGGCCAAATATTGTCCTATCCTAACAAACAATACATCAATGGAAAGCTATTTATTCAGCTTTCAGATGATGTACAGTATAAATCTCAATTTCAACAAATTGACCCTTATGACTGGTTTTGTGGTCCAGGGTCACAAATGCCAATAAAGAACCAGTGGAGAATTTTTCTCCTGAAATATGGAAAAACGCATGAAAAAAAGAGGCACAGTACAATTTTTTTTAAGGTGGACTACCACTTTAAGGCTTACTTTGTTTATTTGTTAGCCTAGTTTGTAACTCAGCTTGTGCATTTATCAGGGGAGGTGTCTTTTCTATTAAAGCTGAGACTCAGATATGAATACAAACTGTGCTTGAGAGCGCTTGTCCTTTGGGCAGCGCGCAGAGCCACAGCAGCTCTAGTGTGGAGAGGTCTGACCTTCTTATTCTGCTATGGCACTGGCAGGCAGCCATATTGATTGAAGTATTTCTGGACTTCTCTCCTGAATCTCCAGGTGGACTTGGGAGCCTCGGTCCCTAAGAACCTCAAACCAAAGCTCTTCGTTTTAAACCTCTCCATCCAATGAGAGAAGGAGGAGGGAGAGAAAGAAAGAAGGACCGGCGCCGCCTTGGGAACGAACGGTGGAGGAAGAAGATGAGGGGGGTTTCTGCGTTTGGCGCTGAGCTGCTCGAGCGCTGCTGAGAGCATGGACAATTAGATGAGTCCCCAGTGTCTCTTTGCTCTCTGGCTGCCTGGTGGGTTGCTCAACGGGCTGTGAGCCGAGGGATCGGCGCCTGGATGGGCCTTAGGCCGAGTGCTGGGGGAAACCCGTAATCCGCTCCCCCCCACCTCCAAGAGCCTCGGGAGGGCGGGCGAGATTGAGCTCTATTGGACAAAGACTCTCTCTTTGCTCTAAGACTGTGGATTCTGACACTCGCACACACTGATTGCTGTCATTTCAAGCGGATTTTCCCCCGGCTGGATGTCAGGCGGCTTTTTATCCGCACTTGCAGTCGATTTGGGGAAACGTGTGACATGTTTTCTGAAGTTACTGGAGAAAAATGCATCTTTGTGCACATCCAGTCTGGGCTGTAATCAGTGTGGATGTTTAGATTAGAGCGGTGGTTTTCAACTGGTGGGTTGAGATGCAAAAATGGCTTGAAGGTCTGTAGGACCTTCTTGTTATTTAAGGTAAATAACAAGAAAAAAAATATTTCACACACTACTTCTAATTATATATATACACACATACATACATACATACATACACACACTACCGTTCAAAAGTTTGAGGTGAGTACATTTTTATTGTTTCTTTTTAAGAAATTAATACTTTTATTCACCAAGGATGTATTAAGTTAATAATTAAAAGTTTATTAAAAGTTAATAATAAATAATTTACATTGTTATAAAATATTTATATTTTGAATAAACACTGTACTTTTTAAACTTGTTATTCATGAAAGAATCCTGAAAAAAAAAATCACAGGTTCCAAAAAATATTTGGCAGCACAACTGTTGATATTATCAACACTGATCATTCTAATAATAAATCCGCATATTAGAATGATTTCTGAAGGATCATGTGACACTTAAGACTGGAGTAACAGCTGATAAAAATTCAGCTTTTCATCACAGGAATAAATTCTATTTTAAAGTATGTTAAAATAAAAAACATTATTTTATATTATAAAAACATTTTACAATATTACTGTTTTTTTTCTATATTTTTAATCAAATAAATGCAGCCTTGATGAGCATAAGAGACTTCTTTAAAGACTATTACAAGTCTTACTGACCCCAAACTTTTGAACGGTAGTGTATATATATAATTACATATAGAAAAAAAGTTGATTGCTTTAAAAAAAACTAACTGTAAATTATATCTATTTTAGATTTATTATTATTAATAATAATAATAATAATAATATCATATATATATATATATATATATATATATATATATATTTGTAATAATATTAAATATATTTAAAAAAATTTAAAAATATAAGTTATTTATATTATGATTATATATTGTTTGGCTTTTTGCTGAATCACTTCAGGTAAACTACAATAAATTAAAAAATAAATAAATAAATACATACATAAATTTATTTAAATAAAGTAAAGTAAATTATATTTGTATATTTATTGCTTTTTATTATCATTGATACATTTACATGATTTGTAAAAAAATAATGCATTATTTATATTATGATTATACTCTTATTTTGCAAACCAATTGTTGGGCTTTGTAATGAATCACTTCAGATAAACTACAATAAAATAAAATAAAAAAATAAATACATTTTTATTTTTAAAAATAAAATTAATAAATTTACATAAATTGTAAATTATATGTACATTTATTACATTTATTTATATTTAAGGTTTTTATTATTATTTATTATTATTGTTATTATTTATTATTATTATTGATATATACATGTTTTGTAAAACTATATATAAAAATGTTATTTATATCATGATTATACATTGTTGGGCTAGTGATAGTGAATTGTAAATTATATATTTATTACATTACTTATATTCAAGATTTTTATTATTATTGATACATTTACATGATCTGTAAAACTATATATAAATATCTTTGTTATTAATACTTTGTTGGGCTAACAATTGTTGGGATTTGTAATAAATCACTTAAATAAAATAAAATAATTACAAAATTGATTAGGAATAATATAATAGTAAAATATATAATTATATTTATTTATTAAATGTATGTATATTTTAGATTTGTATTATTATTAATAAATTCACATGCTTTGTAAAACTATAATTATGATTATATGTTTTTGGGCTCAACATTGTTGGGCTTTTTGATGAATCACTTCATTAAATATACAAATAAATAAATTGTATTTTAAAATGTTTTTTAAAAAAATTGTATATTATATATGTATATTCATTAGTTTTAATTTTTAGATTTTCTTATTATTAATACATTTACATTTACATATATATACACACATACGCATATATATGAGAGATATCCTAGAAACCACATTCAGTGTTGATCAATATGGGAATTCAGTGACTTCTCATTGAATTCCTGAAAGTGTTTATTTTTTTCTTTTGATGTTGTGACTTTATCAGGTCTGTAATATCTCATTTCCCATTTTGAGTCTATTGCTTTAAATTGAACGTCTGTTTGTCTAGTCTGAAGAGCAGGTTTAAAGTAGTCCCCATTGGCTCCAAAGCCCATAAAGCTTAAAATGAACCGTGCCTTTTTCCCGGCAGGAATTAGGCAGCATCTCTCTTTGAAATTCCCCCAGCCCGTGACATAATTTACCAGTTCACCGTCTTATACCTATAGATACGCTGTTGTGATATAGAATCAGCGAGTTGTACAACACAGACCAAATTGCCCCGGCTGAATATGACAACAGCCGAAACTAGCGGCCTAATTAGGAGGCTACATGCCTGAGAATGCACAGGCGAACTTAGCGCAAATAGGAAAAGGTGCTTTCAGCCCGGCGTAGCCAACCGCCTCAGTCCCTTAATGTATTACCACCTGCAACCGCAATCACCGGAGCCAAATTTAAATGCTGATGATTCAGGAGAGACGGGGCGCGGGCCGGCGAAGAGCCACGCGAGAGGTGATTTAAAACATTGGCCCTAATGAGGCTGACCGCTGGCCGTCTGATCTGAATGTGATGGGGGAAATTAGATGAGGGACGAGGTCAGGAACGGCGTCGGAAAGGCCACGCCGCAAATGAAACACAGAGGACGACGCTACTGTCAGACGCTCTGTTTACCTCGTATCAAGAAAACAGCATCTTAGGCTTCCAGCGCCGTATAGATAAAATAATCAATGCGTTCGTATCTGGGCTGGGAGCGTGTTTGGCGAGGATGTGTGTGCGTTTGAGAGTTTGAATCGGGTCCGTTTGCGAGGCCGCAGCAGGTAAAGAATAGATTGCCTCACTTCTTACTTCGGCAGCACGGACGCCTCGCACGTTCTCATAGAGAAAAACAACCTGTCATCCCCAATCAAACAAACATATGCCCCCTTTTAGCGGCTTGACTCTGCAAAGTTGCACAGCACTGCTGAACCCAGTGAGCTGTCTTGCTGTCTGATGCCTACTAAGGCAGCATCCTAACAGTGGAACACCAGGTAATGCTTCTGCACGCCACACAAACTTGACTTGACAATAAAGCTAGCCATCAGTATGCTGCTAAGCTAATGTCATGATGCTCTAATAATTACAAAAATATAAAGCACACAGAACTGTCATGAATAAACTGAAGTTTTTTATACTTTATATTTATATTTTATACTTATAGTATCTTCTATTTATAGTATTTACTGTAAAGTATGAACGTTTTAATATTTTTAAACTTTTTAAATGTAAATATATTATTAATTTTTACAATATATAAAACACTATAAATATAAATTATGCAAAATTACATATATAGAATTTTACATATTTTATATTCATAGTATCTTCCATTCATATTATTTACAGTTAAGTATGAACGTTGTCATATTTATTTTTAAATGTAAATGTATTATTTAACTTTTGAAATATACAAAATATCATAAATCTAAATTATGCAAAATTTATATCATTTTACAATTTATATTTAATTTATATAGAATTTATATTTATTGTATATTCTTTTTATAGTATTTACAGTAAAGTTTTAATATTTTTAAATGTAATTTTTAAAAAAAGTTAACATTTTTTAAAGAAAAATATATTATTATTTAGCTTTTACAGTATATAACGGCAAATATGTAGTTATTAATTAATTTTTACAAAAAATGATGCAAAACTACATATAATTTTACATAATTTACATTTATAGTATTTACAGTAAAGTAATACTTTAAATATATTATTTAATTTTAACAACATAAAATACTATAAATGATAATTTATATAATTTATATTTACAGTATCTTCTATTTATAGTATTTAAAGTGTGAAAGTTTTAATATTTCTAAACGTATTTTAGTGCTTTTTTTAAAAAAAAATTAAATGTAAATATAGTATTTAATTTTCGCAATATATAAAGTACTATAAATATTGCATGCACACACACATATATATAATTTATACTTATAGTACCTTCTATTTATAGTATTTACAGTAAAGTATGAAAATTGTCATTTATTTTAAATGTAATTATTTCATTTTTACAATATATAAAATACTATAAATATAAATTATGCAAAATGACATGTAATTTTTCATTATATTTTATTTGCATAGTATTTACAGTAAAGTATGAAACTTCATGTTTATACATGTAAATATATTTATATTATCATTTAAATGTTGTATATTAATAGTAATTATAGCATGTTTTCTTTTGAATTATATTTATAGTATTTTATATGTAAGGTATTTACAGTAAAGTATGAAACTAAACATTTAATCATGTAAATTATTATTGTTGCACACACAAATATATATAATTTTACATAGTTTATATTTATAGTACCTTCTATTCATAGTATTTACTGGAATCATCATTAGTGTAGTATGAAAGTTGTAATATTTATTTTTAAATGTAAATATATGTTTACAATATATAAAATACTATAAATTTAAATTATGCAAAATGACAATTTATATTTTATTTGTACAGTATCTACAGTAAAGTATGACACTTAATATTTCTAAATTTAAATCTATATCATTTATATTTTATATATTTATAGACTTATAGCTATAGTATGAAAGTTTTCTTTTATATATTTTTAAACCTATATGAACATAATTTGATAATTTATATTTATAGTATTTTATATGTAAAGTATTTAAAGTATGAAACTTAATATTTATCCATGTAAATATAATAATAATAATAATAATAATAATATATTTTACATTTTAGATGTTAATAGCACCATAGTATGACAGTTTCTATCTATCTATCTAGACAAATACACTACAAATTCTTTCTATGTTAGAACAGAGCTTTGGATTCCAAATATTTAAATTTGAAATTTAAATGCGAATAGAATGTAGAAACACACTACAATTCAAACATCTGAGCAAGTCTAGTGAAAAAAAATCAAGCCCTCAGCCAAATCCATCAGGACCAGTTCAACCATATCGTCTCAAACACCAGATGAGAGAGGAGAGCCTGGAATCTAACGCAGGGCTTCAGAATGATGGCAAGTACCTGATCCCTGGCATTGTGATTGACAGCTACTGACCACCACTCAACTGGCCCCGACGTCTTCACACCGCTGAGCGCAGCGGGGGCCGCCGAGTCTCGGGGAGCCTTGCAATCAACTGGGCCTTACAGAGATAAACAACGCTCACGTATGAGAGCTCCACACCAAAGGCACGTATCGCACAGTTCCATCACGCAGTCTAGCAGGGTTCACTGACTCCACTGTTTCAGAAATTGCAGGATGGATTCAAACAGAGGTGTGGACTTCATTGTTCTGCCGGCTGGTAAAAGTGGAGATGGAAAGCTAGAATCCCGCAATCCTCAGGCCTGGGGTTTAAAAAGAGGAGAAGTTGCATTATTTACAGTGAGAATCGACTTCACATGTCTGTATTTATGAATTTGGATGGAACTTTTACTAGCAAGCAAACAGGAACCGTCCGATTCAATCAGAATGTGATGGATGGAAACAATACTGCAATAAGTAAATAGAGATATTTTCTGAGCATACCCTCCTGAAAAGATTGTATTAAATGTGCACTTGTAGTGTACTTCAAATCTTAAAAGTGTATTTAAACAAGCTACATGCAGATAATATAATATTAATGAAACAAAAGGCCACTCAAGTGCACTTAAGGAGAGACATTTTCATGACTACTTAACACACATAAGTACATTTTTAAGTGCACTTTGTAATAATGAAAACAAAGTACATTTTAAATCATTTTGTTTTAATAATCTTTTGTCATGCTTTAAAAAAGTAAACTTACTTTGATGTGTTGATTGACATACTAAAGCACATGCAGTGTGTTTTTGATATTGTTTAAAGCTGATATACTTCAAATGTACTAAACTGCAACTTAATCTTTACACATTTGTATGTTATTAATACATTTAAATACACAACATACAAGATTCAACAGAAGTGAGGTTAAATTATCTTTTAGTTTACCAAAAATGCTTGTCAGTATATTCAGTCTGTACACTTAAACTGATTTAAACACCTAAATTAAGAGAGTTAATTAGGAAATTATGTATAAAGATGTACTTAAGTCCTGCTCAAGTGAGTCAAAAATGAACTGCATTAATTAATTATAATATATTTATATTTAATTGTCTGAAAACATCACATTCAGTTTGCACTTAAAGGGATATAATAAAAATATAACCCAAATATATACCCAAAATATACTAATAATATTGATAATTTATTCACCTTCAGACCATCAGAGATGTAGATGAGTTTTTTCTTCATTAGAACACATTTTGCGAAATGTAGCATTACATCACTTGCTCACCAATGGATCCTCTGCAGTGAATGGATCAGAATGAGAGTCCAAACAGCTGATAAAAACATCACAATAATCCACACCACTCCAGTCCATTAATTAACATCTTGTGAAGCAAAAAGCTGCATGTTTGTAAGAAATAAATCTATCATTAAGACGTTTTTAACCACAAAGCACTGCTTCTGGCCATGCTTTCATAGTCCATAATCCATAATAATGCTTTCTCCAGTGAAAAAAAAGGTATTTTCTTAATCAGGAGAGAAATATGTACAGATCAAGCACTGTTTACATGCAAAAACAGTCCAAAACAAACATGTTGGTGAATTTTGACGTGAGACGATAACATGAGATCGAGTTTTTTGACTAGAAAAAGTGTTATTGTGGATTATGGAATAATATTTTGGCCAAAAGCAATGCTTTGCAGTTAAAAATGTCTTAATGATGGATTAGTTTCTTATAAACAAGGAGCTTTTCACTTCTAACTGATGGACTGAAGTGGTGTGGATTACTTGTGGATGTTTTTATCAGCATTTTTGCTGAATTAAAGCTATTAAGCATAAAAGAATCACACTTTAGCAGGCTTTTATAAATAGTAAATAATATATTTAAGGAACAGTTTACCCAAAAAATTAAAGTTTCCTCAGGCCATCCAAGATGATTATGAGTTTGTTTCTTCATCAGATTTAGAGAAAATTTAGCATTTTATCACTTGCTCAGATCCTCTGCAGTGAATCGGTGTTGTCAGAATGAGAGTCCAAAGAGCTGGTAAAAACATCACAGTAATCCACAAGTAACCCACAACACTCCAGTTCATCAGTTAACATCTTGAGAAGTGAAAAGCTCCTTGATTGTAAGAAACAAATCCATCATTAAGACATCTTTAACTGCGAGTCCATAATCCACAATAACACTTTTTCTAGTCAAAAAACTCCATCTCATCTCACGTCAAAATTCACCAACATGTTTTTTTTTGGACTGTTTTTGCTTTGCTGTTTGCTTGATTTGTACATATCTCTCTCCTGATTCAGAAAATAACTTTTTTATTTTTTCACTGGAGAAAGGATTATGGATTCTGAAAGCATGGCCAGAAACAATTCTTTACAGTTAAAAATGTTTTAATGATGGATTTGTTTCTTACAAACATCCAGCTGTTCGCTTCTCAAGATGTTAACTGATGGACTGGAGTGATCTGGATTACTTGTGGAATATTGTGATGTTTTTATCAGCTGTTTGGACTCTTATTCTGATGGCACCCATTCACTGCACAGTTTTCTCCAAATCGGATGAAGAAACAAACTCATAATCATCTTGGATGGCCTGAGGAAACTTTAATTTTTGGGTAAACTGTTCCGTAAATATATTATTTACTATTTATAAAAGCCTGCTAAAGTGTGCTTCTTTTATGCTTAATAGCTTTAATTCAGCAAAAAAAAAATGTTTGCACAGTTGCACCTACACATACTGTACACAGAAAACAGTGCTGAGCACAGCCACTATCGAGCAATGACAGATACAAACCGGCTTCAGAAAGTTTCTTTAACATATTTTGCCACGTCCCGACATCCATTCTCATTAAATGACATATAGGAAGACGGCAAAAGTCAGTGTGATTTGTCCTTGTCCTTCATTAGCATACCAAAAATAGCATTCGTGAGCTCAAACCAAACAGTTAAATAAATAAAGAAGCCTGGTATAATGCAGGTTATGTAAGTGTCATCTTTATCTGGTAAACATTCCCACGAGCAATGCAAAGAAGCACCCAAGAGCATTTACATCCCTAATTTACCCATCCATTAAAGAGACGGATGCTTTGATACTATTGCCGTGTTTATCGGCCGTCTCGCGGGATTCATTAGGTCCAACGTTCCCTTCAGAACGTAATCTATTGCTTAATTAAACTTCCCAAATATGAAATTTGAACCCATGAATAAGAAGAGAAGTTATTGCTTTGTTGTTCCCTCATTTGCACAATATTTTAATGAACACAAACTCCAGATATATTACCATTTGCATGTAAATAAAGCTTTTCCTCAAGCACTTAAGGGCTTTGATTTGACTGTGGCGGGCCGTAAGTCATCGTTTTTTTTCTGCTTGATGAATCTCTGAAGGATACGAAGTGAAGCTCATTGACTGCGTTGGGAAATTTCACAGCTAGTGGCTCCATCGCACATCATTGCAAAGTGTGAAATTTTAATCAGAGATGTTGTGAAGAAACAAGGATCGTCTGACGACCATAATTAATGACTTCTGTCATAGAGATTACGCTGGCACATTTGAATGCACGACTGTTTTAAAGAGCAGGAGAAAACGCATTAACTAAATTGTATAGCATGAAGCTCTGCCGAATTAGAGGCGTCGTGCCGCCGTGTCAGTCTGTGTACGCGTCCGTATTCTCTGTTGCATTGGACGCCGTTCGTCGCGTTTAATTGAACAGCGTTTCCCGACGCGCACCCGCCTCTTGTTTCGCCGCACATTAATTTCACGCGCGGCTTATTGACGCGTGATATTCCCAGAATGACTGGAAACATGAAGCTTGAAGTTAGTCTGCATACTACTGACAAATCATAACAATAAACATGTCACATGCTTATATTACTCTCTTTATAAACATAATGTAGTGTGCTATACTATACATAGACGTCATCATCTGCTATAATCTATAAGGCATGTATACATTAAAACTTCACTGATAGAAAATACATATCTATCTATCTATTTATCTATCTATCTGTCATTCTATCTGTCTGTCATTCTATCTATCTATCTATCTATCTATCTATCTATCAACTGTTGTTCTAAGTATCTATACGTTGTTCTATCAATCTATCTATCTGTCATTCTATCTGTCTGTCATTCTATCTATCTATCTATCTATCTATCTATCAATCAACTGTTGTTCTAAGTATCTATACGTTGTTCTATCTATCTATCTATCTGTCTATCCATCCATCTGTCTGTCATTCCATCTATCTATCTAGCTATCCATCTATCCATCTGTCTGTCATTCCATCTATCTATCTATCTATCTATCAACTGTTGTTCTAAGTATCTATACGTTGTTCTATCTATCTATCTATCTATCTATCTGTCATTCTATCTGTCAGTCACTCCATCTATCAACTGTTGTTCTAAGTATATATACGTTGTTCTATCTATCTATCTATCTATCTATCTATCTATCTATCTATCTATCTATCTATCTATCTATCTATCTATCGTTCTATCTATCTAGAATACCGAATAATCCCAAAATCAGTGATTTATTTTAACTACACTACATTTTGTTACTGTCATGAATGAATTTGATAAACTGTATATATATTTATATTATATTATTTTTAATAATAATAATAATACATGTTTACATAAATATTGTTTTTATTTGTAGTACTTTATATTTATAGCTTATAAAGTATGCAAATTTTTATATTTTAAGTTTTATTCATAAAAAAGCACCCTTTTTTTTGAGGTATATACTGAATAGCTAAAAAGGACTGAGATAATAATAATATCTATCTAACTATTTGTCTACCTATCTGTCAGTCTATCTGTCTGTCATTCTATCTATCTATCTATCTATCTATCAACTGTTGTTCTAAGTATCTATACGTTGTTCTATCTATCTATCTGTCTATCTATCCATTTGTCTGTCATTCCATCTATCTATCTATCAACTGTTGTTCTAAGTATCTATACGTTGTTCTATCTATCTATCTATCTGTCATTCTATGTCATTCTATCTATCTATCTATCTATCTATCTATCTATCTATCATCTATCTGTCTATCTATGTCTATCTGTCATTCTATCTGTCTGTCTCTGTCTGTCTATCTATCATCTCTATCTATCTATCTATCTATCTATCTATCTATCTATCTATCTATCAACTGTTGTTCTAAGTATCTATACATTGTTCTATCTATCTATCTGTCTATCTATCCATCTGTCTGTCATTCCATCTATCTATCTATCTATCTATCTATCTATCTATCTATCTATCTATCTATCTATCTATCTATCAACTGTTGTTCTGGTATCTATGTTGGTCTATCTATCTATCTATCTGTCATTCTATCTGTCTGTCATTCTATCTATCTATCTATCCTATCTATCAATCAACTGTTGTTCTAAGTATCTATACGTTGTTCTATCTATCTATCTATCTGTCTATCCATCCATCTGTCTGTCATTCCATCTATCTATCTAGCTATCCATCTATCCATCTGTCTGTCATTCCATCTATCTATCTATCTATCAACTGTTGTTCTAAGTATCTATACGTTGTTCTATCTATCTATCTATCTATCTATCTATCTATCTGTCATTCTATCTGTCAGTCACTCCATCTATCAACTGTTGTTCTAAGTATATATACGTTGTTCTATCTATCTATCTATCTATCTATCTATCTATCGTTCTATCTATCTAGAATACCGAATAATCCCAAAATCAGTGATTTATTTTAACTACACTACATTTTGTTACTGTCATGAATGAATTTGATCAATTGTATATATATTTATATTATATTATTTTTAATAATAATAATAATAATACATGTTTACATAAATATTGTTTTTATTTGTAGTACTTTATATTTATAGCTTATAAAGTATGCAAATTTTTATATTTTAAGTTTTATTCATAAAAAAGCACCCTTTTTTTTGAGGTATATACTGAATGGCTAAAAAGGACTGAGATAATTTTTCTCATCTATATTGCCCAGCCCTTCTAACCAACATGGTCATTTAGTGTATTATTCAGACCCGAGCTGTTGTTGTTTATCGTCTGTGCATTTCGAGAGCCATTTATTTCTCAGACCTCACCAGCTCATTAACATGCAAATAGCGCATATGTTTTCATTTTCCAGCACAGTAATCTGGTGCTGTTTATCCAATCACCAACTTTTATTTTACTAGGCAGCGCTAGAGAGCGAGAGAAAGAGAGATTGTGCTTCGAAGCATGCACGCATTTTGAAGTGGCCACTAATCACAGATTGCAAACTCAAGTGTAGTCTGGAAGTGCCTGGCCCCCATTATGGCGCGCCGTTGCCCTCTCCGAGCCCTGAGTTGTGTTTCTGGCCCCGGCCTGACCCGCGGGCTAATTCTGGCAATCAATATTTTAAGTGCTTCCTGATTCACTTCTATCACATCCTGTACCACAGATTTTGATATGTGATTAAATTAATAGTCTGAGAATCGTTGCGGAAAGTAACATTTGTAAAACAGACTGATTACTGATTGTTAATTGCCAAGTGTCTTAATCTCAAACGAAACGTGGAAAGTGTATCCCAGAATACTTAACCGTTATGAATATCATTGCTATGAGGAAAAAAGGGAAAAAACAACAATAATAATTAGGCACCGCTGCCCTCGCTGATTCGTGTCTAAAAGGCTCTAATCAAACGCTCGGACCGAAGCTCTGAGATGTTCTCGCTCAGCTCAAAGACATTAATTGTAAGGTAAAATGAAGAAAATCATTCCTAATAGTTGCCTTTATTCTAAGAGTCCTGGTGTGGTATGCAAAACCAGGGTTTCTGCAGGCTTTATGCAGATAAATGTAAGACTTCTTAAAACCAAGTAAAAACAGAATGGAATGCAATATGGTCAATAAATGTAAATGTCTTTAATTTGCAACACTTTAGAGCTTACAAAATGATGCTGTTCATCAGTATTTTTGTCTTTTTTTTCAGTTCTTGTTTTTGAGAAGCAAAATGACATAAAACAACAAGTCTTCCTGCATGAGAAACTGATCAAAATGAAGAGAGTTTATGATTAAAACAAGAACAAATATCTAACCATGGGCTCAGAAAAACATTTTAAAGAGAAAAAAAGTTTTTCATACCCCACTGACAAATGTTTATGTTTGTTTTAAACATAAACTCATTAAATTTAGTTCTGTTTCTCATAAAACAAGACTTCATATCTTCAGTTTGCATCTCAAGTAAATGTAACTGTAGCAAAAGCTATGCGCTTTAAAACGAAAATGCATTAATGTAAATGTAGCCTTTAAATTGAAAACTCTGGGGTTGTGTTTCAGTGTAAACGGACCAAAATGGAGACTTTTGAAGATGATGGTGTGGCTGCCCACATTCACTCTGCGTATCCTTGATGACCGTGTAAACCAGGGGTCGGCAACCTACAGTGGCACGCTGTGGGATAATCAATGGCACGCGAGCGATATAGGGAAAATTGCATACCGACGTACATTTTAAGGTAATAATTGTCATAGTCACACAGTCTGTTAGGAGCTGTAAATAATGTTAATGAATGTGCGTGGGACCGCTGCGCATTCTAGGCGCTTCAGATCAATGGCTTAATGGTTGAACAGTACTTTCTGAGCTTCTGAATCTTATGGTGCCTTTCCACCGGCAAGTAGCGAGCATGGCAGAGCGAGCGTTTTCAATTTATTCCTATGGAAGCTGAGCTTAAACGTTTGTGTGGAGCATTACTGGATCGAAAGTGGCATGAAGAACGCGTTGAGAGTGGTAGAGATATTCAAAAAGGTTGGGCATTCCTAAACTTTATGCAAATCTCGAACGAAAAAGGCCAGGCGACAACCAATCTCTGTGAAAAGCAGGCAAGGCAAGATTCTGATGTATGTTTCTGAGTGTTTGCGGAACTGGTGGATTACTGAGCTGAAATCACATATCATTGAACAAGTCATGCAAAAGTAAATGCACTTTACCTGAAATCACTTGTTATTTACAGGAGAAGTCCACTTCCAGAACAACAATTTACACATAATTTACTCACCCCCTTGTCATCCAAGATGTTCATGTCTTTCTGTCTTCAGTCGTTAAGAAATTATGGTTTTTGAGGAAAACATTTCATTCATTTTTTCATTCATTTTCAAAATGTAGTTTAAATGCAGCTTCAAAGGGCTGATCCCAGCCGAGAAAGAAGGGTCTTATCAAGCGAAACGATCAGTCATTTTTTTGAAAAAAAAGGCTCTGGGATGCGTGTCCATGATGCTACGAATTAGTAATGGGTCGTTCTTGAACAATTCTTTCATTTTGAACGAATCTTCAATGTGACTCGGGAAGAACGAGTTGTCTTGGGGAGTGATTCGTTCAGTCACGCATGCGCAACATCCTATTAGGTTCTGTACTGGAATTAGTTCACCTGTTTCAAGTCTTCGGCTTCTTCGAGTTGTTCGTTCAACTTATGGGGCTGTCACGTGATGAACAAATGACTCAAACCCAAAAACTTGTCAGATAAGAGGTGAGGTGAGCTAATCATAGACTAAAGACCCAGGTAAACAATGACTTAATCTTTTCTGTTTCTTATAGCATTATAGTTTTGTATTGTTTGTAGTGTGATCAACGTTTGTGCAAGCAGTAGATGTGTTAGGGAAGTAACACGTAACATTTTAATTATATTTTGGTAAAATGAACGAAATGACTCGAAAAAAGATTTATTCATTTTGCTGAACGAGACTCAAAGGTCCGAGTCAGTAAAATGATCCGAACTTCCCATCACTACTACGAATCATGTGTAAGTTCATCGTCTGTGTACTGAGTATGACGAAATACTCCATCGTATTTTCTCCTACAACTTCAGAGGATATTGTTGTAACTTTTTGTTTGTAAACAAACAGTTTACAGTTTGTTTTGTTTTACAAACTTACTTGCACTTCCTTGGTCTTTGCACATTCACTTTGTAAACACTGGGTCTGTAGTTCCGCGTGACCTTTCGACGTGATTCAATAGTATGTAGCGTCGTGAACGCGCATCCCAGAGCCTGTGCTACACAAGCTTTTGTGCTTAAAAAGTATTAAAAAATTTATTTTACGAAAAAATGACTGATCGTTTCGCTAGATAAGACCCTTCTTCCTCAGCTGGGATTGTTTAGAGCCCTTTGAAGCTGCATTTAAACTACATTTTGGAAGTTCAAAATCGGGGCACCAATGAAGTCCATTATATGGAGAAAAATCCTGACATGCTTTCCTCAAAAAACATAATTTCTTCACGACTGAAGACAGAAAGACATAAACATTTTGGATGACAAGGGGGTGAGTAAATTATTTGTGAATTGTTGTTCTGAAAGTGGAGCTCTCCTTTAAGTCTTATGTTTTATCTTGAATTTCAGGTTGTATCTACATGGCGGCAATGAAATGTTTAGTTTGCGAACCACCGTTAAAAGAAGGATATAAAACGCAAAAAGGGTGTAAACATTGTTTTCAGAGGCGTGCTCTGCCCTTACATTCACACGCCCCAAAGCAGTGGCGTTGTAGCGTTGCCAGCGGCACGGAGCGTGCATTTGAGGCTGTAGTGGAAACGCACCGTTACTGTTTGCACAGCACAATCTCCGAAGTGTGTGTGTGTATGCGTCAATTAAAGCAGCGCAATAACATAGAACGGTGATTAAACTTAACGGTTTTAACGCATTGTCACATACACATGATGTGTTCAGTAATGTCACATTATATATCTGTTATTAAAGAACATTTTGAAAAGTTTAAAAAAACTATTTCTGAAAAAAAAAAAAAAATCTTCAGAAAGTCTTTGCATGAAAATGAAATACTGTTTTTTAATCTTATCATTTGAAAATGTTTATGTACAGCATGCATACAAAATTGGGGAGGGGGGGGGCGCGGGCGGTGGTATTGGCACAGTGGTTAACCAGAAAAATTAAAAATAGCACATCATGCCAAAAAGGTTGCCGACCCCTGGTGTAAACAATGACATCATGCTCATTATGAATGGTCATGTGACATGCGTTTTCAGTTGTGTTGTGTTGACGGAGATCGTTTTTAAAACACAGTAAAAAGGCCAGTGTAGACAACGATCATTTTCATTTTAAAACACTGTTTTGAAACAAAAACGCACTAGTGTAAACAGGTTTTAAGGCCTTAATTTGTGGCAAAATGCTGCAGTGTCTGTTAATGGTTAAAACTGGACTGAATCTGTGGATTTTTTTTTTCTTTTGGGAAATCTGCTAAATTATATGAAATGAGTGCTAAACTCTTATTGGTAGTAGAAAGTATGCTCCTTTTAGCCAAACATTTAAAAAACAAATATGCAAAATACATGTCAGATTCTGTGTGGCCCGGTGATCCCTTTGAGCAAGCCACTTAACCTCAGGTTGCTCCAGTGGGACTTCCCTAGAAAAATCCCTATAAATTACTTTGGGGGTAAAAAGGGTGTCTGCTAAATACTAGCAACATTTTTTCAAAGATTTTTTTTACATCTCTTATGGTGAGCAAGGCTGCATTTATTTGAAAAAAAAAATACAGTAAAAACTGTAAAATTGTGAAATATTATTTCTATTTAAAATAAATGTTTTCTTCTTGAAAATTATGTAAAATGCAATTTATTCCTGTGATGCAAAGCCGAATTTTCAGCATCATTACTCCAGTCTTCAGTGTCACATGATATTTTAGAAATCATTCTTATATACTGATTTGCTGCTCAAGCAGCATTTATTATTATTATCAATGTTGAAAACAGTTCTGCTGCTCCATATTTTTGTGGAAACCATGATGTAATGGCTGCTGAAAATTCAGCTTTGCATTACAGAAATAAATTACATTTTAAAATATATTCACATAGAAAACAGCTATTTTAAATTAGTTAATATTTCACAATATTACTGCCTTTACTGTATTTTTAATCACATACATGCAACCTTTAAAGAGAATTTTTAATAAATCAATAAATAAAAGTAGTAAAAATCCTTCTGACCCCAAACTTTTGAATGATAGTGTATTTTGGTTCCACCCTGTTGTTAAAAATGTTATTGTTAAGTTTTAATTATTTCAATTATTGTTTTTAATGATTACTTTTAAAAACTTTTGCTTTTATCTGTTTGCTGTTAATGCTTTTATCAATGCATTTCCCCCCCCCAAACAAGAACATATGCAAGTAAATAATTATCTAAATATTAATTGCACACAAACAATTTTGACAAGCATGTTATTTTTTGCCCAAATCCCAAACCATAAACTAAACAGCAAAACAAATTTGAAGACCCTAAAGCAGTAGGCCTATGTCTGGCACTTTCTCAGACTCTGTTTTGGGGTTTGCAGGCCCCACAAAGACTGCAGCTTCTACCAAGAAGTGGACTGTAAAACCTTCTCCAAGTCGTTCCATTCACAGCTGCCACCGTAATCCTGGCAGAACGCTGAGTCTGGCGACGTTCCCAACCCTCACCGGCAGCGCTCTGCCGTTCTGTGACGCGCGGGTTTGTTTCACAAGTCGTCTAATCAATTGGAAGGCGGCCTTTAGAACGGAGTCTGGCACGCGTTGCATTCCCCCATTGTGTCGTCTGCGGCGAACACAAATAACACGCGTCACTCGCTGTCTTGAAACGGGAGGGACATTAAACAAATTGTACATTATTGTGCGGCGCCGCGCGGAGGGCAGCGCGCGCTTTGTGTTTGTCATCTACAGTAGAGCGCGTGAATAAGCACATGTATTTGTGTCCGTGCTAAAACGCTGCCAGGTGGGAACCCCATTGTGTTTGGCTGACAAGTGGTGTTAATGAAATCACAGACGCCTGTCCGGCAAATAACAGGAAAAGCGCCAGAGAGACGCTTTTACACCGAGACACAGTGTGCAGACGCTGATACTAATTTACTCCACACAGAGCCGAGAGGGAGAGAGACGCCGTTTACGCGACTGAAGTCATTCATTACCTTCTGATATCGGCCCGGAGGATGCAAATGACCGATTCTTTTCTCCGCGGTAAAACCGTAGATAAGCAGGAGGACTGATAGGCCATCACAGACACAACAACAGCGGCCCCGGGATGTTCACAACGTCCTCGCAGACAAATTAAGGCCACATCGGCGCTGCGCGTCATCGTCTCAAGCATGTCAAGAGATTCATCACTGCCTGCGTTAAAGAGGGAAAGCGCACAATTACTCACACATACACAGGAGAGGGGTTTTAATGTTTTTAGGTCCTAGAAGTTCAGGATTTAGACACCTCACATAAACATAACAGGCCACCTGCATAATGCACTTTGCAATATACTAGAAAAAGTGTTAAATGCTTGGTATAAAGTCATCAGTGTCTGTGAAAGGAGCATTTACTGTTCAATTAGCAGGACTGATCAGATTCAGTCAGAATTTGTTCTCAACTGTGACATGCTGAATCATGAAATGCAATGTACCGAAATGTTTTTTATGAACAAAATGCATTTCAGGATCCATAAAATATTATAGTTCACAATAACCGTGATGCATTTCGCGACAGAATGCATGAAATGTGCATTTTGTAAACAAAGTCCATATGTACTTCACAAAATACAAGGAAAAAGTCTAAAAAAACAGTTAAATGCTTGGTATAATGTCATTAGTTTCTGTGAAAGGAGCATTTACTGTTTAGTTAGCAGGACCGATCAGATTCACAATCTGTTTTCAAAATAGTTTTATATGCAAAAAGCATTTCAGGATCCAGAGAACCTCATTCAGTCATTATAACTTTGCTACAAAATGCATATATCATTCATGAATTGTGCATTTTTTGTGAATGAAATCCATAAGAAAAGGTCTAAAAGGCAATTAAATGTTTGGTATTAAAGCATCAGTTTCTGAGTTACACTTTTAAAAATAAAGGTGCTTTAAATTCTTCACAGCAATGACACAAAGAACCATTCAGTCAAAGGTTCTTCGAAGAACCATCTCTTTCTTACCTTTATATAATCTGAAGAACCTTATTTCACCACAAAGAACCTTTTGTGAAACATAAAGGTTCTTAAGATGTTAAAGGTTCTTTATGGAACAATTTCAACAAAAAAGGTTCTTCTATGGCATCATGAAGCACCTTTATTTTTTAGAGTGTGGTTTGAGTAAATCATTGACACAAAGTATAATCTAAAAATTACTGATCCTAATCATTTCATTAAAGTTGACTTACATTTATATTTATGCATTCAACAGATGCTTTTATTCTAAGTGATTTGCAATAGAGAAACATAAGTAATTTGCAATAAAGGAACATAAGCGATTTGTAACCAAACAAACACAAAGAGTACTTTTTTGCATAGTTTAGGGTTGAGTGGTTAAGTGCTGATGGAAAAGCTCTGTCTTCCACTGTTTCTTGAACATTGTGAAGGTTTCAGTAGTTCGAGCTCATTCTGCTAGAGTGGAGAAGAGATGGTGAAGGTTTTGGAAAGCAACTTCATACCTTGTTGTCATGGAACAACAAGGCGCCACTGGTTTAGTGACCATAACTTGAGTGAAAGGAAAAGCTCAGCTGGTTATCAAACTGACTTAATTCAGATTTGCAATTAAAATAGTGATTTTTATCACTTAATAAATTCAGTTGAATTGATAAAAAAGTTAGTTCTTATAACATTGCTTGTGAAGTGCAGGGCTCTGCCCCAAAGAAAAGCACTGTAGGTGCAGTTTTTGCCTTTTTTCTGAACATGTATACAGTTGAGGTTTACATCTGATAGCTAATACTATAATAACATTGCTTGCAAAGAGCAAGGTAAAAATGGTTCACCAACAGAACACTTATTCTTCATGGTGACTTCAAAACAAACTATTTACAACAAAGCAATATCAACTACACACAGCAGAGCTGATCCACTGTTGAATTTAAAATACAGTTATTATGCTTCCTTAAGTTTTATATACACTACCAGTCAAAAGATAGTAGATAAGGTATAAAGGCATCACTTGAGGGTCCCACTCCAGTGACAAGCTGTTTTAATTGCAATTTTTGGTAGTGCAAAAATGAGGATGAGATAGCACGACTGGTCAGATTCAATAAGAATCTGTTCTCAATGTTTGTGTCATGCTCAATCATGAAATGCAATTACCTAAAATCATTTCATGAACTAAATAATCAAAAAACCTCATTCATTCACAAATGTTGCATGAATTTCACTACCAAATGCATATATCATTCATGAAATGTGCATTTTACAGGTGACATGCTGATTCACAAAATGCAATGAACAAAAATCATTTAATGCACAAAATGCATTTCATGACCCATAAAATCTCTTTCATTCTTGTAAGCAAAACTTGTATATTGTATGTAACTACTAAATGCATATACGGTCTAGGAAATGTGCATTTTGTGGGTGAAATGCATTTCAAGACATGTTTTATTCACAAAAGGTTTTTTGTTGTCTACAAATTTAAAAACTAATTTATCCTTACATGCACAAAATGCAAAACCTGTATTGGGTTTAAAATTTTTGTGCTTGACATTAAGTGCTAATTTTACAATTATACTGATTGAAAGCAACTTTCTTTTATCTTTCTGTGTACATGCATTAAAGCGCAGCTGCATTTTTGTGTCACAAAATTCATTCAGTCCACAAAATTAGTTAGACTTGGCGCCCCATAGTTAACAACAACCTTGCACTTCCTGATCACGTTAGTGAAAGCTCTGTCCATGGTGCTGATTTGAGCTCCATAAACCTTGTCTTTTACTGGCCGAAGTGGAGCAGGATTGACCTTCAGGGTTAACAAACATCGTCTGTGCTGTGCGGCCGCGATCAGGTCCGCTCCGGCCCTTGCATTGTAATGGCCCAATGTCCCGTCTCCACATTCCAAACCTCCGCACCTTTGCTAATTGCTGGCGGTGGACACGTGTCGTGCCTCTGCTGGTGGGCTGCACACTTCTGCTCTTAACGAGGGGTTTGGGCCTCTGTGTCCAAAAACAGCAGTAATGGGGGAAGGATGTGGACAGAGCAGCATAGAGAAACAGCATTAATTGGCACGAGTGTTTCCTGCTTCACTTGCAGTATTAAACTCACTGGAATTGTTTCTGTAAACTTTCCTAATACCTCTGAAAGGAGTCTTTTATTAGCTGGGATGCATTTTCTGATTAGATCACTCGTTCTGCCATCCAGTATCAAGCTTACCTTCAGACCAATTAGAGGCTGATGGAAAGCAGGTTTCATCTCTTTGCAGTCTCACTGCCGCTTCTTATTGTTTTCTCTGTGAGAACAGATAAATATAGGCACATTGAACATTTTCATAATTGTTTTTGAACAACTGTCACTTTGCTTTACAAATGATTACAAAGAAACAGCAAGTAACAAATTGAATTAAACAACTTTGAAGTAGAAAAACTGAAGTAGTATTTTCTTTTAATACACTCCAATAACCAGTTTTATTACCAACTTTGATAAGTTTATACAGTGTTTATCAGCAAATGTCACAAAAGAATGTCACATTTCACCCCTAAAATCAAAATAAATAAATATTTTACCTATGTATTTAATTATTTGGCCTCGTTCAGGAGCATTTTATTTTTATGAAAATTCTTATTATCATTACCAAGGTAGCCTATATAAAATATTTTTAGACATCTGAATCTTTACATTCATTCTTATCTAGTGAAAAAAAAAGTAACACAGTTAAAAGAAAAAAAGCTCATCAAGTCTGCAATTATTTGTTTAAAAAATACAGTAAAAACTGAGTTAATGTGAAATATTATTACCTTTTAAAATAACTGGTTTCTATTTGAATAAATTCTAAAATATAATTTATTTTTGTGATGCAAAGCTGAATTTTCAGCATCATTACTCGTCTTTAGTGTCACATGATCCTTCAGAAATCATTCTAATATACTGATTTGCTAATGAAACATTTTATTTGAATAATAGAATGTTCAAAAGAAAATAAAAAATAGAAATTTTGTAACAAATGTCTTTACTGTCAGTTTTGAACAATTTAATGCATCCTCTGTGAATAAAGCATTAATTTCTTTAAAAAAAGAAAAATCTTACTGACCCCAAATATATATTTGCATTACTTAAATTACAAAAAATATGATGTTTTGGTATAAAATATAACCAGGACATGTTCTTAAGAGATTTTCCTGTAAAATTGTGCATTTAGAAATCCACTAAACAAGCAAACTAATACCAAAGGCAGCGAAGAAAAGCCTGGATTCTCCAGCACAGAAATCAAACACCTGACAGGTGAAATGAAGTTCTTTCATCGCCTGGCTGTATATGAAATCCATTTATTTGTGGCTTTCAGTGTAAAGTTACCACAGACCGCACGGCAGGTCACCTTTGCAACATCTTCATTTGTCCTAAACGTCTCCCTGAATTCTTTGCAGGTCTGCTCACAGACCACTATTACATTGCACACCCAGCAATTATGCTCGGATGTAAGAACAAAGTGCATAAGCATCCCAGACGTCGTCAGGTAATACCAAATGATAATGTTTCTGTGCATTTCACGAGTCCCGTCATCTAATGAATGTCATATTCTTGCGGTTTTGTAATGGGATCTGATCCCGGGTGAATATATATGACGGGTGTATAGTCATGGTCAGCCGGCTCTGCTGTAAATCAACCTCAATGTTCCTTCGCAGCGATTTGATAGGCATAATATTCTCTGCTGCCCAGATTCCAGGAGTCCATCTCGCCCAGTGAAACAGTAATTATGGGATGTGGATCCAGCACAAACAGAAAAAGGTCTGTTCCCTCTGCCTTATTGGACAAATTTGCTCATATTGCCTTAAATAAATGAGCAAATCAATTCAGTGACTGGCTCTGGACTGGAGCAGGGCAGCACACACACACACACACACACACACACTGTTATTAGCACTTTGGAGGCTCTGAAAGTTCATGAGCACAGCCAGCTAACATTAATCAACCTACTGCAGAGACTGAGGGAGAGACAGAGGAGATCAGTGTGTGTGTTTGTGTGTGTGTTTCTGAAAGCAGATGGAAAGGCAGGTGGGCACCAAGGTTGTGCTCTATTCAGAAAAGAATTAAAAAATGTCTTAATTTCCTGAATTCGTATTGCATTTGATTCAGCAAACAGCATACAGAACTGTAATTCAAATTTGAAGTGAAGGAAGTAGAAGTAAATAAAGTAACAAGTATTAATTTTTTTAAAAAGTCAAGTCATACTGCTGTGAGTTTAAGTTTTTAATTATTATTACACTTTATTAATAATGCATTTGTTTTGTGTGAACTATCAATGAACATACATTACCAGTCAAGATTTTCAATGTTTTTAAAGACTTTTTGCTCACCAAGCCTGCATTTATTTGATCCAAAGTACAGCAAAAACAGTAAAATTTTGAAATATTTTTAATATTTAAATAATGGTTTGCTATTTTCATATATTTTAAAATACAATTTAATCTTGTGATTTCAAAGCTGAATTTTTAGCATCATTACTCCAGTCACATGATCCTTCTAATTTGCTGCTCAAAAACATTTATTATAATTATTGATGTTGAAAACAGCTGAGTAGAATTTATTTCAGGTTTTTTTGATGAATAGAAATGTTACAAAAGCTTTTTATTTCAGATAAGTGCTGATCTTTGGATCTTTCTATTCATCAAAGAACACTAAACAAATGTACTCAACTGTTTTAAATATTTATGATAATTATAATAATAATAATAATAATAATAATAAATGTTTCTTGAGCAGCAAATCAGCATATTAGAGTGATTTCTGAAGGATCATGTGACACTGAAGACTGGAGTAATGAATTTGAAAATGTAGCTTTATCACAGGAATAAATGACATTTTAAAATATATTCAAGTAGGAACCAGTTATTTGAAATAGTAAAAATATTTAAGCTGTTTTTGCTGTACTTTGGACAAAATAAATGCAGGCTTGATGAGCAAAAGAGACTTCTTTAAAAAACAAAAATTCTTACTGTTCAAAAACTTTTGACTGGTAGTGTATCATAAATAAATCATCAACTTTTTTTAAAAACACTATTAGATGACAATAATGATAAATTGATCATTGCTAAATTAACTGCAATTTTAAAATAATATATAACTAATATATAACTTTTATATAAATGTTTTATATTATTTTATACAAATATTACATACATATATATATATATATATATATATATATATATATATATTCTTTAATGAATAGAAAGTAAAAAAAAACACAGCATTTAATTTAAATAAAACTAAAAATAAACCAAAATATTTATTTAATATATTATATTAATGGCAATCTGTATATATATATACAAAAACACATCACACACACATACACAAATGCACAATTATTTAATATTAGTTACAAAATCATAATTTTTATGTCTGTTCTAAAGTACTGAATTCAGTATTTATAATTCATACTAAATATGTCTAAGAAGATTCAGTGAATAAATATGCATTTAGCAAGCAATTAGTAATTTACACTCTTAAAAATAAAGGTTCTTTATTGGCATCAATGGCTCTATGAAGAACCTTGAACATCAATGGAACCTTTCAAACGCAGAAAAGGTTCTTTATAGTCAAAAAGGTTCTTCAGATTTTTAAAATGTTCTTTAAAACGTTTTTTTTTTTTTTTTTAGGAACTGTTCACTGAAAGGTTCTTTGGGGAACCAAAAAAAGGTTCTTTACAAAAACACCCTTTTGGATCCTTTAGTGTAGTACCAATCAGTCAAATTAATAATGTAAGTATTTACTTTTTTCTTGCAAAATTGAACAGTTCTGTTGTGTAACTGCTGAAATTTTCCCTGTAATTCCAATTCAATTCAAATTCCCACTGAGATGATTCTCCCATTCTGTTTTTGGCTGTGTGTGTGTGTGTGTAGGAAGAACTCAGTGTGTGTTTGTGAAGCAGATGGAAAGCCAGGTGTCACGTGAATTGTGTATGTGTCAGACTGAGGAAAAAGACAGGAATGAAATAAGGAGGAAAGGAGAGAGAATGGGGGAAGAATAGACAGACTGACGGAGCCCCAGGAGTGCGCTGTGGTCCGGCTCTCACCCTGCTCGCAGGCACGCGGTTCTCACCAGACATTATTTACCAGCAGCCCCTACAGCACACAACCAATGAGAAGAGAGAGAGGAGAGAGAGAGATCTTATTTACTGAGAGTCTTTCCCTGGTCAGTCACCACGTACTGAGAGAGAGAAAAAGAGAGATGGTCAAGCATTTATGTTTACTCACTGCTTTGGAAGATGGACTCCATCAGAAAGGCTCCACGTCCAAATTGGCTCAAAGCTGCTCCCACTGTCAGCTCATCTGATGAGACGAGAGGAGAAATAAGAAGAGATGAGAAATGCTAGCTGAAAATGAGAGGGAAATAAAGAAGGGAGGAGAAAAATGAAAGAGCAGAGATGAGATAAGAAGAGAAGAGAGCAGAAAGTAAGATGCAAAACAGGAAAAATGAAGGAGAGGAGAAATGCAAGTGAAGAGCAGAAAAACAATAGAGAAGCAGAGAGGAGGCAAAAAGTAAAAGGAGTGAAGACAAAACATATATATATATATATACATATACATATACACATATATACAGTGTATATGGAATTGGACTATATATATCTTTTAATCATCATTTAGCACCTTGTTTTAAGATTTTTTATATTATCATTTGTTATTGTAATATTGTATATTTAAAGAGTTTATTTGCAAAAACAGAAAAACTCTTTTTTTTTTATAATTTTCAAAAATCATGTTTTTTGTTGTTACTGATTTTATTGTGTTAGTTAGCTGTATTTTTTTAGTTATTTTTAGCTAATCAAAATAACCCAACTCCAGTTTGATTAAGATTAATTGGAATGCACAATGAAAAAACATGATTTTTGAAAAACGGATTTATCTATTTATATATAATATCTTTTTTTTTTTATCATGCTCTAATTCATTACTTGGCCCCATAATTTATTATTTTATTGCTATTTGTGATCCTGAACCACAAAAAGGTCAAAGTCAATCATCTGAAAACTAAATAAACAAGCTTTCCATTGATGTATGGTTTGTTTGGATAGGATAATATTTGGCTGAGATACTACTATTTGAAAAAATAGTCAAAAAAATCAAAATATTGAGAAAATCGCCTTTAAAGTTGTCCAAATGAAGTTCTTAGCAATGCATATTACTAGTCAAAAATTAAGTTTTGATATATTTACAGTAGGAAATTTACAAAATATTTTCATGGAACATGACCTTTACTTAATATCCTAATGATTTTTGGCATAAAAGAAAAATCGATAATTTGGACCCATACAATTGTTGGCTATTGGTACAAAAATAACCGTGCTATAAGACTGGTTTTGTAGTCCAGGGTCACATTTGTTATTGTGAAATTTTATATTTCTGTTTTTTGTCATTGTTTTGTGTGCTTGTAAACAATCATAATAGCCAATAAAGTATTTTAAATTGAGTTGAAATTGACTTGAGAAAAGAACAGATCTAAACAGGCGAGAGGAGGACAGTCGTTTCTGTCTGTCAATCGTCTGACGCGCCTCGTCTCGTGTCGTGTCGGTCTCATTTCGGAGCGGCAGTGAGACGCAGACAGACGGACGGAGGCTGTTGAGAGGTAAAAGAGGGGAGAAAGAGAGAGAGCGAGCTAATGACCAGCTCTTATGCATCAGTGCTCGTACTAATGAGCTTCCAGGGAGAGAGAAAGAGCACGAGCCCGAGGATGTGAAGGTCCGGCCGTCTCTCCCCCGCCGAGCTCTCTGCCTCCTCACTCTCAGGAAACCCCCGACTCCAGCCGCTAATGAGAGAGAGACAGAGACGGAGAAGGAGAGAGAGAGAGAGACAGGGCGAGAGGCTTCAGTCCACCTGGCAGCCTGTCTCTCTCTCTCGCTGTATGACGGTGGGGGGGTCGGCCGCATTCTTCCATTCTTAATAATTTACACGGAATCGATTTCCTCCAGTGCTTCCTTCACTCTTGCTTTCATTTGAAACAGAATAACACACATATCCTGGGAAAAATAGGGATTATGATCAGACAAAAGAGACGATGTGTTTCTACTTCGCTCTCACATCCAATCCAGTTGCAGCTAACTTACCTTAACCGACTTCAGAATTCCCAAAGTGAATCGACTTTTATAGCCTTTAGGATTTACAAAAGATGAATCATTTTATAAAGATGATATTATATATAAAGATGATTTTATATATTTGAATATATTTGTGACCATGGACCACAAAACCAGTCATGAGGCTCAATTTTTCAAATTGAGATTTATACATCTTAACATAAGCTGAATAAATAAGCTTTCCATTGATGTATGGTTTGTTAAGAAAGGACAATATTTGGCTGAGATGCAACTAAAAAAAAAAAAAAAGGAGAAAATCGCCTTTAAATTTGTCCAAATGAAGTTCTTAGCAATGCATATTATATCATCATGGAACATGATCTTTACTTAATATCCTAATAATTTTTGGCATAAAAGAAAAATCTATCATTTTGACCCATACAATGTATTTTTGGCTATTGCTACAAATATACCTGTGCTATTTATGACTGGTTTTGTGGTCCAGGGGCACATTTATAAAATGCAAAAACAATTGAAAAATTTGAAATTGGTACAAACTGTAATTAAAAAAAAAAAAAATACAAATTATATTTGTTTTTTTGTTTGTTTGTTTTTTAATTCTTTTATGCTCAGTTTGTGGAAATTATTTGGTTGAAAAATACAGTAAAAACAGTAATATTGTGAAATATTATTTTAATTTAAAATAAACATTTGGTTTTTTAATATATTTTAAAGTGTAATTTATTTCTGTGATCAAAGCTCAATTTTCAGCTCCAATTACTCAATTACTCCAGTCTTCAGTGTCACATGATGCTTCAGAAATCATCCTAATATGCATTTTATGCTCAAGAAACATTTCTTATTATCATCAACACTGAAAAACAATTGTGCTGCTTTATATTTTTGTGGAAACTGCTATTTTTGTGCAATTATTTGTAAAAGAATTCTTTTTGTAACATCATGAACGTCTGTACTGTCACTTTTTACAGTGATTTTACAGTGAAAAATAGAAATAAGCAAAGCTAGAAAAATGCATATTCACTATATACATTTCCATGACTTTCCCAGGCCTGTAAAGGACTGTTTTCTGACACTATTCCCTATTCTATGACTATGAAAATCCTGTTCCATACACCCGTCCCACTCTTCCTGCTGGCTACTCTGTTTACCCATTTACAACACAAATTATGCGTCCACAGCTAGATTAAGAGCGGACACACACAGGCTGGAGACATTTGATGCGTCCGTCTGTGTTTTGCAGGGAGGTGAACTTTATCTTCACCTGAATTGTTATGTAAAACACACTCTACCTGTCTGATCTCTCATTGACATGCCAAGATTCCGATATATTAATATTTCAGTGGAAATTCTTTTTTTTTCCCCCTGCTGTTTTTCAGATAAAACAGTAAAATATACAGGAGTGGCCTGACCAAAGCAAGCCTATCAAAGGTACGAAAATAACAGGAAGAAAGGAAATGAATAATGTATCCAGCGTCCAGTTTAACCCCTCATCAGATACCGGCCGCAGGAAATTAGTATTCGTCCACTGTCAATGTTTCTGATCTGTAAACTCCACATTTTAAATATTCATAAGCTCGCACCATAGTCTTTACCTTAGACTGATTTATTATTTAAATGATATGAATGTTACATACCTTGGCATTTTCCTCCCCCGCCCATCTCTTTCTCCAGAAAAATCCAGATTTAAAATTTTTATACAGTATTACCATAACCCTCCAGATTTCCTTGTGGCGTCATCTGGGTTTGTTCAACTGTTGAGAAAAGAAATTGAACACACTTTATTAGTATATGAGACTGTGAAGAACACCAAAGAAACACAATATAACAGCTCCATAGCCTAACTGTGGTTTTGTTTACCAAGCACTGCCCCCTTGTGGCATAAAATGCAAAATTACAGTTACGGAGAAAGCACAGTCAGGCTTCTGTGATATGCAGCTAACAATATCAATCTTGTTTTTAACGTAAAAACAGGCGCGGCCATTTGTTACATCAAGGTGCGATGTTTCTGGTTATTTTACCTGTACAAAACAGTCCGTTTTGCTGTTTAGCATATATGTTTTAGATAATTAACACTGTTTTTAGCGCAATTACGTTTACTGTGATTTGTTATTCTTCTAGTTATTTAGCGTTAGCGGCTAATGAACCGGAAGTCTTGCACATTCAAAGAAATGAGCGAACTCTGTCTATTAAATAAGGACGATTATGCCAAAGCCTAGTTCAGACAGCAAAATAAACAGGCTTATCAACTTTTTAAAGAGATGAGAAAACAATACGTGATCCTGAACCACAAAACCAGTCATAAGGTTCTTTTTTTTCTGAAAGCTGATGATAAATAAGCTTTCTATTGATGTATGATTTGTTAGGATAGGACAATATTTGACTGAGATGCAACTATTTGAAGAACTGGAATCTGAGGGTGCAAAAAAAAAAACACCAAAATTAAGTTCTTAGCAATGCATATTACTGATCAACAAGTTTTGATATATTTATGGTAGGAAATTTACCAAATACCTTCATGGAACATGATCTTTACCTAATAACCTAATAATTTTTGACATTAAAGAAAAATTGATCATTTTAACCCAGATAATGTATTTCTGGCTATTACAAATATACCAGTGCTACTTCAGACTTTTTTTGTAATCCAGGGTCACATTTCACTGTTTTTACTGTATTTTTGATCAAACATATGATTAGCATATGAGACTTTTCTCAAAAACAAAAAAAAAAAATTAAAAACCCTAAATACTTCTAAATAACAGAGTATGAAATTAGTTAACCTAGATAAATAAATACCATTAAACAATGGTTGCTAATTGTTGCATGAAACCTAATGCATTAAGAAATGTTAATCCACTGAAGCATTATCCAGAATGTTTTTGGGAAAAAAAATTGCATAAATATTTCCCCTTTGTGCCTTTTAATTAAAATGCACTATAAATTATGTAATATCTCTCCATGTAGTATCTTTAAATAAACAGCCTCAGGATTATTTATTCATAAAGAATGACTCCACAAAACCACATGATCATAAATGGCAAATTACCTGAAACTGATGATTATATGTTAATTTCCTGCAGGAAAGTCCCTACATAAAGGGTTTATATTGCTCAAGGTGAGAAACAGAGCATAGAACACACTTTCGAGTCAAGAATTGTGAAATGCAATTAACCATATAATCATGCATAATTCAAAACTAGTCAAATTGCACATATGTCAGCATGGACAGGTTGTGAGATGCTCTCATCTTCAGAAACCATTAACAAAATACTCAAGGCAAAACAAAACGATGCAGTTCATGATATTCATATTAATTATAATCTGATTTTAAAGACATTTTGTTTACTTTTGCAAATCCAGCTAGGGTTTGCACTGCTCCAAATCTCAGCATCATGAGAAACTTACAGCCGGTGTTGCAGCCAATAGCAGAGCTGAGTCAGTGACTCATAGAGGTGCTGTGATTGACAGAGGTCAACGAGAGGACAGGAAATTAAGGTGTTTGCTCAAGGAGGCTTGTGTTTGTGGACAGTTGTGATAGTATGTGATGTGGAAATAATTTTATTTGAAATGATTTACAAGCAGTTCAAATACAATAAAAAAGACATGGTAAGACATTAGGCATCATAAACGAACAAAACAACATTTTATAGCATTAGATTAATTTATAAATATTTAATAAATAAATAATATATAATAAGTAAATAATAATATTATAAATAAATATTTGAAGAGTTCGGATGCAAAAGCCTCTAAGTACTGTCTGAAATGTGTAGATTCAGTAATTTCACTTTAATGGCAATGAATAGGTTCTTTTAATTGCTATTAAAGTGAAACTGAATATAAACATAGGAGCCTAAGAAAATTGCTCATTTAGGAAAAAATTCTAAGAAAATTCACTTAGAGGCTTCTGCATCTGAACTCTTCATTTATAAACTATTTAACCTACATGACCCTGGACCACAAAACCAGTCTTACGTTGCATGTGTATATTTGTAGCAATAGCCAAAAATACATCAGATGGGTCAAATTTATCGATTTTTCTTTTATGCCAAAAATCATTAGGATATTAAGTAAAGATCATGTTCCATGAAGATATTTTGTAAATTTCCTACTGTAAATGTATCAAAACTTAATTTTTGATTAGTAAAAATGCATTGCTATAAACTTCATTTGGACAACTTTAAAGGCGTTTTTCTCAATATTTAGATTTTTTTGCACTATCAGAGTCCAGATTTTCAAGTAGTTGTATATCGGCCAAATATTGTCCTAACAAACCATACATCAGTGGAAAGCTTATTTATTCAGCTTTCAGATGACGTATAAATCTCAATTTTGAGAAATTTACACTTATGACATATATATCACATATATATTCATGTTTGCTCATTTCCAGGGCTGCCAGGTTTTCACAACAAAACCCGCCCAATTGCTACTCAAAATGAGCCCAATCGTGTTTTGAGGGGGGTCCCCTGAAAAGCATTCCCCCTAGCATTCCAGGGGCTAAATATTATATTTTTGGTGTTGTTTTAATCCACGGACATGACAAACAACCACCTGCAACAGTGTTAAAGTAGCCAAATTCTGCAGGAAAACCGTGGAATTTCTACAATTTAAAATGTTAAAATGTATTAGTACTTTAGTATTTCAGTATTTTATTATTAGTAGTATTATTACTATTTTTTATTTTTTAAAGAAATTAAATATTTGTAGTCAGCAAAGATGCATCGAATTGAACAATAGTGATGGTACAGACATTTATAATGTTACAAAGGATTTCTATCTTAAATAAACGCATTAAAAAATCCTGAAAAATGCTGACTTTCCACACAAATATGAAGCCGCACAACTGTTTTTAACATTGACAATAATAAGACATGTTTCTTGAGCAGCAAATCAGCATATTAGAATGATTTCTGAAGAATCATGTAACACTGAAGACTGGAGTAATGATGCTGAAAATTCAGCTTTGCATTACAGGAATAAATAACATTTTACAATATATGCACATAAAAAGCAGACATTTTAAATGTTAATACTATTCCACAATATAACTGTTTTTACTGTGTTTTTAATCAAATAAAAGACTTTTTAAATAAAAAAAAAACTAATTTTATTGCTACTTCATGCACTGACTAATGTTAGCCAATATAAACGAAACTTTTTTGCATTGAAATATGACCTCTTTGTGTCTTTTAACTTAAGTTTATTGGTAAAATACGAAGAAATCAACAAAATTGTAAATATGCAATGTAAATGGTAAATACATGAGGAATATTTTACATATATGTCATTTGTAATTCAACCCATGCTTTCTTGTCTTTTCTTTTGTTTTTGCTCAGTTTGTGTCTCTTTTATATTTCTTCATGACCTCCTCCTCCTTTGTCTGATCTCGTATTTATTTTCTCATTTTTCCGTCCAACAGCACGCCATGAAGGATTGAGATTAGCATCGTTCTGGTGCTTTTAAAAACACTACGGACAATCTCACACGGAGCCGGCATAAATATTTAATACGTCTATCTGTTCAAGCTAATTTAGGCATCCAAACTCATCCACATGCTAAATTCATTTCTTGTTTACTACAGAGAACAAACCTAACGCAGACTCGTAATGTCTTGTTTATCAGAAGATGTGTTTGTTGATAAAGATCCTGAATGGCTAAAACAAGGAGGATTACGCTGCTTTATGGCCGAGGATTCGGCTGCGTTTCCCAGGCAGCTCAGCTAATGACCCTCCACTTCTGCTCCATCGGCTCGGAATATTAATTTCGGTTGCGCGACGTCCTTAAAACAACGGCGTAAATTGCCCAAGCAGGACTGTAATTGTTTATGAAGATGTAAATTGCTTTGCAGAGGGAGAAACTAATAGCTTCTGCGGCAGGAAAATGAACTATTCTGTGGGGGAGGCTATTTTCTTTATGACTGGTATTTTTCTTTTTTATTAAAGGTAATACAGTCAGAGGCTCGCTGTAAAACAGTGTGTTTCTGGACGGGATCGTGTTGATATTGGGCTTTTATCCATTCATCAGAGGCCCGTTTCATGACTCCAATGGGTGCAATCATAGTACAGGATGGTGATTAGCCTCTCAGTTAGATATGAGCTCATTTTTACTTGTAATATGTCTAGATAATAATAATGATATTATCCTGAAAACCCCCGAACACATCCTAGTTTGACTGTGCCATGTGATTTGCGTATGTTATTGTGGGCTGATAAGAAAAATATGATGACAAAACAATGACTATGTTTTTACATCTTCTAAAGAAAAATGAGCCATTTTTACCTGTTTAATGGTTGCCAGGGTGTTGCTAAGGCATTCTAGATGGTTGCTAGGTGGTTTCTTTCTGGTTCAAGTCCGAAGTGTTTGTCCTCAAGATTCTGTGATGTTCTGGTGGATTTTCACACCTGTTTTTATCATCCAACATCCAAATAAAATCAAATCGCTTTAGTAAAGTAATGGCACAAATCACATTAAAAAGTCACATAATTTGAAAGATCATCTCTGTAGCACAAAAGCTGCAAGACAAACTACATGCAAAACAATAAAAACAGTAAAAGTTTTACTTGTGCTATGTAATAATGTTGATATTATCCTGAAAGCCTCTGAACACATCCTAGTTTGACTGTGCTGTATTATTAAGGCAGCTAAGATGTTTTTGGTCACTGCTGACGATATAAAATATTACAGGTAAAGATCTGGCAACCAAAACATGAATTACAAGTTCATTTACCTGTTCAGGAATCTCTGTTACAATGCAATACAATGGAGCTGTGGATGTTTGCAAGGTGTTTTTTTTCCTTGTTCCTGGTCAGAGGTGTTTATTATGAAGTTTCTGTGATGTTCTGGTGGATCTTCTCACCTGTTTTTATCGTCGTTTAGGTTAAAAAAAATCTCTTAGTAAAGTAACAGCACAAATTTCTTTGACAAGACCATTAATATGACAATTTATGTCTGTTGCGGAAACTCTGCATAACAAAATACACGCAAATGTTTAATGGTTTTTACCATTTCAGTAAGCTGTTAGGGAAGAGAGCATGAACAATAATGACAGTGGGTTTTTGCATTAGCAAACACCTCTAATGAGAAGAAAACATGGGGAATTTCAGTGTTATTTAGAATTACTGAGATACTATTACAGTTGGTATTAACATTTTCAATCTGTTATTTATTGTATTTTTTGTGTTCTCCCTTCCCTCTCATTTATAATCTATTTAATTACTTAATTAATTAATTATTAATTAATTATTTCTTAATTTCCTCTCTTTATCCATTTATTTATTTTCCCCTTTTTTTTCCCTTTCTCTCTCTCTCTCGTATAATCTACTTCATTTATATATATATATATATATATATACACATACACACACACACACACACACACACATACACGATATAGAGAGGTGCATACATATACAAAATCTTACACCAACACTTCACATAATTACATGCAAATTTAACTTCATTGTTTGTGCTTTTGATTTGGCTTAACTTGTTTATTGTCCGACCTGCTTAATATCTTCTTGCTCTAAAAGCAAATAAAAATATTTTTAATTAGTTTTTATTTTTAGTTTTTATTTATTTAAAGTGTCAGTAATTTTTGGTGTTTTTGTCATTTATAATAGTCCATTCATATTTTATTTAATGTAACTTTTATTTCAATTTTAGTTTTATATTAGTACATCTAGTTAAACTAAATTAAAATGAGAAATGCAACTAGCTAAAAATGTTTTTTAATATAATTTATTTTAATAACAAATCTTTTATTTCAAGTGATGGAAATTCAGGGCCATCTTCAAAACAAATGCATTATACTGCATCCTAAAAATAAAATTAAACAGCAAAATGGCAGAATATTAGTGTCTAGATGGTAATACAGAGATTGTCACATAAATTAAACCTCCTCACACTGAACAGGTAAACTTATCTACTTAGAATTTGCTTTCACAGTCTTGCAAACTATTCTAACTCAAACTTTTAGGGAAAATTAAAAAAAAAATAATAATAATAATAATAAAAAATAAAAAAGACTGAAAGAGTGTCGAAAGCGTAAAATTAGTGACAAAGTCATGGGATCATGGTGTAGTTCATTTCTAGCCAACATTTAGCTTTTTACTTCTGCTGATTGTATTTAGACTTCAAAATTAATAAAAGTTGTGTTTGTGAAGATTACACATAAGAAGCAAAATGCATTAGAAGAATAAACTTGTGTTGGTCACAAAGCTTATTTTCTGCAACAATCTAAAAGCCAATGTGGGTTTTTGTCAAGGGAACCAGGGTGAGACTAATTTCAGAATTGGACAACAAAAATACATAATCACTGCAGGTGCTCTATTAAAAACAAGCAAGATTTGGTAACTGGATTTAAGGTCTCAGTGCTGCCCCCGCTGGATGAGAACCAAACTAACAGTCAGACTATTTTTGTGTATTTGATTGATGCTCAGTAACAGTTTAGGGAGGTTAGGAATAAAAACAATGAACTAAAATTAAATATCACTATTTATTCAATTATGCTTCACAAAGCAAAACAAAGACACAGTTTTATGCATTTTAACATGCAAGTGTTGCAACCACAATCAAAGGGGGGAAAATTAATGCAAGAATTACTTTAAAGCATTTTTGTATCGTATCTGCTACACAAATTTCTAAATGATCAGCATGATCAAACCTTGCTGAAAAAACAGTTGCAAACAATCTATTGCATGCTGTTGCCTGATTGATAGTTTAGACTTTTTTTATCAAGTAGAAGGCCTTTTTAGTATAATTGTACAAACGTCCACCTTCAGCTCTTGTTTCATGTGTCTTTTTGCTGTGAAATCTTCACTGATTTATATAAAGTAAACATCAGAATCATGTCTGCATAGTAATAATCGCATAATATTACAAGATAAACACTGGACTGAAGTAACTTAGGTTTACTTCATTATTCAGACCATTTTTTAGCAAAAACTAAGCATAGAAATATATTTCTAAGACATATTATTGGAAATATAGAGCGACAACTAATATTTATAGTATAGCATTTTATATAAGCATTTGCTATACTGTAATAAAGATCTTACTGATTTATATTACAAGCATCAGGATTTCATCTTACATTTTGGCCATATAAATATAAGCATTGGCACCAAAACGTTATGTTTTTGCTTTAAACATAAAGGGTCTAAATAAAACAGACTTTTTCTCCTCGAATTTAAGCTCCATATTATCACTATATCATACTGTATGAGCTATAAAAGCCTGATGTATGCTATCAAATATGACACAAAACATAACACACATATGCAAACGTTTTAAACATTTGTTTTTGAATTTTCTGAATCTGTTCTATTTGAAAACTAATCTTTCTGACTATTATTTAATATGTCAGGCTTTATAGGGTTAATGTTATGATGGCAATGAAATGTACTGCATCACAAAATCCACTAGATGGAAGCAAAAACTCAATAAGAGCATCAGTAAATGAGTGAAACGCTACAGTTCCTATAAAATCATCTATATATGTGAGAACTTCAGTCCTCTTTTACTATTGTGTACAAAACAGAGTAGTGTCAGACTATAGTCATAAATACTGGTATTAGCTAAAGCAAGAATCACTGCAAATGCTCATTTAGCAATCAAATTTTATCAAAAGTAATTTACAAATGACAAATATCACAAGCGATTTATCATATTTCTCAACCTCTGAGTTAATGATTTGAACATAAATTATTCTTCATATTGCAGTTTATTGATTAGAATTGTTTTATTACTTTATTTTATGACTTTATTAGATGCTTTATTACTTTATTGGTGATTGCGGGCTCTTTCAACTGACTTTCTTACCATAATGTAAAACTTATTCATTTTATAATTTTGTTTTCATCAGCTGTAGCCTTCTTTTACTATTCATAAGCTGGTTGAATTATGTTCTCAAACCCACTGCAATAATAGTAACAACACCCAAAACTATTACAACACATGCACAATACTGATTAAATTCATTTGAACAAGTTAATTACATGATTTCCTCTCGTAAAAACAATCTCTGCCACATTTCATTCAATTATGTCTTATAATTGTCTATTTGAATGTTTTTACATCTGGTGACTATGGATTCACAAGCTACATTAAACCCCAAAATAAAACAAAATGTGTGAAAGTCTGGGATTCAAAAACAAAAAACAAATGAACCCAGTGACATCCGAGTCTGCTTTTAATGCAGATGATGATATGAATGCAAAGAAAGCCGGGTTCTTTTTCACTTTTTGAGCTCTTTTTGAGTAAAGAGGACTCAAGTGAAAACACCCTTGGAGATGAGTTCCTGGCTGCCCGCCAGACGCGCTGTTGTGGAGACAGGCAGACTAAACACAAGCCCAAAACCCTCTGAGGACCAACTAGAGACAGACTGTGTGTGAGTCTGCATGTCCTGCTTAATACACCTTGTGCTACTGCAAGTACAATGTCATTTGAACACGATCACTTTGATCTACAGAAGTCCTTCTCATCTGGTTTTGCTCTATCAAGTAGCAGAGCACAACAACTGTATTATGCACATATTTTATATACACTGATCATATTTTCCTTTGACCTTGTGTAGTTTTGTTCATGTTTTTTGAAGATGTGAGTGTCACACAAGCTGTCCATGTTGGAAAGACATTGCTTTGTTAAACCTTTAAAACTGTTTTGCATTTTTAATAATATATTAAATTATTATTATTATTATTATTATTATTATTATTGCTATTTAAATGTAATATTAAATCAAATTTTAAATAGCACTTTAAAATATAAATTAAATAAATAAATAGGGTCTTTTCTTAGACCGTGTTTAGTTTTGTTCATAGTTTTTGAGGACTCAAGCTTTCCATGTTGGAAAGATTTTGCTTTGTTAAACCTTTGAACCTGTTTTGCATTTTTGTATTGTATTAAACTCTTATTATTATTATTATTATTATTATTATTGTTTAAATGCCATATTAAATCACATTTTAAAATATCAATAAAATATTAAACTAAAATAATAATTAAATAATTAAACAAAAAAAAAAAAGAAATTGGGTCATTTTCTTTGACCCCGTGTAGTTTTGTTAATTTTGTTTATGTTTTTGAGGATGAGAGAGCCACACAAGCTTTTTCATCTTGGAAAGATTTTGCTTTGTTAAACCTTTGAACCTGTTTTGCCGTTTTATCATTGTATGAAACCATTATTATTATTATTTCTTTATTTATTTAAATGTAATATTTAAATACATTTTTAAATTGCATTTTAAAATATGAATAAAAATAATTTATTTAAAAAATAATAACAAGTGGATCATTTTCTTTGACCTTGTGTAATTTTGTGATTGTTGAGGATTAGGGAATGACAAAGATTTTGTTTTGTTAAACCTTTAAAAACCTTTATTATTATTATTATTATTCATTATATTAAAATATTATATTAAAATATTAAATAAATAAAAATAATAAAACATAAAATGGGTAGTATTTTCTTTCTTTCTTTCTTTCTTTTGTTCATGGTTTTTGGCATTTTTAATATTGCATTTTAAATAATAATAATAATAATAATAATTTATAAATTGCATTTGCAAAATATTAGGGCTGTTAAATTAAAGAAATTAATTTATATATTAATTATATATTAATATATAAATGTACATATTATTATATTATATTATATTATGTGTGGATGTTGCATTTAGTTAGATTTTTTTCGGTTTGACAGGAAACTTCACCTATGCTATTGCCTTTATTTTAAAGGTGAGTGATTGTAGTAAAGCCCATTGTAATACTATTAGTCATATTTCATCAGGATTGTCAGTATATATGAGTTAGAATGAATATACTTCAGGTTTGGTGTTGCTGAATGTGTGAGGTATAGTACATAAGACAGAAAAGGTGAAACAGATATAAAGCACTCACGTGCTCTCACACACACACACACACACACACACACACACACTCTCACATCTCAGCTGAATGTCAGAATCATTTCATTGTTGAAATGTGACACTGTGTCTGGGCTGTTTAATTTGAGAGAGCGGTTTGCCGGTCATGCGGCGAGGGGTTGAAGATCTGGGGGGCTTTAGAAGCACAAAGTCAATTTGCATTGAGAAAAAGCAGCCTGTGATGGTGCGGGGTGGTTACTATGGTTACGTGTGTGCTAGCGGGGGCCGGGTCAGGCACAGATGAGGGTGAGGTAATAAGCCCATTGAGTACACACACACACACACACGGCTCATTGAGCTTGCTTTGTGGTTTGAAGACACCTAAGAGGGCACTAACCAGCTCAAATACTTTACCCTTAAAGGACTAGTTTACACAAAAAGAACCTACTGTCTTTATATACTCACCTTCATTTTGTTCCAAACCCGTATCCAGTTATTTTTCTGTAAAACACAAAATAAGAAATTTTGAATGCACACATTTTTGTATAACAACAGTTTAGCAGTGTTATTTTATTATCATTGAAATACTAATATAGATTTAATTAATATTCTGTATTTAGTTTTTATTTGTATATTTTATTTAATTTTTTTATTTAAAGTTTTTAAATTTAAAGTTTTAGTAATTTTGTCATGTTTTTGATGTTTTAAATTACATTAATTATTGGTTTATATTTCATTTTTGTTACTTTAGTTTATCAAGTTAAACTGAATTAAAGTTAAACTGAAAACTTTATTTTATTTTAATTGAGTTAGTATTTATTTTATTTAAAGTAACAGATATATATTTTCTATGGTTTTATTTTTTGTTTCAGTTTTAGTTTTTATAAACAATAATAACCCTGGTTCATAGTTACCAAAACTGTCAAGCAGTGTTATTTTTAATTAGATTTTATCATTTATTTTTGTTTTATCATTATATTACTTTTATATTATATTTTTAATTTAGTTATGTTTTAGTAATTTTGTCATTTTTATTAGTTAAATTTCATTTTTCTTGTCTATGTCTATACAATTTGTAATCATTTTTTATTTATTAATTTTAATTTACTTAGTTTTAGTTATTTTAGTACTTAAAATTAAACTAAACAAAAATTGACAATAAATGAATAAACAAATAAATAAATAAACAAATGTTGCTTTGGCTTTAGTAATTCCGTTGTTTTTGACATATTTTTAAATGTCTACGTTAATTAAATTTATTTTAGTTTTAGTTCATCAAGTTAAACTAAATTAAAATGAGAAATGTTGGTAACTAGCTGAAATAAAAAATTGCTCTATTTTATTTTATTTTATTTTATTTCAGTTAGCGTTTATTTTGTTTATTAAAAATGTAGTTTTATGGTTTTATTATTTATTTATTTTATTTTATTTTATATTTTCAGTTTTAGTTTTTATTAACAATATTTTTGTTAATATTTTAGTTAGATATTATTTTTATATTTTCATTTTAGTTATGTTTTAGTCATTTTGTCATTTTTATTCTTGTCTATGTCTATACAATTTTTTTTATATTTCTATTAATTAATTTTAATGTATTTACTTTTAGTTATTTTAGTACTTTAAATTAAACTAACCAAAAATAGACATAAAACATATAAATAAAAAAATAAATAAATAAATAAATAAATCTTGCTTTGGAAAATAGCTGAAACTAAATAATTTATTTTTGTAAGGTTTTATTTTACTTCAGTTAATATTTATTTTATTTTTAAGCAATTTATTTAAGCATCGTTAACCAATAATTAAGTATAAGTAATAATTTTAGTTAAACATAATAACCCTGCTTTTAAGCATCAAATAAGACAAAAATCATCATAAATGTATTTTACATGACACACGCTATAACTCCAAGTCTTTTGAAATCATACATTAGCTACTAAAATTGACTTAATGCATGTTCCTGCTGTGAACAATTCATTAGTGCACTTTCTATTCTCTGATAAAAATGACTTGCTCTACCGAAACAACTTTCCCTTTTCACTTATGCCACTTAGACTGTGCAGACTATTGGATAACGTTAATCAATAGCCAAATCGCTATTTAGTCATTGTTTTAGCAACTCACGCTCAGTCTGGCTCCATTCTGGGAAACAACTACTTTTCCCAACCCAGTCTATTGCTGTCCTTTTAGCTGAATGAATATCCAATTTCACTTGAAAATATGGGATATTAAGGTTGTGAAAGTCAGTATGAACAGGACTGACTTGAGTTCACAGCAGGCCTAAATCAAACTCCAGTCACTTGAGAGGAACATTTAATGACCTTATAAATAACAGAGTCAAAGATCATTGACTTTTCTTTACCCTTGAGTCTCTAATACATTCAGAGTTGCCCAGAAAAGATTCAGGCCTCTTCGGTCCAGGTCTAAAAATGCACCGGTTTCTTCATTCATACAGTGAAACAGAGAGATAATGGTGTGTATTTGACCTAATTGTGTTGTACACCACCATCAGAGCTAATCCTGCATCCTCATAATCCAGAGAGATGATTCCATTCATAGCAGGTGATTCCATTCATCCATGTGTAAACTCATTCATTTACAATAACCATTTTGAAACGGTAATGTTAATTAATACAAACTAATAAAAATGAAATATTCAAAACTTCAAAAGACTTCAAGACATGATATGGATTGGTGGATGGATGGATGCATCAAATCAGTAATGATGCTGAAAATCAGCTTTGATCACAGGAATAAATTACATTTTACAATTATTTAAAAATAAATAAAATTTATAAAAACCACACGTACACTACCAGTCAAAAGTTTCTGGACAGTAAGATTTTTAATATTTTTTAAAGAAGTCTCTTTTGCTCACTAAGCCTGCATTTATTTGTTCAATAATACAGCAAAAGCAGAAATATTGTGAAATATTTTTACTATTTAAAATAACCGCTTTCTATTTGTTTTTATTTTTAAATGTAAATGATTCCTGTGATCAAATCTAAAATTTCGGCATCATTACTCCAGTCTTCAGTGTCACATGATACTTCAGAAATTATTCAAATATTCTATCTGCTGTTCAAGAAACATTTATTTTTATTATTATCAATACTTAAAACCGTTGAGTAAATTTTGCAGGATTCTTTGATGAATAGAAAGATCCAAAAATCAGCAATTATCTTAAATAAAAAGCTTTTGTAACATTATACCATTTTTTTTATTTTTTTTGGGAAAGAAATGAATAAAATTAAGACATTTAGTAAGGATGCTTTATATTGCAAAAGTGATGATAAAGACATTTATAATGTTACAAAATATTTAAGATAAATGCTGCTCTTCTGAACTTTCAATTCATCAAAGAAACCTGAAAAAAATCTAGCTTTTTTCAACATAATAATAATAATAATAATAATAATAATAATAAATGTTTTTGAGTGGAAAATCAGAATATTGGAATGATTTCTGAAGGATCATTTGACTGGAGTAATGATGCTAAAAATTCAGCTTTGAAATCACAGGAATAAATTACATTTTAAAATATATTCAAAAACAACACAGTTATATTAAATAGTAAAAATATTTAAAATATATTCAGCTTTTCCTATACTTTGGATTAAATAAATGCAGGCTTGGTGAGCAGAAGACGCTTCTTAAAAAGACTTTTATTGTCCAAAAACGTTTGATTGGTTGTGTAAAAAAAACTAATAAAATTACAAAATCACAACAAAATTAAAATGAAAAAAAAAAATAAAATAAATAATAATAATAATAATAATTCAAACAATAATAAAAAAGGTAGAGCATACAGTTGGTAATACTGTTGTTTCTGACATATTTTTAAATGTCTACGTTAATTTGTATTTTAGTTTTAGTTCATCAAGTTAAACTAAATTAAAATGAGAAATGTTGGTAACTAGCTGAAATAAAAAGTTGCTCTATTTTATTTTATTTCAATTAGCATTTATTTTATTTATAAAACATGTAGTTTTATGGTTTTATTATTAACATTATTATTATTATTATTTTAGTTTTTATTAACAATAATAACTCTGGTTCATAGTTACCAAAACTGTCAAGCAGTATTTTTTTATTTGACTTTGACATTATATTATATTTTGACATTATATTTTCATTTTAGTTACATTTTAGTAATTTTTATATTTTTATTAGTTGCATTTTTTTGTCTATCACTTTCTCTATCTCTATACATTTTTTTTATATTTTTATTTATTATTTTAATAATTTAGTTAGGGTTATTTCAGTACTTTAAACTAAACAACAATTGACATAAATAAACAAATGAATAAATAAATGAACAAATAAACAATTGTTGCTTTGGCAACTAGCTAAAATTGAAATAATTAATTTTTTTATATTTTATTTTACTTCAGTTAACATTTATTTTATTTTTAAGCATTTTTGTGTGTGTGTATTTAAGCAACATTAACCAATAATTAAGTATAAGTAAGTTAGTTAAATAAGTAGTTAAGTTAGTTAAATATAATAACCCTGCTTTTAGGCATCAAAATAAGACCATATTACCAAAATCACCATAAATGTATTTTACATGACACACACTATACTCCAAGTCTGTTGAAGTCATACATTAGCTAATAAAACTGACTTAATGCATGTTCCTGCTGTGAACAATTCATTAGTGCACTTTCTGTTCTCAGACAAAAATGACTTGCTCTACCGAAACAACTTTCCTTTTTCACTTATGCCACTTAGACTGTGCAGACTATTGGATAATGTAAATCAATAGCCAAATCGCTATTTAGTTTTAGCAACTCACGTTCAGTCTGGCTCCATTCTGGGAAACAAATACTTTTCCCAACCCAGTCTATTGCTGTCCTTTTAGCTGAATGAATATCCAATTTTACTTGAAAATATGGGATATTAAGGTTGTGAAAGTCAGTATGAACAGGACTGACTTGAGTTCACAGCAGGCCTAAATCAAACTCCAGTCACTTGAGAGGAACATTTAATGACCTTATAAATAACAGAGTCAAAGATCATCGACGTTTCTTTACCCTTGAGTCTCTAATACATTTGGAGCTGCCCAGAAAAGATTCAGGCCTCTTCGGCCCAGGTCTAAATGTATACCGGTTTCTTCATTCATACAGTGAAACAGAGAGATAATGGTGTGTATTTGACCTAATTGTTCTGTACACAACCATCAGAGCTAATCCTGCATCCTCATAATCCAGAGAGATGATTCCATTCATAGCAGGTGATTCCATTCATCCATGTGTAAACTCATTCATTTACAACAATCATTTTAAAAAGATGATGTTAATTGATACAAACTAATAAAGACTATATATTTAAAAGTTCAAAAGACTTCAAGACATTATATAGATGGATGGATGGATGGATGGATGGATGGATGGATGCATTAAATCAGTAGTGATGCTGCAAATTCATCTTTGATCACAGGAATAAATTACATTTTACAATTATTTAAAATAGATATCAGTTATTTTAAATTGTAATAATATTTCGCAATATTACTGTTTTTACTGCATTTTTTGATCAACTAAACGTAATTTTACAAATCTTACAGACCATAAACCAAGTTTACTACAGTAAACAAAAGCCATAAAAATACATAATTTAAATGTTAACTAAAAAATAAATAAAATTTATAAAAACCAAACGTACTCTACCAGTCAAAAGTTTTTGGACAGTAAGATTTTTTTCTCTTTTGCTGACTAAGCCAGCATTTATTTGTTCAATAATACAGCAAAATCAGAAATATTGTGAAATATTTTTACTATTTAAAAGAACTGCTTTCTATTTGGATTTATTTTAAAATGTAATTTATTCCTGTGATCAAAGCTGAATTTTCAGCATCATTACTCCAGTCTTCAGTGTCACATGATGCTTCAGAAATCATCCTAATATGCATTTTATGCTCAAGAAACATTTCTTATTATCATCAACACTGAAAAACAATTGTGCTGCTTCATATTTTTGTGGAAACTGCTATTTTTGTGCAATTATTTGTAAAAGAATTCTTTTTGTCTTTTTTGTCACATGATACTTCAGAAATCATTCAAATATTCTGATTTGCTGTTCAAGAAACATTTATTTTTATTATTATCAATATTTAAAACCACTGAATACATTTTTTCAGGATTCTCTGATGAATAGAAAGATCCAAAAATCAGCAATTATCTGAAATAAAAAGCTTTTGTAACATTATACCATTTTTTGATTTTTTTTGGGAAAGAAATTATAAAAATTAAGACATTTAGTAAGACATTAAGACATTAGTTTAAGTGATAATAAAGACATTTATAATATTACAAAAGATTTATATTTCAGATAAATGCTGTTCTTCTGAACTTTCTATTCATCAAAAAGCCTGAAAAAATTTCTCTGTTTTCAACATAATAATAATAATAATAATAAATGTTTTTTGAGCAGCAAATCAGAATATTAGAATGATTTCTGAAGGATCATGTGACTGGAGTAATGATGCTAAAAATTCAGTTATGAAATCACAGGAATAAATTACATTTTAAAATATATTCAAATAGAAAACAGTTTTTAAATAGTAAAAATATTTCAAAAATATTCAGTTTTTCCTATACATTGGATTAAATAAATGCAGGCTTGGAGAGCAGAAGAGGCTTCTTTAAAAAACTTTTAATGTCCAAACACTTTTGATTGGTAGTGTAAAAAAACTAATAAAAATTACAAAATTAAAATGAAAAAAATAATTCAAACAATAATAAAAAAGGTAGTGCATACAGTTGATAATTAGGAGCATTTTGTCTATTTAAATAAATAAAATCTACTTTTACTGGCTTGTAGGTCAGCTACTGTAAATACTTATGCTGTATTGTTAAGCATATGTGTGACAATCATAATCTGTAAACTCACGCGTGTTATCAGTGCTGGTATGAAGTGCAGACATATGTTCTCACTCTAGGGGTCGATTTCTCCAGGAGGACGGCGCTAGGGCCCTTTTCACCAACCCAGATAACCTCATAACACTCAGGAACCTTGCGCATGGATCTTTCTGGGAATCACAGAGGGTTAGAGCAGCAGGTGACACAACACACAAAGGGAAATGGTGAAGGAGGTATAGACGAGGAGATAAAGAGCAAGAAAAAGTTTACGACAGGCTGCGACACCATCTGAGGCTGACAGCCGACACGAGAGAAAATAGGAGCGTGAGACGGAGTTTTATGACGGGGTGGCGGCACTATCAGCGTGTGACAGGTGGGATGTGTCTGTTCTTTAGCGAATGTACATTGTGGCCTCTTCCCACGGGACGCGCGCTCTCTTCGCTAAAGATAGAAGCTCTCGCATGGTGAGACACTTATCACCTCTGTAAATGAACGGAAAAAAAGCTTTGTGTTGCATTGTACTCACAACAAGCCCTGCACCCATGACAATACATGGCCTTTGTGTTACTTTGTGCCTGGAAAAATGCCCAAATCCAATTTGCTAAATGAAACTATTACATGTAATTTCAGATAAACATTATAGCAGCAATTGTTTGCACACAGTAGTTGTTAGGCTAAATGCTTCCATAGCAACTACACAGGGAACATTCTCAGAACGTTCTGGTAAGGTTCTTTTAAAGTTACAAACAAACATTATTCCAGTAACATTAATAGAATGTCCATTCAAAATTATTTCTATTTCTATTAATGTTACCGGAATAAAGTTAACACACAACACACATTAAGGGCAAAATATATGTATTAAAGAAGAAGTCCACTTCCAGAACAAAAATTGACAGATAATGTACTCACCCCTTGTCATCCAAGATGTTCATGTCTTTCTTTCTTCATCCATAAAGAAATTATGTTTTTTGAGGTAAACATTTCAGGATTTTTCTCCATATAATGGACTGGTGTGGTGCCCCAATTTTGAACTTCCAAAATGCAGTTTAAATGCGGCTTCAAACGATCCCAAATGCGGTTGTAAACGATCCCAGCCGAGGAAGAAGGGTCTTATCTATCGAAACTATCAATTATTTTCATAAAAATAATACAATTTATATACTTTTTAATGTCAAACGCTCGTCTTGTCTCAATCTGCCTGAAATGTTTTTTCTAGTTCATGACAGTTAGAGTATGTTGAAAAATTCCCATCTCATGTTCTCCCTTAACTTCAAAATTGTCTTATATTGCTGTTTTACCTTTTTTGTTGAGTGTGTTTGATCGGTCAGTACTTCTGCAGCGATGTAGGATGATTTTAAAATGATTTTTGAAGTTTTGCTAGTTAAGACCCTTCTTCTTCGGCGGGGATCATTTATAACTGCATTTGGGATCGTTTGAAGCCGCATTTAAACTGCATTTTAGAAGTTCAAAATCGGGGCACCATATCAGTCCATTATATGGAGAAAAATGCTGAAATGTTTAACTTAAAAAACAATTTCTTTACGGCTGAAGAAAAAAAGACATGAACATTTTGGATGACAAGAGGGTGAGTACATTATCTGTAAATTTTTGTTCTGGAAGTGGACTTCTCCTTTACTTTGTTAAGTGTAATAAATAAACACCATCCTTCCGCCAGAAAAAAATAGTCCCTGACGGTGACAGTAAATGGCAATAGAATGCCTCTGATGGAGCTCAGATCAAAACAGGAATAAATATCATGCGCTGTATCATTTATTATAATTAAACAATAGATTATATTTCCTCATGCACACACATGTTTATCTCAGCAGAATACTAAGCAGGAATAGTGCAGGTTTGCCTATATCCACCTTATTCTTTAACATGGAAGTACGCCTGTGCATCAGACTTCCGATTCATTAGCTGCTATTTTTTCACAACGTGTCATCAATCGCCCATATTGGCAGTACTGAATGTAAACAAAATCACTGAACTAAACAGAACTTGCAAATTTTGTTGATTTTTGCTGCTGAAAATGGGTCAATTATTGTCATGATTTGGGCTGTACTAATCGGGACGACTGGGAAAAACATTTGGACTAGACTGTACTATAGACTGCCAAAAGTTATAACAAATCAAGGAGAAGAGAGCAAAAAACTTTCTGAGGAACAAAAAGCGTTTGTGGTTGGCCAAACTAAACCAGGATTTCCAGTGCAAAAATCTTGACAACATTCATGTTTGTTCTTATCATTTCCAGTCAGGTAGGTGAAATAAATTATATGTAAGGCTAATAAATTAATTAAAACTGCTTCTAAGTATCTTTACCACCTATTAATTTTAGTTTGTCAAACTACTGCACCATTTTCTGCTTACTAGGTCCTTCTCTATATGATTTAGCAGCTTCCACACCTTTTTTCTGAGGTTTAGACAACATAAATTAGCAAAACAATGTATTTAGTAGTACATTAACCGTGCAGTCCACGCTGTTGTTTACATCCGAGTATCTCCAATATGGCCATCCGGGTAACTGACCAAACCATAACTAGTAAAATAACAACGTGCAGTAAAGGGTAAAACTACTTGCACTACAAACTGGTGTGCTCATAATTATTATAATATGGTGAGACACACAAATTTGCAATATTAAGCAGCAAAACAAGCTGTTTTGTACAGCTAAAGTAACTGGGTGCGGATGAGACCCGAAGCCAGTCCCATGAAAGTTAGGAATGGCAGCGCTCACTCTTACGGGAAGAAAAAGGCGGACAGATAGCATCAATAAACAGTAACTTTATGAACATCCAGTAACTTACCTGAAACGGAAAACTTTTAAATAACATTCCCTCTGCACTTCTACACACAGCGCACAACAACGTTTATCCCTCACGAGAAAAGTTTCTTTGAGGAGTGAAGGGTGTGGTCTCAAGATTAAAGGTGAAAGACGCAAATATAACGCCAGCAAGGGGTCACTCATACTTCATTTAATAAGTAACAAACAGTATTTTTTTTTAAATACATAATACATGGAACCGCGACATCACAAGCAGTGGCGGTAGGAATACTGATGTAATGAGGTCAAAGGTGTATGTGTATTTACAACGGTTTCTAACGCGACTCAACCAATCAGAATCAAAGACAGCTTCGAATGCGGCTCAACAAATCAGAATCAAGGACCGGGACTCTCCGTTTTATAACTGGTCTTTAATGATGTTCTCAAAACGTTAGCACAAAAACATTATTCATATATTGTTTATGGGATGTTTTCTAAAACATTTTTAGTTTTTTAGTTAGTTTAGAGAACAGTCATAACGTTTGCAAATTTAATATTGTTAACAGTTGTCTTGAACTTTCACAGTGAATGTTTAGCAAATATTAATAAGCACCATTATCATAATGGGGACGTTAGCTTATCATTCTTAGAACATATTTTTGTTAGCTGGGTATATGCACAAAAAAAACATTAAGAAAGCTATCCTGTTCATTTGTTGTCTTTTTAAACTCAACATATAATCAAAATGGATCCCTTTTTTTTCTGCTTTTAACACGTTTCCGGTCTTATTGCACAATTCATCAATGCACATTATTCTTTTATGAAAATGCTCTTTTTCTGATACAACTTTGCTTCACCAAATCTTCACATTTTCCGTTCCCTCCATCCTTTTCTGTCTGACTGAAATATAATTCCCAATTTTCACAATCCAATCAGTTCTCAGGGTATGATGTTTCTTGAGCAGCAAATCAGCATATTAGAATGATTTCTGAAGGATCACGTGACACTGAAAACTGGAGTAATGATGCTAAAAATTCAGCTTTGATCACAGGAATAAATTATAATTTAAAATATATTCAAATAGAAATTGATTATTGTTTTTTTTACTGTATTTTTGATCAAATAAAAGTAGTCTAGGTGAGCATAAGAGACTTAATTAAAGCAACTGAAGATAATGCTTTACTGTAAATTTACCACAGTAAAAGTTGTTAAAGATGAAGAGGTACAATCCCAGAAATGCACAGCTTCAAGAGTATTGTTTTCATAAAATAACAACTACAGAGCACAACATCACAGCTGGTTGCATTGGAATATAAAACGTGCTTAGCTTTAGCTTATAGGAAAGCAGGTACAAAAACTTTTGTAATAAAATGACAACACAGTCTGTTGTTTGTTCGTTTTTTTCTTTCATCTATCCTTTCATTAAATTCCAGACAGCTGTTTTTGAGCGTGAAAACATGACTGGGCAGCGAATGATGGGATGGAAGACAAAGAGAGCGACAGAGGGGAAACAAATCAGCCTGCCGTATTGCTATTGAAAAGGCTGATGGCATTGACCCTAATCATGATGGACGGGAGCAAAGGAGAGAGAGAGAGAATGAGAGATGGAGGTGAGGGAGAGGGAGAAGCATCAGGGGCAGTATTATGGGATAGATGGGCTCCTGGCGTGAGGGTTGGATTAAGCGCTCCTCTCTCCCGCTGCTCGCCAATTGCTCCTCATTCCCGCAGATTAGGGGAAAATGAAGGAACCATGGCAGCCTGTCAGAGGGAAAAACGGCGACTTCTTGAAACAATCAGGAGCCATATAGGCTAGCACGAGTCTCTCGCTCAGGGAAAACGCTGACTCTATCACTGCAGAGACACACAACAACAGAGTGTCCACACCTACTGACACAATGCTGGGATGGCAGTGCATTGCAGGGTGGTTGCTAGGATACTCGGGGTGGTTGCCAGGGTGTTGTTAGGGTAGTCTGTGTGGTTGCTAGGGTATTGAGGGCAGTTGCCAGGACAGGATGTTGTTAGGGTATTCTGTGTGGTTGCCAGGTGGTTACTAAGGTATTCAGGGCAGTTGCCAGGACATTGCTAGGGTATTCAGGGAGAGTACTAGGGTAAACTATGTGGTTGCCAGGGCATTATGAAGGTGTTCTTAGGATATTCTGGGTGGTTGGTAGTGTGTTTCTAGGTGGTTTCTAGAGTATTCAGGGATGTTCCTAGGGCATTCTGGATGGTCGCCTGAAGGTGTTGCTAGGTCACTGGTAGAGCATTCATGGAGGTTGGCAGAATGTTGCTAGGGTAATCTGTATGGTTGCTGGGGCATTGCTAGGTGGTCATTAGGGTATTCAGGACAGTTGCCAGGAAAGGATGTTGCTAGGGTATTCTGCGTGGTTGCCAGGGTGTTGCCAGATGGTTGCTAGGGTTTTCAGGGCATTTGCTAGGACAAGACGTTGCTAAGGTATTCTGTGTGGTTGCTAGGGTATTCTGTGTGATTGCCAGGGCGTGGCCAGGTGGTTACTAGGGTATTCAGGGCAGTTGCCAGGACATTGCTAGAGTATTCAGGGAGATTACTAGGATATACAATGTGGTTGCCAGGGCATTGCGAGGGTGTTGCTAGGATATTCTGGGTGGTTGGGAGTGTGTTTCTAGGTGGTTTCTAGAGTATTCAGGGATGTTCCTAAGGCATTCAGGATGGTCACCTGAAGGTGTTGCTAGGTCATTGGTAGAGCATTCAGGGAGGTTTGCAGGACGTTTTTAGGATATTCTGTATGGTTGCCAGGGCATTGCTAGGTGGTCGCTAGGGTATTCAGGGCAGTTGCCAGGACATTGCTATGGTATTTTGTGTAGTTGCCAGGACGTTGCCAGGACGTTGCCAGGGCATTGCTAGTGTATTCAGGGCAGTTGCTAGGACAGGATGTTGCTAGGGTATTCTGTGGCTGCCAGGATGCTACCAGGTAGTTACTAGGGTACTCAGGGCAGCTGCAGGACATTGCTAGAGTATTTTGTGTGGTTGCCAGGGTGTTGCTAGGTGGTTGCTAGGACATTACTAGGGTATACTGTGTGGTTGCCAGGGAGTTGCGATGGTGTTGCTAGAATATTCTGGTTGGTCATTTATCTAGGTGGTTTCTAGAGTATTCAGGGATGTTGCTAAGGCATTCAGGATGGTTGCCATTGCCAAGGTGTTGCTAGGTTGTTGGAAGAGTATTCAGGGAGGTCACTAGGGTATTCAGGCCAGTTGCTAGGATGTTGTCTAGGGTATTCAGGAACGTTGCTAGGGTATTCTGTTTGGTTCCTTAGGTGTTGCTAAGTGGTTTCTAAGGTATTCAGGGTGCTTGCCAGAACATTGCTTGGGTATTCAAGGATGTTGCTAGGGTATTCTGGGTAGTTGCCAGAATGTTGCAAGTGTATTTAGGCTGTTTTTTTTTTACTATAGTGTTTCTAGTTGTTTACTAGGGTATTCTGGGTGATTACCAGTGTGTTGCTACAGAAGGTGGGCACTAGGTTATTCAGGGTGGTTGCTAAAGTGTTGCTAGAATATTCTGGGTGGTCGGCAGGATCTTTTGTAATTTGTTGCTAGGGTATTCTAGGTGGTTGCAATAGTATTCAAGGAGGTTGCCAGGTTGTTGCTAAGATATTCTGTGTATGCGTTTGTTATGTGGATGCTAGGTTATTCAGGGTGGTTGCCAGTGTGTTTCCAGGGTGTTACTAGGGTATTCTGGGTGGTTATGCAGTCACTAGATTGTTCTAAGTTCATATAACATGCTTTTTTTTCTGAAAGTTTACATTCGCAATTCTGTGTCAACAAGCAAAATGGGAGACTACTGACTGATTCATGTAAAAAAACTATATATATATATATATATATATATATATATATATATATATATATATATATATATACATATATATATATATATATATATATATATATATATATATATATATATATATATATATATTGCTTGATGTTAAAAGAAAAATAAACCTTCGTTGGGAATATTTTAATCTAGCAAATTTAATTTAATCTAGCAAATTTAATCTACTTTTAATCTAGCAAAATGCAGTTATGCTTTAGCATTTGGTCATTTGTGCCCCAGAATACACTTGTCCAGATGAGCAGTTTTCTCCTTGCTACCTGTATAGAAAGGAAGGATTAAACATTAATATTTTGAAGGTTAAAAATGACAGTGCAGGCTAGAAATGTTCCCATTCTGCTTTAGCTTAGTTCAGCCACATATAGATCAATCACGCTATCTATAGCCTCTAAGACAGGACTTCTCCTCATAAGGTTTTAATAAAGGACCTGGAATTTACATTGGAGATCAAGTCGAAAAAACTGTTCATGAGACAAAAATCAAATACTATAAAGTACTAATATAATAATGAACTGCATAGACCCAAAAAATATGCAAAACTATTAAAAGAGACGAAAAATTACTGAAATTACTAAAGAGACAGGTAAAAAAAAATAGCTCATAATTTATCATGAATTTTGTGGTTTTATGCATTTTCAACTAGATGCAGTGAACTCAAACCACGCTTATCTCCACTTTTTAGGCCAAGAAGGCTGCAAGCCACTTTTCCCAGCAACATGCATCATTTCTGACACAATTTTAGTCAATATCACACTTTCTCTGGTTTTAAGGCAGTAATTTAATGAAATCTCTGCCAAGCCATCATATGCCAATACTCATTTTCAGAGCCTAAAAAAAATGCACAGATGCACACAGTTTCTCGGAAATACGGCCACATCAAACACCTGCAGTGTCTGAAATGGTCAATTTCTTTTGAGGTTAGTGCTCGTCCAGATGGGGAGCAAATCATAACAGGTCATCTCTCACACTGTGCATCGTTTAAATCTCACACGCAGGATTAGTAACGTCCCTTTCACCCGGCATTACCTCACACCCCTGCAGAGTCGACAGACCTGGATGCTGACGAGTGTGCATCATGCAATTTAGCTCGTATGAACCTCGTCAGTTCATGTACGGCTCAGGTATCGGCGGATCACACATGAGAAGATCAAAAGCAGATGTCAACAACAAACAGAGGGTTTGAAGAAAAGGGGGCGTTACCATGAGTGGGATTTCACTGATCCCTGATCATTTCAGACTGATCTCACAGCATGCACTGTTTAATTCGAAAAGCGCTCTCTCACACACACACACACACACACACATACTCTCTCATTCAGTATAATATTCTTTCATTAGGTAAACTGCAGACTCTCAGATCTTCAGAGATTCGCAGTGTCTCCTCATGACTGATGGCTCGGCAGATACAGTGCTCATATCAGTCAGCAGAAGAAAAGCTGTGAATGATCATGGCTCAGAAACTGTCTATACTATCAGAAACGACCACATCCAGAATGGCTTTCATGAAGACTCCATGAATTATGAATGCTAGAATCCATTCAGCATCAAAAAAATTAATGCAACTTGTTATATAATAAAACTAAGCATAAATAAAAAGTTCTCAAAATATTGTTAGGATGTATAAATAGTTTATATATTAAATTAAATTAATAAATTCAAAAATTAATTGCCCTTTTGCACGTATGGTCCAAAATTATATATATATATATATGCAACAACAGAAGATCTTTTCAATACTACCATAAATAGTTCAAATAAATATAAATATTTTTATAATAATTATAATATATATATATATATATATATATATATATAGATAGATAGATAGATATTATTATTATTATTATTTTGCATTACAGTAATGAAAATGATATTTCCTTGCATTTATGTTTCTAAAAACAAGATTTATTTTTAATATATCTGCTTCATGGTTAATTACAAAAATTATTTAAAAAAAAAAAAATCAAATATCAAATACTATCATGATGTATAAATAGTTTATATATTAAATTACATTTATAAATTCGAAAAAAATTTTCATTACAGTATGAGAAAAAACATTTTTTGTACATATATATATATATATATATATATACACACACAATATATAAGTGCAAAAAGCTTTTTTCTCATACTGTAATGTATATAATTTAATTTAAACAATTTATACATCATGATAGTACTAGGTATTTGATTTTTTATTTCTTTCAAATAATTTTTTGATGAAGCATATGAAGCAGATATATTAAAAATAAAGCCATAATAGAACCATAAATGCAGGGAAATACCATTCTTATTACTGTAATGCAAAATAAAATTAAATAAAAACTATATGCTATTTTATTTATTTTTATTTATTTAAATTGTTTATGGCAGTAAATTATGAAAAAATCTTCTGTTGTTGCTCATATGTTATTTAATTTAACATGAATGTATTATATACAGTACATACATTATATACATTATATACATTTTTTTTTCAGAGCCTAATATATATATATATTTGAAGTGGATCAAAACCTTTTATTATTTGATAAAAGGTTATTTGAATTATTTGATTAGGAATAAAAATAGAAAAAGTAAAAAATAGAAAACTATATCATATGAGCAATTACCAAAATTCTTTTGGTTTGTAGTTGGAAAAAGTGTGATTTTAACAGATTTTCAACAAATGCATCCATGCACATTCTTATGCAGCTGACATTAAGACTCACTGCAGCATGAGAGACATTAAAACCAAATGCAAACATTGTGTTTTAAACACATCTCTATAGACTCTAATAGTAGACGTGTGACAAGTAACTCTGAGCTGCTGCCATGTTTGATGACACACTCCAACAGCTGTGTGAGTCTCACACTGACACCTGCACTTCCCTCTTCTCCTTTTGAGTCAGTCACATCAGGGTGCAAATTACAGAGGCCTCAGACTCCCCCAATTAAGACCTGAACTCCCCCACAGGAAGTCAAAACAAAAGGTTTGGGTGGTGGGAGTCTAACCTTCGGAAAATTACATATTCAGAAATGGGATTCGTCTGAGGAGGTTACTATAGCAACAGTACACTTTCTGTTTGGATCAGCATCCAGAACCCAGATCGCCTCTATCATCATCATCATTGTGATCTCCACATGCAATTAAATTCCCTATCAAAGCTGCACATGAAGACTTTATCAAAACACTTACAAGTCTGTCTTAATACAAACTCCAGCGGTTAGGCTAATGAATTTTTAAGATGTCTTTCTTGTAGGATCATTACATTTAAGTACTCTGTAAATTAATGTGGACAGCAATTCCAATAATTTGATTAGAAATGATCACAGCAGGTTAAAACTGTATCTTGAAAAATCTGAGATATTACAGTTTGAGAATAAAAAAAAATGGCAGTTGCAACTTTTTTGCAAATTTATATTATTCTCACATTTTTTATATCATGCAATTCTGAGTTTATATCTCACAATTCTGATTTTTTTTTTCTCAGAACTGCAAGATGTAAACACAGAATTAAAATAAACTTGCAATTCTGATAAAAAAAAAAAAAAAGTCACAATTGTGAAATAAAAATCCACAGTTACCTTTTATATATTTTTAATTTGTGGTGGAAAAAAAGAATTGCGAGATGTGAACTCAAAATTTAGAGGAAAAAAGTAAGAATTGTGAGATAAAAAGTCTTAATTACCTTCTTCATGTTTTATTCTGTGATGAAACAGGCTTCTATAAGATACTGAACAGGAGAAATTGCAGGAGATTTTTCTCAGGATACAATCAGAAAAACAGACGTCTCCGTTTGCTCTTCATTCTCACTGCTGTATAGAAGAAACAAAAGAGATAATAGAGATTACATTACCCTTTTAAAAATCAAACAAAGACACAAAAACAATTAAATTGACAAGACGTTTTGGGAAAAGAGCAGCAGGTCCAACACTAAAGGCGGTTCTGTTGTTGTAGTTGTTGTTTGCTTTTCAATGCTGTCCATCCTCTTGTTTTTTCTCAATGGAGCAGATGGGTTTTCAGCCCTCACTGAAATACTGGGACAGATGTTTCAGTAAGACAAGCTCTCCATTCTGCCCTTTCTTTCTTTCTGTCTCTCTCTTTCTTTTTTAAGCGCCATTGAAGCCCCATGCTGCCCAAGCTTGGAGATTAGCTTGAAATTGTCAGTAGGCCATATATGGATTAATGCAAACGCCCGCATAGCAGCGGAGAAGCCCATTGAGTAAACTTGCATCATGTTTATAATGTTTAAAGGTTCACAAAATAAAGGTCTGGTAGTGGGAATATTGCAGAGGGCCATTCAGGACCATGGACAGGTCCTTGCATTGCAGCTGTGAAGAAGATTTGAATAAGAATTACTAAACAAAGGGTTTTCTATCCAACTTTTTCTTCCTGTAAGAACGAGCACAGCCATTTGTAAATTTTATGGGTCTGGCGTCTGGTCTCATTCGTGTCCAGCTATTTTTAGCTGTACAAAACAGCTCGTTTTGCTGCTTGATATTGCAAATTGTTGTGTCTTACCATTTAATTTTGATGTATTATCTTAATTATGAGTTTTACCGTTTACTGCATGTTGTTATTCTTCTCATTATTTCCCTATAGCAGATAATGAACCGGAAGTCTCACTGATAGACTTGCTTCCACGTTAAAGAAAAAGGTGGACGGGTTATTTCTGAAGTACAATTGGTTCATCTTGTTCAACTCAAATTGTCATTTGGTGCCGCAATCACAGTTAGCAAAATCTCTATTATCTTCAAGACTACATGTAATCTAACAGTTAGAGAAACAATGACAGCAAACTGTAATGAATAATTTTTTTTTTTCTAAAAAAAAAAAAGTACAAATTATGCAGTTAAAATAAGTTAAAAGACAATACCTATTACAAAAAAAAATATTGTAAACAATTTATGTTTGAATCATGCGAACCTGGCCGAGCACCCACGAAAAAACACGAGATATAGTCTATTAACCATTAAAAAAATCGATCGAGATTTTGGTTCCTAAAATCAGCCGATTCGCGAAAGATGCAAGAGTCGAATCAGCGTCGAATTATTTATGATTTTTACCTTCAATCATTTCATACTTCCGTGATTCCGTTAAGATTTAAGTCCGACATTAAATCAAAAATCTTTAACGGACTGCTTTGTGGAGCTAAAATAACTGCAAACCGCATGACAACGGACGTCTCACGCTTCAAAATTTAACGGTCGCGCCCGCTTTGTGTTGCCAAGTCCGCGGGTTTTCACCGTTGCCGAGGGTTGTTTTTAATTTCCGCCGGTTGAAGCGACCCCAATAACGTGATATAGCCCCTAGAATACGAATTTTACTAGGGGAAAAACGTGAATTTTACCTCCCGGAACCCTGGGACCCCTCGGAAAGGCAACTGGGCTAGTTTTGAGTAGCAAATGAGCGGGTTTTGTCATGAAAACCTAGCAACCCTATAAAATGTAGGTCGCGCAAGACGAGCCTTATAAAATTATGTACCTTATAAAATTGTACAGAGACAGCGGAGTTGGTTAACGGCAGCTAACAGGATACGTTCTCAGACAAACGCGACGTCGTGAAAAGAGTATTTTATTATTTCTTAATAATTATTTGTCGTTGTGAATTCGCTAGACTATTTAACCACCAAAATGCTACCAACACTGCTCTCATATGTTTGTTTTAAGTTATTTGTAAAAGCTTGTGTACTTAGCACCTTACGTTCATTAGTCCCATAAATCCACGCCTCTATTACTTTTTTTACACTTCGGGTGCTCAGAAAAACGGCCACTAGTGTCGAGTCATGAGCGCGATAACTCAACCTCCTTTACGTACTATCGACAAAATGAGCGCCGCTGCGCCTGACTGCGCGCTGGGGTGAGTTTAGTGTCAGCCCGGGGTGGCGGAGCTCAGTTAAAGCCCCTAGAGGCGGATCACGGCGGAACACAGTCTTCCATTCGCCTTCAGCACCACACAGGACTTTACCCGTCTGCGGACAGCGATGCTTCTGCATCCGAATCTCACCGACTCTTCCTCATCACCGATTCCTGTCGGTGTCGGTTTCGAGGAGTTCAGCCAAGGTTCCGACACGCGTGTGACTACAACCACCGCATCTGAGTTCACACCAACAAAAGCGCCCTGAAAGTGGAGAGATCCGCCGTTATATCGGACAAAGAGCCGCCGTTCAGATGCAGCGATAACTTTGAGGAGGTTCGCGGGTTTTTTTCGGACGAACAGCTGAAGATTGTTATAATCATGCCTGTACGGAGAGGTCATGTCGCTCCCCAGAATACCTTTCTTGGAATAATAATACGGAAATTCGAGGGACAGAGTAAGTAGTGCAAAACAAACACACATGCTTCTTTGTCTCCTTGTGATTTAGATGATAAATGAACAGCTAGTATTAACATGCACACACACATGTAGCCTATTATATTTATTGCACACGCATTTCGCATAGGCTACATTTAAAGAAAGTAAACAGTTTGAGCTTTGTTGAGTGCATTCATTGCATTTGTGTGCATAAATTCCACTGTTTCTTCATGTAAGGTTTTAAACACTATCATCAATAAAAATGCACAATGAGATGACCTAATATGCAATAATATATGTCATATAGCTGTTATAAAGCTTTAGGGCATCCGAGTAAACGACAGGAACCGACACAAAGGCTTTCAGAGAGACTGGCAGATGACAGTCAGGAGAGTTTCAGCATTGTGGTTCTTTAGTGTTTACGCTTTAGATACATCTGTCAGATGACCGTGTTTATGTTAGCAGCTATACCATTGAAATGCATGAATGAAAGCATGCTTTGCATGTATGTATAAACACGCAAATACATCAGATAAATTATGCTCTCATACTGAAGACTGCACACACACAGTGAAATCTAGAGTACTGGAGCCTATTTAGAGGATTTTTATGGCATGCAAGGTTTTTAAGCACTCATTATATAAGCTGTACAGTTGCTAGAGTGTTCAAAATCTCAGGTTAAATTTTATGACGCAATTAAACAAAAACATTTGTAATTTAATAAAAGTAAAGTAATATAAAATATTATTTTTATTACTTTTATAATAAACAATAAGACAATTAAATATTAAAATATAATGAAAGTGAATTGGCTTGTTATTAATGTTAATAAATGACATACAGTACATCTTTGTCAATGTTTTCTCAACTCTCAGTCACTGTTTAACCAGTGTTTCCCAACCTTTCTCGGCTTACATACCCTCCGTACTCCCTTCAGTAAGGTTCTTCGACCATGTTAACTCATAATATACCGAATACCATTTAACACTGTCATAAGCTGTAAGGGTACTATTATGATTATTCACTTATAAACTAACAGCAATTATTGCTGTAGATGAAAAACAGACTAATTTGAGCTTGTTTGTCTTGAGTTTTGAGTTCTAGAGGCAATTATGGAAAAACTTGATCAGAGAAAGTCCTAAGGTTGAGTTTATTAATTAAAAAAAAATCAAATCCAATCCAATTTAATTGCAATATTACAGTCTTTTCAAGTATTTGCTGGAGTACACATATCATTGGTTGGGAATCACTGGGATAGACCGATATCTGATCTATTTTAAGTTGCTGTAAACATAAGAAAGTCAGAACTTCATGCGACCCTGGACCACAAAATCAGTCATAAGTAGCAAGGGTATATTTGTACCAAAAGCCAACAATGCATTGTATGGGTCAAAATTATCAATTTTTCTTTTAAGGCAAAAATCATTAGGATATTCAGTAAAGATCATGTTCCATGAAGATAATTTGTAAATTTTCTACCGTAAATATATCAAAGCTTACTTTTCGATTAGTAATATGCATTGCTAAGAACTTCATTTGAACAACATTAAAGGCGATTTTCTCAATATTTAGATTTTTTTTGCACCCTCAGATACCAGTTTTTTAAATAGTTGTATGTAATATTGCTCTATCCTAACAAACTATACATCAATGGAAAGGTTATTTATTCAGATTTCAGATGATGCATTAACCTTATTTTCTAAAATTGTTTACCTTTATGACTGGTTTAAATGGCAATGAAAGATAAAATGGATCTTCTCTTTTGCTCACACGTGTTTCCTCTAGTATCAGAAGAGATCTGAACAGCATCTCAAACGAATTTGTCAAGATACCCAACTAATTTCTCATCAAATGATCATCTAATGTGATTCTGTGCTAATTTTGTGTGGTGTTTGCTTGTTTACAGATAAGAAGTTCATCATAGCCAATGCCCGGGTCCAGAATTGTGCTATTATTTACTGTAACGATGCATTCTGTGAGATGACTGGATTCTCACGGCCGGATATTATGCAGAAACCTTGTACATGCGACTTCCTACATGGCGAGCAAACCACGAGACACGCGATTGCGCAGGTGGCCCAGGCTCTCCTGGGGTCAGAGGAACGGAAAGTGGAGATTACGTACCATCGCAAGGACGGTGAGTCCAACCCCATCCTTTCCTGCTGGGTCAGTGGTTTTGATCTGTGTAGAGAAAGAGAGAAAGATCAACAGAGAGAATGGCTGTGTCCAAAACCAAGCATCCGCGCCTGCTTACAGTAGGCAGCTGCCTGCTTAGGGGCTGTTCACTCAGGATGCGTGTTTGCATTACTAACAGCTTGATGGAAACTCAATAATTGAAAGTGCTGTGAGTTTGAGTCGCTTCTAACATACATTTGAAAAAGTTTGTAATGAGAAACTTTATATTTAACGTTTTATATGGTTATTAAAAATCTATTGTCAAAAAAGGTAGCTTTTCAACAAAGAAATTTCACTGCAGTTTTCCATCAAAATAAAAGTTCTATGTTTTAAAGTTTAAAAGCATAAAAAACATAAATATAATATAATATAATATAAAAAAATATGAAATACTTCACAGTTCAGATGTATTATAGTGATATTTATTGAATGATTTGTTTTATTATTATATAATTTTTAATGTATAATGCTTTATGATTTAATGTTTACAGGGAATTATTATTAAACAACCATAAATATTAGTACTGTAACTGTACCATTATTATATGAAATAATAATAATAATAATTATTATTATTATTATTATTATTATTAATTACTAATAATTACTTACAACTTAAAAATAATTAGTAATTATAATAATAATAGTAATCGTTTTATACGTGTTTAATTTTTATAATTTTGAATTTATAATTCTCTTTGGTTTAATGTTTAAAGAAAAAACAACCATAAATAGGCCTGTTAGTACTGTAATTGTAATTGTTATATAAAATAATAATAATAATAATTATTATTATTATTATTATTATTAATTATTAATAAAATTACAAACTAATTACTAAAATTACTATTACAAATAATTAGTAATTAATAATAATAATAATAATAACAACAACAATAATAATTAATAATAATTATATGATATACTTTACAGTTCAAAAGTACTGTAGTAATATTTATTTATTGGTTCGTTTAATTTTTTTATTGTTTTCATTTATAATTCTCTTTGGTTTAATGTTTAAAGAAAAAAACACAACCATAAATATTAGTACTGTAATTGTACCATTGTTACATAAAATAATAATAATAATAATAATAATAATAATAATAATAATAATAATAATACAATTATTATTATTACGATTGTGAATAATTATTAATAATTACTAATAACTATTAAAAATAAATATAATAATATTAAAAATGATTATGCACATTAATAATATTATTATGAAATACGTCACAGTTCAAAAGTATTATAGTGATATTTATTTATTGATGTTTAATCTTTATAAATAAATAAATAAATAAAAATTGCAATTAGATTTGTTTCCATGGTTCTGTTTTTTTTTTTTATGAAAATACAAATTTGTACCGTTTCATGGCTGGTAAAAAATATTTATGGCCGGGTAAATGGCAGCTGTGGCAAAATGTTAGTTTTAGGCTCTGAACTGTAAAATGCACAATATAAAATAGTGCTATTCATGTGAAGTGCAGGAAGCTTGATGAAAAATTGGTTGCCACAGAACTGGTGATAAACTAAATAATAATAAACTGATGCAAAATACACTAACAAGCATACTTATTACACACAGTTATTAGGTAAACAGTAAAGTTTTAATACTTTATGGTATTGAATGAATTCTGTGTATTGAATGCACTTATGATGAATTCAGATACTGTCTAGGTAGGCAGCTTACTAGGTTTGGAACTGATCAAGAAATGCGAGTAGTGTGTCTCTTTTTCACACGCCCTCTCACTCTTTTGTTTAGTCTCGGCTACAATATCGTAAGTGACTCATTTGGTGGGAAAGAAAGCTGATTTCAGCTGAAGTGTGCAGTGAAGCAGACTCACTAATGTGGGCATCCTTACACCCGCCTAGAGCTACTCAGTCAAATTCAGCCCTCAGCCTGTCCAATCCCTTCAAACACACGGGATTAAAGAAAAACACACGCCAGCGTCTGCTGCTAGAGCTCAGATCGGCCTCTGCTAGCAGTGTTTGAACAGCTACACAGGAAGATGCTTTACTGATGAGCCAAAAACCCAGTGTGCGTTAGATGAGCCGTGAGGTCTCACGGTCCCTCTATGTTACAAATTATCCGCCGATGATATTTATTTCCATTAGATATTCTGACATAAAATAGCTCCCTTCTCTATTGGGGGAATTAAAATGACTAATTAAAAATAGCCCCAAAAATTTTATTGAAAAATAAAATAAATGCAATGATATTAAAAATTTATTACTACTAAATATTCTGGTATAAAATAGTTCCAAATGTATAAAAAATAGATTTTTTTGTGATCAATTATCAAAAATTATAATAAAAAAAATTATCCATTTGGAATATTGTGGAATAAGCACCCAAATTAAATATTATGGATTGAATTAATATTATTATAATTTTTTTTTGTTTAATTTAAGGGAATAAAATATTTTGTGATATTCTATTTCACAATGGAAAATAGCAAAAAAAATAAAAATAAAAATAAAATAAAAAATAAATAAATAAATAAAAATCTGAAAGATGATCAAATATCCGTAATTTTTAATACAAAAATATTTCTTTCTGTTTAATGTTCTGATGTAAAATAGCTTCAAATACATCATAATAGAAAGTTTTTTTTTTTTTACTGTTTGAATAAAATGAAAAAACTGTTCTAGTATAAAATAACTTGAAATGCATAATAAATTAGATGATAGAATTTTGGTTTATTTGGAAAATATGAAATATTTTGAGACGGTCATATTTTATAAAATATTTTTTTATAAAATAAATAGCAAAATAAATAATGTACTATGCAAAATAAATAATAAATTGTTATTCTGATTTAAAATAGCACCAAATATATACAAATTAAAAAATTCTAACCGTTAAAAAAAAAAAATAATAATAATAATTAAATAAAAAAATCATATATATATTAAAAAAAAAAAAGAAAACAAAACAAGAAAAAATTTTATTTGTTGACCTGTATGTCATGTGACCATTAACTGAACCATAAACATGCAAATGTGTTGTTAAATTATTGAAATATTAAGCTAAAACATCAGATGGACTTAAATAAATATTTTACACCAAAGGGGTTTGGCTGACAAAAAAATATAATTGATAATCTGATATACTGTGAGCAAATGCATAACTGAAATGTTGTCATTTGACAACAATAATATAATAATACCAATGATTTATAGTAAAAACAATCAGTGAACTACAACATGTATTTAACTTACCAATGATGCAGTCAAAAAAGATCAATATGTAGAAGAAATGTACAGAAAACCTGTAATAGTGCAGAAATCAGATTTTTTAGTTTATAAACCCTTTAACTGCAAGAATGCAAGGAATATAATAGGTTGACATACCAGCAATGTATTGTAGAGGGATATTTACTGTAAATACACATGGTAAACTGTCTTCTATCTAATAAACCCATAACAGCATAATCTCTGTAACAGTGCACAGGCTGCCTAGAAACTATTACATACTGTACTAGGTACATACTGGGAGAATGTCAATAGTTAAAAACCTTTAACAATGAGCTTCAGCTGGGGAATATATATATTAAAACTATTGTTTAATCACTCGCCTTTGCAGTTTCAGCTGAATACTGCAATTTAATAGCACCTGGCATAGGGCGATTTCAACAGCCATCCCCCTGTACGTAGATATTAATAAGCAGGATTTAGCTAGCATAAAAGTAGGACTGAAACGCAGACTGAGCCTCATTAAGGAATCATTAGAGGTTCGGTTAAAGAGTGCTATCAAGCCGAGAGTGAAATTCAACACCCTGTACACACGGACTAACAATACATCACATCAGAGCGCCACAGCTCACCTGAGACCCGGAGCTTCTGCCAGAAACCTTGTGCGGCCTATTCAGCCAAAGATATGAATTATAAAGAAGGTGTAATTAAATTTGAGATAGATAAAGCACCTCAATGAAGATGTTTAGGTGAAGAAGCACCTCTAAAAATGAGGTAATCAGGATCTGATAAGACGTCTGTTGACGTTTAATACATCAAAAGACGTATTAAACAACGTGATGCATTCAACTGATCAAAAGTGACAGTAAAAACAGCAAATAACTGTGGTTCTTTCTATTTATTAAATAATCCTGATCCCTAACCCTAATCACGGTTTCTACAAATAAATGAGGCAGTACAATGATTTTCGACATTTATAATAATAAAAAATGTTTGTTGAGCAGCAAATCAGCATATTAGAATGATTTCTGAAGGATCATGTGACACTGCAGACTGAAGTAATGATGCTGAAAATTCAGCTTAAATAGAGTAAATTATCTGTAAATTTTTGTTCTGGAAGTGAACTTCTCCTTTAAAAATGATCGATTTTTCCACTAAGTTGATTAATGATTATTTTGAAGGAGAAGTCCACTTTCAAAACAAAGATTTACAGATAATATACTCACCTCCTTGTCATCCAAGATGTTAATGTCTTTCTTTCTTTAGTCGTAAAGAAATGATGTTTTTTGAGGAAAACATTTCAGCATTTTCCTCCATATAATGGACTGATATGGCGCCCTGATTTTAAACTTCCATAATGCAGTTTAAATGCGGCTTCAAACGATCCCAAATGCGGTTGTAAACGATCCCAGCCGAGGAAGAAGGGTCTTATCTAGCGAAACGATCCGTTATTTTCATTAAAAAAGTACAATTTAATTTTTTTTTTTATTCTCGAATGCTTGTCTTGCCTTGCTCTCGTTGAACTCTGTGTATTCTGGCTCAAGACAGTTAGAAAATAATTCAAAAATAATTTCAAAATCATCCTACATCGCTGCAGAAGTACCGACACAGTCTTTGCAAAGTGAACATGCAAAAACGATCAAACACCTTTAACAAAAAAGGTAAAACAGCGATATAGGATGATTTTAAAATTGAGGGAGAACATAAGATGGGAGTTTTTCGACATACCCTAACTGTCATGAACCAGAAAAAACAGTCCAGGCAGAGTAAGACAAGCGTTTGACATTAAAAAGTATATAAATTGTATTATTTTGATGAAAATAACCGATCGTTACGCTAGACAAGACCCTTCTTCCTCAGCTGGAATCGTTTACAACCGCATTTGGGATCGTTTGAAGCTGCATTTAAACTGCATTTTGGTAATTCAAAATCGGGGCACCATATCAGTCCGTTATATGGAGAAAAATGCTGAAATGTTTTCCTCAAAAAACATAATTTCTCTATGACTGAAGAAAGAAAGACATGAACATCTTGGATGACAAGGGGGTGAGTACATTATATGTGAATCTTTGTTTTGGAAGTGGACTTCTCCTTTAAGGAGATGCAATTTATACACATGGGAGGACAACAAATAACAAAAATAGCTCCAATATAATTAATAATAAATATACAATAAAAAAAATAAATGTAATAACTTTATGAAGCAGCAAAACTGTTTTCCGACATTTATGATAATAAATGTTTCATGAGCAGCAAATCAGCATATTAGAATGATTTCTGAAGGATTGTGTGACACTGAAGACTGGAGTAATGATGTAATGATGTAATATCTATTAAACCCAGTAGTGATGCTGAAAATTCAGCTTTGCATCACAGGAATAAATTGCATTTTAAAATATATTCAAATAGAAAACAGTTATTTTAGATTGCAATAATATTTCACAATATTTATGTTTTTTTCTGTATTTTTAATCAAATAAATGCAGATTTGGTGAGCAGAAGCGAATTCTTTCAAGAACATTAAAAAAAATCTTACTAATCCCAAACTTTTGAATGCTAGCATATATGATGAAAAATAAATTAAAATATGCTTTCTACACAAACCACCATATGGTGATGACTATTTTTGGGATAATCGAGTAAAATAAAAGGAAACCATCTCATATGACTTTTTTTTCCCCTCTTTATATTGTTACGTAATGTGAAGCAAAAAGAGCTTTACATTATGTAACACTAGAGTTCAAAACAAAAGACTCAAAAAGCTACACTAATATAACAAAAAGGCATAGTTCTGCTTAAAAAAAACATCATAATGTCACCCCTTGATCTGCTAAAGTACTTGATGACAATCTGAAAATATAAAAAAATGGTTTCTTGTAAGAAGCTACACCTACACCTGTGTCTTCAAGCGGTTTTAACAAGGTTACGAATAACATACAATGAATTGATTTGCAGTCCCTAAGTCGGCGTGAAAGCAAATCAATGTGTGTTTGCAGCTGATGACACAGATCAGGCCACAAAGCTGTCATGACCCCTGGTAAAGAGAGTTTGTTTAGTACTTCCAGGGCGCGTTGCAGATGAAGAGGTTTGTGAGTAATGGGCTCTGATGTCACATGAGTGTTGTACAGCATATGGAGATGTCAGCTCGTGTGTAGTCTTAATGGAGTTGTTACAGCGGTGCATCTGACACCTCACTCCCAGCTCATGATGGATTACGGCGCTCACGCAAAGCTGATGAGCCATCTAGTTGTTTATTTATTTCGATGTACTTGCTCGTAGCATCGTTCCTGAGCAGAATCTGCTGTTTGAGGTAGTTGTTTGGAACGAGGCTTTACTGATGAGTCAGTGAGGTCTATGAATCACTCTATGGCACAAATTAGTTTCAAATTATGGGATATTTCATTTCAATTAGATATGATGACACAAAATAGCTCTAATGGCATACAAATAGAAAGATTTTTCGTTCAATTGGGGTGAATGAAAAATATTCAGTTCCACAATGGAAAATAGTAAAGAAAAAAGTTTTCCTGAAATTTCATCTATGGTATTTGTCCATTAAACACATGGAAGTACAATAAAACAATATAAAACAGCTCTAATAGAATGAATCAATGAATACAATTAAAAAGTCAGAAAAATCAATAAAAGGTTTTTTGTTTAATTGGTGGAATGAAAAATATTTTGTGAAAGTCAACTCAACAAAATATTTGTATGAAAAATTATACATTTTTCCAACAAGTTTATTTTAATGGTTCTTTAATGAAATGCAGTTTATATACATGGGAGGACAAAAAAAAAAGAATAAACAGAATAAATAATAAAAATATAAATAAAAAATATTAAAGGGGTCCTATAATGCTTTTTTACTTTTTGAACTTTAGTCAGTGTGTGGTGTGTATCTTTGGACATAAAAAAAGATCTACAAAGTTACAAATCTCAAAGTCCACTCCAAAGGGAGATATTTTGTTTTTAAAAAATCCCTTTTCAAGAACTACAACGAACGGCTCATACGTTTGTTTTCCGCATTCAATGATGTCACAACACTGTCCATTAGAATATCATTAAATTAAATCCCGCCCACGGAATTGGGTGTAGGGAAGAGGCAGGGAACGATGCAGCGCGGAGAGCCGCTTCAACGAACCGCAGCACGGCGGGTATAAACACAAGCATTGATTCAGAGCAGTAACGCGCCGCAGACGTGTGCAGTACAGGGGGTCGAAACACATGCAGTGTGGGTCTACTCCAGTTGCCACGTCTGAGCCATAACGTGATGCCGATGTGTGCAGTGTGTGGTAATACATTTATTCATCATACAGTGTAGATAACGTTAGATTCACTTATAACGCGAGTAATTTTTAAAATGCATAAACTTGCACTAGAATACGCTAGGCTAGGCTAATCAGTGATAATGTTCTTGATAGTGTTAATGTTAGGCTGCTTTTAGTCTTATGCTGGAGCTGGTTTTGGGCAATGAAACTAAGTATGTAAATAATTAAATACATTAGCACGATAATATCATGTATTGGCGATCTCGTAGGCTGATGATAGGACCCAACACTACTGTAGTGTATTATTTACTCACCCTCCATGCATCCTAGATGTATATTACTTTAGAGATCGACCGATATATCGATTTACCGATATTTTTCCCGATATTTAAGCATTTACCATAATCGGTTATCGGTTTTTGTAATATCGGGTTCACCGATAAACTCCGGCATCTTGTGGGTGTTTTGAGAATTGCGCACATGCAGCGCCTGAGGGGAAACCGGACAACAACGGCGTGCAAAGGTAAAGCATAGCCTACTTTCTTGCTTTGCTGTAATTAGTCAACTTTATTTAATATAACAGCCATTAATGCTCATATTAGATTTGATACATAAATGCCCCATAGTTTATGCAGCTTGGCTCTAAGAAATAGAGACAAACTTACAGTTATGTAAAATAATTATAATAATTAAATAATAAATAAAGTCCTGTGTCAATAAACATAACTTTGCCTGAATTAAATAATATACAACCATGAATGAGCACATGTTGGAAATGAAAGCGCTGAATTTAATTCTCTCTCTTTTGTCTATATGCTCATCATTAGCCTCATGAAGTCGGAGTCACATAGGCTTAAACCGTCATAAGAAATAGCTCGAACTCACAGTCACGTAATAATCCTTGCCTTAAATAAAATCTGTGTAGGTATAGGCCTAAAAGAGCAATGTTAGTTTCAATGTTAAACTTGGATAAATGTGCGCTATTAGGCACATATCCAATGCTTTGTGCGGAGAGCGGAAGCTAAAGCTGCTCACAGTGTGATGTGTGAGAGTTGTATTATTATTCCTTACCTGAAGGTGGTGCTCTCCTTGTTAAGATATGCTGGCGTACCCTGTAAGAGAGAGGTATAGAAAAAGAGAGATAAAAAGTGTTGAGTAGCATGCAACCTGGTCTCCGTGTGTCGTTGTACTAAAGTTAATCCACAAAAACATCACATACAGGACACGGAGGCGCCAGCGCGATCACTAATAACGTTTCTTTCAGTGGAAACAATTTAATTATTCCGTCATTTTTGCTCATAAAGGTAGAGTAATACATCATTCGGAACTGTAAAGGGTCTACTTTTATTTGTGTGCACTCACAATATCAACAAAATGTTGCAAACGGTGCCTTTATAAAACAATCTTTAGCGCTTTCTGTTGTCTCAACAGCAGCGCTTAACAAAAATAAACCGACACTCAGCGAATACAAACCTCACAGACATGATAAATATACATATAGAAAGCTCAAAATTATTACTTAACGAAATAAATCAAATCGAAAAGAGAAACTCTCATTATGTAATCTGTAATGATGCTTTTCTCTCTAAAGGCGCGTCCAAAGAGAAGATGGAGAGTCCAGATCGGCAAATTCATCCTGAAATCACTGGCTCAGAAAACACTAGTTTATTAATAAATAATTAAAAAATCCCCTTACTATTTTCCCCTCGACGCATTCATGATAATTACTTTTGTCGGTGCTTTGCAGCAAGCTTTGGCCTATTGCGTGCACTTTAACGCAGATCTCTTCCTGTTTGTTGAAGGCGCGCTCGCTGCTGCTGCTGATGGAGACAATAAATGCCTTCCGAGCCGGTCTCAAAAAAGCGAAAGTGAAGTCTCGTGTTGTTTCCACCAGCGGGGAATTTTTCATCACCATAAATTGCGGATGTCTGAGCTATGACGTGAAAATTGTCCCGAAGCCCAGCCTTACAGGGACGTAAAAATGTCGGGCTAAAATGCAGGGCTCTACATTCACTCACCGGCTTGATGCGCTGACCACTGCATGTAACTTTTAACAAGATTCACTTGTTTAAAACACTCTCAATTATATCAACATTTACTATAGAACCATTATTTTTCTAATACACTTATAAATATATACAATATGGAAATTATTTATTATCTTTGCCAGCGATCACAGTTTGAGTATACTTCTATGTAAATGCATAGATAAACCGCGCTGTCAGCAGGCATTTCAGAATAGAATTTCAGAATCTCCATTTGAAAAATTCTACATTCTGCATTTATTCTGCTTATTAGTGTTGCAGCTGATGCGTAAATAAAATGTTTTTACTGTTGTAAAAGATAAAATTTAACATGAAAGACTGCTAATTTTCAACACTTTTTAAGATGACTTAAAGGAGGAAAAACCAAATTGAAGTATGGACTTAATTCACTCAGTCACTGATTTACTTTATAATAGTAAATAAATATCGGTTCTGCATATCGGTTATCAGGCACATAATTATGCAAATGATCAGTATCGGTAATAAAAATCGGTCGATCACTATATTACTTCCTTCTTTCAGACAAATGCAATTGGAGTTATATTTAAATTTGCCTCACAAAGTTCCGGGGGGTTAATAAGGGCCTCCTGTATCGAATCGATGCGTTTTTGTAAGAAAAATATCCATATTTTTAATGTAAGAATCACTTTAATCTAGCTTGCGCTAACAGTTGTACAGGAAACTTGCTTCTTTGACAAGGGGCGTGGCAGTACTGAAACACCGTCTAAGCTGTTCGCCAATTGCAATGCAGTGGGACAGCTGACCAATCACAACACATTTCATTTTTCAGAAGGCGGAACTCGGAACTAATCGAGTCATTTGTGCCAGGCTTGGAGAAATGTATTGTAATAATGTAAATTATGTTAAAAATAATGTGTTTTTTGAACCACAAAGCATGAAAGCATGTTCTAGTACACCCCCAAAACAAAATCAAGACTCTGTTAAAGAGCATAATAGGACCCCTTTAAAATACAGTTAAAATATCAGAAATATTAATATAGGAGGTTAATTTAAAAAAAAAAGTCAGCTCCACAATGGAAAAATATTTTTATTATTCAGAAAAAGATTTTTCCATTGTGGAAATGATTATTTTAATGGTAATGTGACATAAAATAAAAATCTGACATAAAATAGCTCCAATTGATTAAAAAAAAAAAAGATATAAATATATATATATTTATATATATTATTAATAATAATAATAATAATACATTAAAAATAATAAAATATAAATATTAATAAAATATTTTTTGTTTAATTAGGGGGAATGAATAAATTATCAATTTACCTCTAAATTGATTAATAATTATTTTTTATTAAATGCAATTTATACACATGGGAGGACAATAAAACAAGAATTAGCTAAAATAGCTCCAAAAGAACAAGAATAAAATAAAATAAAATAAAATAAAATTCAAATATCAGAAATATTAATATACGATTTATTGTGCAATTAGGGGGGAATGAAAAATATTTAGTCAATTCAAGTCAATTCAACAATGCAAAACTATTAGTATGAAAAATACATTTTTCCAAGTTTAATGTCATTCAATATTTTACACGTAGGAGGACAATAAATAAGCAAAAAATCTGATATAAAATAGTTCCACTATTCCACCATTTATATCTATCTATGTGTCTATACATATATATATATATATATATATATATATATTTTTTTTAATGCAGTTTATACACTTGGGTGGTGAATAAAAAAGCGAAAAATCTAGAAACCAAAAAAATTATACACAATTAAAAAAAAAATTGCTATTCAACCAAATATTTTTGAGAAAACATTTTAATGCTAACGAGTATCAAATACTTACCCTTTTCTATTCTATTGCTGCCTGTGTAGAGCATTTCAAATCAATCACTTATAAGTTTGCATTTAAGTTAGCATGCCACCTTAGAAGGATGCAGCAAAGCAGCCCACTAGGTTCTGTAACACATCTGAAGATGCCTAAGAGAGAAAGAGACTGAATTTATGATAATCTTGAGCCTGATGGCCTCACCGTCACATTCTGGCATGGAAATGAGATCTGCGAGTATCCAAAATCCACGCTATAGTCCATTCAGCACTCGTACAGTTAGATGCAGCTCAAACTGTGAGCTTCCTGCGTGCATCTCTTCTCCTTAAAAATAAAATATAAGATACATTAATTTGATATAATGATTCATGATGTATACAAATTTCTGGCAGGAATGGAGGATACTACTTAGTTCCTTTTTGATCTTTGAGCCGGATTCAAACTCAGGTCACCAGCACACAAGCACTATTGCGCAACACGTCAGAGCACATTTACTAACCACTGAGCCATGTCTCTGACATTTTGCATTATTTTTTATAAAAAATATATTTTAGTCCCTGTGACAATGTCATGGCTTGCATATTTGTGACAGACAGCGCAGGTCATGGTGTCACTCGCAGCGTCTGCGTCTCTCTGTGTAACTGCACCTGTCAGAAAAATGTGAAAACACATCGTCATTTAGTTCCTCGTAATAATGTGAGGAATTTTACAGGTGCAATTCTGGGGACCACCTAGATATACAGGATGGTACATTTTCAGCAGATGTTTTCTTTAGTAGATGGTTTGTATGTGTTTGATTTGAATCATGTATGTCACTGTCTAACATTCATTGACTGAAACCACATATAGTTGCAGTTTCTAATATAGTACTTGTTTTATTTAATTGCCAAAACATTGCATTTGACCCTTGGTAGGTGATATTAAGGACCCTGCATGTACTATATAAAGACTACATACATGGCAATAACAAAAATCATAAATTAAATCTCTTTAATAACTTTAAGTTCTCCTAAACATAAATGAGGTTTAACTGAGAGCAAATGGAGATGTTTGCTTTTGTTTTCTGCTTCTCAGACTTTTCTTTCATATAAATGCTTTAGTAATCTTTGAAGTTTCTTGATAATATTACAACATTTTCTCAGCTTTACCATAAAAAGCTAAAACTGAGGCAGTGTTATTATAAAACTGAAAAGAAAATTAAAATGAGAAGTATTAAAGAAAAACTTGTTTGTTACTTAAAATAAACAAAATATTAACTGAAATAAAACGTTTCAGACTAAAAATTACAAAATATAGACTATAAAATATATAACTTATTTTCATATGTATATATATGAAAAAAAACAAAATAAAATTCCTAAAATTGTAACTAGAATTAAAATGAAAATGGAAAATATAAAAACTAATTAAAAATATTAATAAAAACTATAATAGTGTCTGAATGATACTAAAATAACACATGAACTGAATTACAAATTAATTAAACTGTAATTGTAATTACAGCTTAAAACTCCAATAAACAAAGTAATCAAAAAAAAAAAAAAAGAAAAAACAACTAAACTAAAATTGAGGCAGGGTTATTATAAAACCGAAAGTAAAATTAAAATTAAAAGTTTTAAAGAAAAATATTTTGTTACTTGAAATAAACTAAATGTTAACTTAAATAAAACGTTTCAGACAAAAAAAATCTAAAAAAAAAAAAACTTATTTCAGCTAGTTGTAGTTGATGTACTAAATTAACTCTCTATACAATGTAAAAAGAAAAAAACAAAATAAAATTCCTAAAAATTTCACTAAAATTATAATGAAAATGGAAAATATAAAAATGATTCAAATATTAATAACAATTACAATCGTATCTAAATAATACTAAAATAACACAAACTAAAGTAAAAATAAATTACATTAAAAAAAATTATAATAAAAATGTCAAAAGCACATAACAAAAGTACTAGAAATGTAACTAAAATACAATTAAAACAATATAAAAATAAAAGCTACCTAAATATATTAATAAACACTACAATAGTATATAAAATATTAAAATAACACTGGTGTGAGTCACAAAAGTCAGCGAACTCAATAGGAGCTCAAAAATTCCTCAGCAACCTCTAATTAATTGAACTCTATTAATTTTTAAGCACAAGGAGCAACATCCTGAATTTGATGCTCATATAAAATATGAGATGAAATATGAGATGACAGAGCAATAAAACTCTTTCCAAACAAACACTTGTGCTGTGCATATGTTGAAGAGGCTTCATTTCACCATCAGTCATTGCTTCTTTATCATGCGTTTGCTCCTCGGTGAACATGTCAAAGCATGTGTTTGTTGGATCTGTCAAAGTAGCTGCTCATGAGCGTCCTGTCCTTTAGACAAAAGTTGACACCGATCGAGCGTGCCGGAGCTAAAGAGATAATGAGCCGGTCGCAGAAACGCCGCAGGACCGGAGCCATGTGGCGAGCGAAGGTGCCGGGTTTCAGTCGCTCGGTCTCCTCCGTGAAGGGCTTTATGTTGGTCTTTCTGAAGCCTGGAGGGGATGGAGGGCTCTGAAGGTACAGTGTAACAGCAGGTGCAGGATGGTTGCTCTTGAAAGGGCAGCATGCATTATTAAAGGGCCACCACCTCTTTGGTTACTCTTGCATCTGTTATGAAATAGTGGCATGTGTTTGGCTGGTCAGACGCATGCATGTCTGGCAGAGAGAGTGAATGCGGTCGGCCAATCAAAATAAAGAGCATTCAAAACATATCATGTTGAATTCGAGGTCAGGTGTCGTCCGTATGTTCTCCAAAATGGCGACTGCATTATGTGTCTGTTATGGATGAAGTAGTTTACTAAAGTATTTAAAACAAAAATTAATACTAAAACACTATTAAAATAATTACAAAAATAACATTACAACATTATCTGAAATAAAAGAAAATATTAAAAATTAAACTTTTTTTCATCTAGTTGCCAGGGCATCAGTTCTCATTTTCATTTCATAACAAAAATGAAATAAAATTAATAACAACTATACAGAATTTTTAAATGAAAGTAATAAAAATGATGAAAACACTATAGAATTACTAAATCTAACTAAAATTGAAATGAAAACAAAACAATAAAAAGATAAAGACAAAACGATCAAATAAATTTAATTCAAAATATTAATTAAAAACTATAAAACTATGTCAATGAAACTAAAATGGCTTTAATTTTCAAAGCATTAAAGGAATAAATTATTTAAAAAATTATTTTTCTTTCTTCCACGAAACGCAAAAAAGAAAAAAAGGCATAAAATATCTTTAAAAATTCATATAACTTGTCCAAATCTTGAAGTCATATGATAAATTATGTGAGGAACAAGACTGAAATTTAAGCTGATATTTACACTCATATTTTGCATAAAGAAAATTGTTACAAATGATGTTGATTTTTTTTACTACTATATATAATTATTATAATTGTTTTTTTTTTTTTGAGGTATTTTCCTCATGCATTGTGGTAATGAAAATTCTGAACAAAATGCATTTAAAAGGCATAGTTCACCCAAAACTGATGAGATCATTTTTATTTTCAGGTAAAACATTTATTTAAATATAATTTAAATATAATTTGTGCTTGTACACCAGTGACAGTTGCATAAACTAGTCTTAAAAGAGGAAAAAAAAAAACTTTCCTCTATTTTCTCTATTCTTACTAGTCTCTATTTTTTATTTTATTTTATTTTTTTTTATTTCTGAAGTATTTATAGATCATGTAGTATTTGTTGAACCACATTTATATATTTTTTTATTTTTATTTATTTATTTTTGAATATTTATAGATCAAAAAATAAATAAAAATTGCACCTTTATACAAGTCAGACTAGTGGCCGGTTGCATAAACTAGTCTTAAAATTTTAAATCTTAAAAAAATCTGAGTAAAGACTAGTCTTAAGTTTAATTTTTATTTTTATTAATTTTGTGTACCTATTTGTTTTGTTTTTTGTTGTTTTTTTACATTTTTGAATGTAATGTGAATTTTTGTTTAACTACTTTTATATTTTTATTTATTGATTTTTAATTTTTGAAGTATTTATAAATTAGTAGTATTTCATGAACTACTTTTATGCTTATTTTAAATACATAAATAAATAAATAAATAAATAAACAAACAAACATTGCACCTTTATACAAGCCAGATCAGTGGCCAGTTGTATAAACTAGATCTGAAAATAGACTAGTCTTAAGAGTTAGTCCTCTAATTTTTATATTTACATTTTTAAACATTTTTGAAGTATTTATAGATCATATAGTATTTGTTAAACTACTACTTTATATATATATATATATATATATATATATATATATATATGTATTTATAGATCAGTAGTATTTGTAGAACTACTTTTATGCTTATTTAAATAAATAAAAATAATTATAGGCTTATATTTCAGTCCTGTTACGGCTTCCGAAGACTTGGAGAAGTTATATGAATTTCTTTATGATCTTTCATGATGTTTTTGTTTCTGCTTTATCCATTGTTTTTGGTGCTTGTCCGTATAAATCAGCTACTAAAGGATGACAAAATTCATATATGTTACAAACCAATTTTTGGCTTACAGTAAAAGTACAGAAGTATAAATGAATGTGCACAGCAGCTCAGATGATTTGATGAGAAATGTTAGAGCTTACATATCTTCTCCATCCACTGCTATATTGCAGAAACAATTGAGATATCTCACAAGCGATTTTTCTCTGAACTCTTGTGTTTAAGATTCATCGCGCACGTTCCATTAGCAGATCTAACCAGCACCAGCAGATGGGCAGTGCATTATAAAGGGCACATGTCTGTCCAATACATCAGGACCTCTTCTAATGAAACGTATCTCCTTAGCTAAGGGAAGCCTTTTTGAAAGCCATCCAGAGGCAACCTAAACCATCTGCTCCTCTGCCGCTGCCAGCATCGCCTACCGCTCCTTCTGTTCTCGGCTGTAACGCAGCGAGATCGAATCTGCCTCGCACATACGAATGGAATAGAGGTGAAACAGAGATCATGGTGATTCCATTGTGACATCCTTATTTAGAACAAAAGCTTTCAGAGCTGCGACTGGTTTTTGCATTATTGCATTATTATTTGAATGATGTAAAGACGACCACTTAGTCAGTGACTTACCAGACAGCGGTCTCGTATAAAGGCGCCTTCTTAAGTTTCAATCTGCCTTCCAAGACCTCAAAACATCACGTCTGATGATCTGGAAAAAAATTCAAGTGAGCTTTAGACTAGAAAACTAAACAAATATTGAAATTGATAGTCCATAATGTTGTTCTAAATCATAAGCTGTTATTTATTGAGGGGAAACTAACTGAAAAATCACCAATTTTCTTCCATTCAATGACATATCTTAATTATGGAGTCGCACACATGAAATGCAGAGAAAACAAAAACAAGATATTGTGGCCACAAATGGGGAATTCTTTTCCATGACTTCCATTATTAATTAATTCCCTTGCTCCCTCATTTAGGGCCACATTTTACTAATTCATTCCCTCGTTTAGAAACTAATTAGTATACTGTAAAAAAAAAAAAACTGAAATAAAACATTCAAAAAATAAAATAAAATAAATAAATAAACCATTATTGGGGTACGTTTTACTAGAAAATACTAGTTTAGTTCTACTTCAAAATTAGTTCTACTGCATCACTTGCTGTTTCTTTGTAATTAATTGTGATTTTTTTTTACAATGTACACTAAATAAATACAGCATAACCAAATATATATATAATAACTTAAGTTAATACTAAATATTTTGATTGATTTAATTAAAACATTTTTGTGAAGTATTTATAAATTAGTTTTGTAGTTTAGTATTAATAAATTTGTTGAACTACTTTTACGCTTAATTTAAAAAAAAAAAAAAAAAAAAGTGGCCGGTTGCATAAACTAGTCTTAAAAGTTAAAATCTTACAAAATCTGAAAAAAGACTAGTCTTAAATATTAGTCCTCTAATTTTTTTTTGCTTGTTTTTAAGTATTTATAGTTCGGTAGTATTTGTTGAACTACTTTTATGCTTATTTAATAAAAAAAATTATCAGCTTTTATTTCAGTCTTGTCACTCACATTATCACATGGCTTCAGAAGACTTTAGAAGAAGTTAGTTTAGTATATTTTATGAGAAAATACTATTCTAGTTTTTCAACTTTAAAATTTTGTTTAATTCAATGCATCACTTGCTGTTTCTTTAAAATTACTTGTGAAATTTACTACCAAAATCTGAGTGAACATTTTTTTTTTTTTTTTACAATGTACACTAAATAAATACAACATAACCACAAATTAATAATAATTTAATAAAGTTAATAAAAAATATTTTTATTGGTATAATTGCTTTTTGTTTTATTTTTGAAGTATTTATAAATTAGTAGTATTTGTTGAACTACTTTTATGCTTAATTTAAAAAAAAAAAAAAAATCTTTGCACGTTTATGCAAGTTAGACCAGTGGCCGGTTGCATAAACTAGTCTTAAAAGTTAAAATCTTGAAAAAGTATGTACACTACATAAATACATCATAACCACAAATGAATAATAATTTAATAAGTTAATAATAATTATTTAATTGATTTTGAATTTATTTTTTGTTTTATTTTTTAAGTATTAATAAATTGGTAGTATTTGTTGAACTAATTTAATGTTAATTTAAACAAAAATATTAATAATAATAATGATAATAATAATGTAATAAGCTAAATAAAACTAAAATAAAAAAAAGTTGTGCGAAATAAACATTAACAGAAATAAAATATTATTTTTAAATATTAAATACTTACTTTGAATATTTAATATTCATAATTTAATATTAATTGTATAACTATTTTATTGCTATTTAATATTAGCTTTTTTTGTTAATAATAAAACTTATTTTGCCAAGGAAGCATTTCTCATTTTTTTAGATGGATCTACTAAAATAGCTTAAACTAAAACTAAAATAAATAAATTTAAAAAAGTATGTGGATTATAAAATATATATATATAAAAATGACAACACTCAGCTAAATTACCAATTAATTAAAAAAAAAAAAATATATATATATATATATATAAAACTATTCAAACTATTAATAAACACTATAATCGTATCTCAGTTATACTAAAATAACACTGCTTAGTAAACAAGATCTCAAGCAATGGATTCAGATAAGTCTTGGTTCCTGCTAAGGCAGTATATGAAGGTATAAGGCAGCGTTTTTCAAGTTTCAGCACAGCCATAGACATTCAGAGCTCTCTTTTCGCCCCTAAGGCTGATTTCTCAAGATATAACTCAATGGATCATGCTGCTGTAGGACACAGATGAGGAACAGAATATGACAAATGCCTCTCGACCATTTCAAAACATGACAGTGGGGAATATCATCGCTGGTGGTTGAGCAAAATCCTGCACGAATGTAATAGCCAATCATTTCTGCTCATGGAGTGGGCGTGAGGCTCATCAGTCTGGAGGACAACTTCAAGCAGAGCTGATTAGAAATGAAAGTAGGCCATGTCGTCTGGCTCGCAGCAGCCCCAGTAAGACCAGAGCAAAGCCACATGGCCAGCAGATCGCCAACAAAGGGTTAGTGGTTCTCCTTCCCCTCCTCCATTGCTCGACCCTGATTGGTGGATTCCCAGACCAGTTGTGCATTAACTACAGCAAAACAGCCCCACGACACCGCTGTCACAGCACATTAGACACATACACAGGGGAAAGAGGAACTTTCTATGGTTTTCTCATGGCCGTTTATGATGATAGAAAAATTCTCTTTTAAATAAAACGCTGTTCTTTTGAACTTTCTGTTCATCAGAGAATCCTGAAACATAAAATGTATCAGGTGGGCATGGGCGATGGACTGGTAGACATGATTAACCGGTAGAACTGGTAGAGATTTTGGACTGTCGTCTTTATAACAGCTACACGCTCACATGATGTTGCTATGTTACATGGTCACGAAAATGTATCGTTTGCATGCATTTTTAAGCATTGTGGTTTAAAAATGTGATTATAAGTTGGAATGCAATCAGCAGCGAAAGAGAACTCATTTTGCTATATGCACGTGAAATATTGAATGGAGTTATTCTTGCCGCTTTATAGCCATTGAACAGTTAAACACTGAACGTGCAAGTATACTCGTAAACACAGTAATTTAGGTCTTATATGAAAGCAAACAGCTGAGAATAAAAAACATTGGAGCTGGGTAGCTCTTAAAGTGACAGCAGTCTAATATTCCTGCTGTCTGTCATTCATGTTAAACAAACAACAAAATAGAAAAAAAATCTCTCACTGCTCTTGACTTTATCACTTTTGTAACTTTAGAAGAAATATATACTTAATTTACACAGTGAAGAATATGCAGTGTTTTTATAATTTGATTAGTTCACTTCATACAATGTATGTTGCATTTCTTATTTGTTTGTTCTACTGTAGTTTTTTTGTCCTATTGTTTAAGAAATTGGTTTCTTATTCTTATTTAATCTCTGACTATTTACTTGTCTTCAGTTAGTTTTTTTTTTTTTTAAATGTGGGCTAGTATTGGCTAGACTGGTGACAAGAATTATGAAATTGCTATGGTATCAAAAATGTTAATATTATAAAGACCTTATTTTAAGCTAAAATAACTATATTGTGATATATATCATTACTGTGAAATTACTCGTATTACCCTAGTATTACAGTTTGCACAAAAATATGAAGCAACACAACTGTTTTCAGAATTAATAGTAATAATCAGAAATGTTCCTTGAGCAGCAAATCAGCATATTAGAATGATTTCTGAAGGATCACTAAAGACCGGAGTAATGATGCTGAAAATTCGTCAAAATAAATAATAAATAATATTTCACAATATTACTGTTTTTACTGTATTTTTTAACAAATAAATGCAGTCTTTATGAGCAAAAGAGACTTTTGAAATACATTTTTAAAAGTAAATAAATACTTTGCTCTTTATTCTGATCTCACAAGTCTAATCATTTTTAAAATCTTAGTTTATAGCATGCAAGTGTGAAATTTCTCTAAATCCTGAGTTTATATGTCACAGTTCTGACTTTTTTAAATTTTGAGTTTGCGTGTCACAATTATGGCTTCTTTTTCTCAGAATTCTGAGTTTCTCAACAATTCTGAATTTTTTTATTGATTTTGAATTTACATTTAGCACGTTTCTCATTAGAATTCTGAGTCTGAGTTAACATTTAACAGTTTACAATTTTTTAATCTGAATTCTGAGTTTACATCTCACAATTGAGACTTTTCCCCTCAGAATTCTGGGTTTCTCAGTAATTCAGATTTTTGTTTATTTAAATATTGAATTTACATGTTACTATTCTGACTTTTTTTCATCATTCTGAGTTTACATCTTACAATTTTTGTTCCCTGAATTTGTAACTGTAAAATAAAAAATAAAATCGTTCAACCAGTTCAAATAGTTTCAACTTAAAATAATTTGCTACCCTGCTGACTTAAAATTTTTAGTTTAGTCAACTTGAAATTTTAAGTTACTTAATGATAATTTAAATGACTGGAATATTTTAGTTGACAAACTAAAAATTTTAAGTCAGTGGGTTAACAAATTATTTTAAGATGAAACAACTATTTTTTCAGAGTCTGAAATGTAAGATGTAAACTCACAAATGCAAATAAAAAACAGTGAAATTTGAGAAAAAAAATAACACTGTGTTCCGTGTTGGAAATGAGTTTGATCAAAATGTGTTTGGTGGGCCACCATTAGGGGTCGACAAACATGTGTTTTTCAGGGGCGATGCCGATACCAATTATTACATATCAAGAAGACCGATAACCAATATTTTGAACTGATATATATGACTGGTGTAAAAATAAGAAGTAATGTCAAAATTAAGAATAGCAAGGGCTCTGACAAAAACTTTTCAGTTATTTTATCAGGAAATTAGTTTTGAAAATGACCGATACCGATAGCCATAAAAATATTTAATATCTGTGCCGATAATCGGTCGAGCCCTAGCCAACATTGCACATAAAATAGCATCCTCTGACATATTGTCCATATAATGCAACACAGATTAGCAGTTTCATTTATGATTGCATAAAAAAAAACAACAGAAAACAACGGTACAGATTTAGAAATACTGCCTCAATAGTAATTCAGTAAATTTTAGATATTGCACTTATATGTTATTTCACTTTAAAAATGAAGCCGACAGTCCTTGAAAGCCTGAATGTCCTGCACTGTTTTTTTTTTGTTTTTTTTTTTTACAAAATAAAGGTTTTTTTTTTTTTTCCCCCCTCTAAGCTGGTCATGTGTTTTCTCCTGAGTAATGTTCAGCGACACTGGATTAAAACAGTCAAGTGCTGGAGATTACCCAAGCATACGCTGTAATCTGATTCCCTCTCACATGTTCATTCAGAATTCGATTGCCTGGACTCCAGCCTGTCTTCTTCGTTTTTCTCAACCTTAATGGATGGTCGCCGCTGTATCATTGAGCGGTTGCCTCTAAATTGCATTACGCTTAAAAACACATGAGTGAATGACAATGGCGCAACCTCTCACCTGGGGTCATTAGACTCTGATGGCTTGTGTAGCGAATGAAAAGCCTCTCGGTTTGTGGGAGTTATAGAGTGAAACCTATCCCTCTGCTCGGTAATGACTTAACACAGTCTTTCCTGAAGGTATGACCATTATGGACCTATTTTTAGCCATCAAAACCCTTAACTCGCCCAGTGAATGAAACAAAATCTGTTCTCCCTGGAGATGGAGAAACTCAATTGCTCGAGTCTAAAATGAAATTATGAGGGGAAAAAAAATGTGAAGATTACTAAAATGTTTTATTTTGCATCCTCCGTTTTTTTGATGTTGCTCATTACTCACCTTGTAATGCATTCACACGGAATAGACCAATAAAATAATGCTTGAGAATTTGACAGGATTTATGACACCCATCATGACACCCTAGTTGATAATGAAGCTCAGCTTTCTATTAAAGATCATCATGTCAGGACTTGCCAGTCACATCTACCCTGAAAAATGCACAAAAGTCTTGTTATATGCCATCATTAATCTCTATTATTAAACATAGATAGAAATCTTATGTTTCAAAGGGACAGTACTCATATGATGCACATACATATACATAACATATGTTAAGTTATATACACTGATTTGAGTTATATAAATAGACTGTTCGTCATATTTAGCATAAATTAGTTTAAATTAATTCCACAAAATACAATGAAAATGTAATGTAAACATAAAATAATAGTATATATAATTTAAAATAAATAATAATATATATATAATTTTTCAAACATTTATAAATTTCAACATTTTTTACAATTTACAATTTTGAGCCCCTAATACCACCAAGATTAGTGATTAACTTCAATTGTATATACATAACTTATGTACAGATAAATGTACAATGACAATAATTTTTGTCAGAATATACATCTATATATTTATTTTATATATAATGTCATATGTATATGTATGTTTATATGTAATTTTTTTTTTATAGTGAGTGGAGGACACTATAGTTCATTTATGTAAGTGAGGATAGCGAAATAAAGTAATCTGTGAAATATTACACCCAAAAATTCATCATCAGTAAAACTGTTAAAAAATTGGGACCAAAAATTGTTTAGATACCATGTTTTGCTTAAGTGCTTTTTCTTTAATTGCCAGTTCAAATAAAAATAAGTTTAATATAAGTACTATTACTATAACTAAGTACTAAATTAACAAATTGTGAAATAAAATAAAATAAAGCTGAATAGAAATACTTAAAAAAAAAAAAAAACATGACAAGTGCAAAACTTTTTAAACTTTTAATAAAACTTAAATTAAAATGAAATAAAAAAAAATTAAATTCAGAATATAAATAAATACCACAAATAATAATAATAAAAAACACATTCAGTATACAGAATAAAACAGGACATTTAATAAATGGATGTCCTTTAAATAAAATCTGAAATAATTTTAGAATAAGTACTATATTTTAATAGTACATTTTAAAAGTTTAATATAAGTACTATTACTATAAATAAGTACTAAATTAACAAATTAAAAAATGAATATTTCATTTTAAAATATAAAATATATAAAATGTTAATGCAACCTTTTTACACCACAGACTGAACAAAATTAAGCATTGCTTGGTAATTTGTCAACAAAGTATTGATAGTTGTGCAAATATTGTCATACTAACAGTTGTCTGAATTGTGTACCAGAACTTTATATCTAAATAGCCATGTTTATTAATGAGATCACATTGGATATTGAGCCACAGTATATTAAAGAGATTAGAGTAGTACACTGTAGATGGTTAGCTGATCCAATTGTAATTTTTTAGCATGTTATTTTTGGTTGGAAAAACAGTCAGTGTCTGAAAAAAACTTTCTGTCTTACACTTTTGGTGTAGGCAAGATCCAAAAAGATATAAATACACTCATCTCAAGTGACAATGGAAAAACAGCTATAAACATAATGCAGCTAAAACAAAAATATATATATGACTTGCAAATCTTCTGTCTCACCATTGTCAGGTGTGACAAAAAGTTAATTTTGTATCTTGGGTGTAAGTCTTCATTCACAAGGTCATCTGTGAAATGCATACTTGTATTTCGATGACTGCGATGTGCCACATTGTTTTAATTATTGATGGTGGAAATAGGAATCTAATGAAATTTCCATCATCTTGAAAGGGGAACTGCGTTTCGATCAAGAGCCATTTATGTGCAGGCAAGTGCGGCAGATGCCGAGTCAATAATATACTGACATTATTAGCTTCATTCTGTTCATCTCTTTGCTCTCAGTATCACAGCGAGAGCAAATGACGGGTTAGTTTCTCAATAACATGCAGCTCAAAGAGCAATGACTATTTTAAAATGAAAGTAATTGATGAAACCATGCTGGTCCCAGTACAGTAAACTGGGAGGAATTAGTAGCTAATTTACTTATGTTGATACTGGTGAAGCTGTTGTTTTAGAAAGGAAGTTTGGTGACAGATTGTCATTTTAATTAGTGACAGATTTCATATATCAGACAATATTTGGCCAGTTTGAGATTATACTGGCATCAGCTGCTAATCCTTCCATTTTTGTTGACTAACAGAAGTGTTAATTCCTCACTGTATCAGTCCCAAAAATCTGCTGACGCTCTTGTCAACGAATTAACGTTTTTGGTTTTCAGTATTTCTTGTCAATTTTAGTTCGCATTTTAGTTTAAGTACTGTACAGTACAGTAAGTGTTCATTAGATTTCAGCAATCTTGTGTACATCAGTGTTGATATTAACTAAAACTAAAGCTAATAAAAACAGTTTTCAGTAATTGAAATAAGCTGATATTAAATTCAAAATTGTACAAAACCTAAACAAAAAAAATAGAAATGTTTAAATAAAATAAGAAATATTTATTTATTTATAAATATGTATTTTTTTTTCACTTTTTATTTAAAAAAAATCTAAAATAAGTAAATAAACTAAAAGTAAATTTAATATAGGTACTATTACTATAAATAAGTACTAAATTAACAAATTATAAAATGAGATAAAATAAAGCTGAATAGAAATACTTTCTACATAAAAAAAAAAGACAAGTGCATCACAAAATTACTAAAACGTAAACTAAAATTAAAATAAAAAATAAAACATAAAAGTTAATTCAGAATAAAAATAAATACTATAAATAATACTAAAATAATGTCCAGATACAGCATACAGAACAAAACAGTTCATTTAATAAATGGATGTCCTTTAAATAAAATCTGAAATAATTTTAAATACGTACTATATTTTAATATAACTATAAATGTATTATTACTATAAATAAGTACTTAATTAACAAATTATAAAATAAAATAAAGCTGAATAGAAATACTTAAAAAAAAAAAAATGACAAAAGTGCATCACAAAATTACTAAAACTTAAACTAAAATTAAAATAAAAAATATATAAAATAAAAGTTAATTCAGAATATAAATAAATACTATAATATATAATACTAAAATAACATCCAGATACAGTATATAGAATAAAAAATAGTCCATTTAATTAATAGATGTCCTTACTTATGACATGACTGGCGTGAGGAAGCTAAATTTATGATATATTATTGGATGTCTGATTCATTGAATCTTAAACTGTTTTGGAGATAAACAGGAGCTGTATTTGACTATTTGTATGCCTGTTGAGTTGAAAATAGCTGCTCAAGGATAATGACAAGATGGCTGCAGAGTGACTGACGAAAAGTGACTCTTTGTGCATTATATTAGCCATCCTGCTCTCTGCTAATGGCTTTTGACCGTTAAAAAGTAGATATCCATCAACTACTAATCACAACCAGATTTTTACATTTTCTGAAGAAAATGTGAGCGCTACTTGTCTTGTTCTGTGTGATCAAGTCAAAACAGTCCTTCAAGTCTCTATCATTTGGTCTCTAGAGACTGCAGATGTGTGATTGGTTAGTAATAGCGCAGCTCTAATTGTGCACAGGTTGAACAGCAACTCTTCATACTGTATGTGCATGGAAGAGGTTTAGTCTGTGAGCGAGCGTAGTTGCGTGACAGCTGACAGCTCTATCCTGACTGATGTGCTCAATGCTGAAGCCCGGGAAGAGAGGAAGAGCGTAGTGAGCTGGAAAAACACAGAGTCGATAAGATGTCGAAGGCGTTTTGTCAGGAGTTTTGGCTCCTTGCCACTGTTGCCTTTGGCTTGCTATGTTGTGGTTTAAGAGATAATTAATATTCAGTAATATTGCAGATTTAACTACGCTGACACTATCAGATGAGAACAAGTTTGACGAGCACTGAAATGGATAATAAAACTGCAACATCGACAATAGCTATATTCCCATACAAAGTGGCGACTTTAACTTGTGAGCGAAATTAGAATATCGCATAAACCGTTAATAATGCCATGTGTTCAGGAAAATAAAAATCGCAAGACTGTACACTGCAATGCTGCAAGACTGTTGCTCTTTTTTCCTACATAATAAATGACTTGTGCCTCAGAGCGCACAGACAAAATGCAATAACAAACGCTGTCATGTTATCTTGCATTGGGATACCTGATGTTTGGGAACATAATCGTGTGAGACAGTTATCGGAGGTGATTATACCATATCAATTTGATGACAGACTTTAATTTATTAAAGTAACATTTGAGAAGTGGTGCGATGAAATCGGTGCACTGATCACTTCACTTATCCAGTCACATCATCTGTTGAGGCAAAGTCACATGACTTTTTGATGCACATTAAGGAATTTATTGATAAATGTCTTTGCATTATGTGCATTGTTAGAAATTATGCACATCTTTGCATTTCCACCTAGCATTTTTATGTGATATCCCAAAATTTGTATACAGATAGGTGGATGGAAACATAGCTACAGTTACTGAACAAAAATTAATCAACATTGAACTAAACCGAGCTAAATAATGACACTTTTTGAAACCTGAAATTGAAGTGGTTTCATAATTGATGAACTTTGCAACATTGACACTGCTACCAAACTGAATTGAATCAACTTTGAACTAAACTGAGCTAAATAATGAATGACAGTTCAATTCATGTTCAGTGCATGCTTGCAATGCAAATATTTCTTCTAGACAAAGATATAAAAATACTGGATGATTTTTGATGTTTGGTAAAAATACAAATACAAATATATATATATATATATATAACCAGATTAATCGCAAAAAAAAAATCTTGACTGTAAAAATACCCACAAAAGATTTTTTTAAAGCTAATTTTGTGTTGCTTTAGAAAGAAATATTTTATTTGATTCAACATAAAATTTATTACACATAAATATTTAGGCTGCAACGGCCTAATGTAAGCTATGGATCATAAAAGAAGATAATTTGAGAAACATCTCAGTATTTTTTGTTCACATAATGAAAGTCATTGATAACCAAAACAGCTTTTTTACAAACAGTTTTCAAAATACCTTCTTTTATGTTTTATAAAGACATGAGTAAATGATGACAAAATTACATTTTTTGGGGGTGAATTATCCCTTTATTGTTTTTATTATCATTATTATTATTTTTATGAAATGATACTCTAAATGAGAAACTAAATCTGCCAGCAGGTGGCGATAAATGTCTTTATGAGTCATTCATTCATTCAGTTTCGATTTGTTCAAACAGCTGATTCATTCAGGAATGAAGTAAATGGCTCTATTTGAATCACTGATTCACACGATTCGTTTAAAATGCTGATTCATTCAGAAACTAAACACCGCTGTGTTGGAGACGCACAACAATTCTGCTGTGGCTTCAAAGGTAATATGTTCTCTGCAAAATTGAGCAAAAACACAATATTGTGTGTTTAAAATTTCACACAATTTCAACCTTCTTATTTACTGAACTGTTGTATAAAATCACATTTAAGCTTGTGATAGATCCGGACAAAATCAGCATTCACGATAACTGTGTTAAAACATTTTAAATCACATTATTTTTTGTAACTAATTAAATTATTGCATTAAACTGACAGCCCTAATATATATATATATATATATATATAAGGACAATGACAATACATATTGTGCATGCACCAGAAAAATGCAAAGCACAACCAAGTCTGATTCACAAATGACTTTCATGAGCTAGTTTCCTAGTAATAATTGGTCTCAAAAAAGAGAGTTAATTTGTCTGTTTAGCTTTGGCAGTTTAGCAACAAAATGCATCCTTCTCCATTAAAGACCATTTAAAAGTAGCCGTGCATTCTGACAAAATATTTGATTAAATTGTGCTGTTAACAATGACAGTTTTCGATGTTGAATGTGGCAGCCGAGAAACCGTTACAAGGAAATGCTTAAAAAAGGATACTGTAATGTACAGATTAAAGGTTATTTGTCGCCTGACTTCTTTGTAACATGAAGCAGGTTACTGGATACTTCAGTGCTAGAGACAATACCACCAGCACCATCCTGCTCAAGGGTTAACGGCCATAATCTCTGGGGGGCTCTTAAGTATTTAACAAGGGTATCTTTCCTATCTGGAACTTGAGAAGAGTCTGGATACGTGTAAGTGCTATTCCTGTAATATTCTGTGCGTTATTGTTTTGGCAACGAGTCAAACAATATCTACTGCATTAGCACAACACGTCTCAGTAACGAGCAGCAGAGAGGGAAATGAAGGATTTTTGGTGACAGATGGAGAAATAGAAGAAAGAGAGAGAGAACAAAATTGTTCCTTGAATGTTATCATAGATTAGACTGATGACTGTAATTTTAAAGCTAAAGTGTGTAATTTCTGTCACTAGCAGTACCTAATAAAATTGCAAAAATAATGGCAACCCAACATAAGGATTTCTGACCAGATTTCTGAAGTTGAAACAGAGTGTAGTCAAAAAATCATTGAAATTTCACTTGTTATCATCTATGAATTTAAAAAAATTGGGAAATTCACTTTTGTATATTTTCTTTAGTATTATGATGTTTGCGGGTCAACTATAACTGTTTTTAACACAATTCACCAAAAACCACACTGAAAAATAGTAAATACATAGCGAACAGATCAAATTATATTGTAATGAAATTACAACTTTACAAAAACACATTACAAAAATACAACAAACATGAGAATGTAATTAATAAAACTCAATTTAAAAACACATTTAACATTTAATAATTGTATTTAATATTTTGATTTTCACAAACTGCAAATATACTGTACTGTATATGTTAATTCCATCTTTTTTAAATGTTATTTTATGTTTGTGCTTTTGAAAAGTATCTTTGCTATCTCTGATTAGGCTTATTATTTTGCATTTAGGCTTGTTTTGAGCACAAAGCATGTGGTTTCTGCAAACATAATTGTTATAAGTGTAACAAGTATGGAAATGAATGTCTCCACTTGTGATGGAAATTATACACTTTACCTTTAAATTAGTCACAAAAAGTACACCAGTTCACCCAAAAATGAAGATTCAGTCAATCATTTACTTACCGTCAAGCCTTTCCAAAACTGTATGATTACCTTTCTTCTGTCCAAAAAAGGAGTGTAGCTGAATTTTTGAGCTGCTTCTCTTCCGTATAATGAAACAGGATAGAGACCAAGAATTCTTCATGCCTGAAAAAAACAAAACAAAAAAAAAAACATTTAGAAATATCTAAAACTTAGTCCATACAACTTAAAAATAAAGGCTCCTAAGGTTTTTTTTGTGTGTGTGTGTGTGTGTGTGTGAAGTGATGCCATAAACATTTTTGGTTCCCCAAAGAACATTTCAGTGAAGTTTTAAAATAACCATTTTTTCTTAGTGTAACATTAAAAAAAAAAAAATTCTAATTATAAAGAATGGAATAAAATGAAAATGTTCCATGGATATGGAATCATTAAAAGCAAAAAAAAAAAAAAAAAAGGAGTGTATACAAGTCTATTTCAAGTCATATAATAGATTTGTGAGAGGCAAACCAAACAAACTGAATTTACGTTATATCTTACATTTGTATTTTTAATATTGATGTCTGTGAAGAATAAGAAACCTGGCAACAAACAGTAACTTATTTGGAATGTTGGAATGTTGATAGCTTTTTCAAAGCCACATTTGAATCATTTAAAAGGTGTTACATGTTTCAAACAAAGAATCTTTAAGCGGCATTCTTATTATTGGAGGTTGTTGAATGGCTGTATTGTTTATCATAGTGATGCATTCCATAAAATTTGTGGTGAGCTTCACAGCTGTTCATAGTTTTCCATAGTCATAATTTGACCACAGATGAGATGTTGCATGTCAGAAAATGTAGATTCTTCAATTTTTTTTGCCACTAAAATTGAACTTCCAAAATGCAGTTTAAATGAGGCTCCAACCGAGGAAGAAGGGTCTTATCTAGCGAAACGATCGGTTTTTCGACATACCCTGTCTTGAGTCAGAATACAGAGTTCAGGAAGAGTAAGAAAACACCAGCGTTTGAGATTAAAAAGTATTTTAATTGTATTTAATTTAATTTTTAAACGAAAATAACCGATCGCTTCGCTAGATAAGACCCTTCTTCCTGAGTTGGGATCATTTACAACCGCATTTGGGATGGTGTAAAGCCGCATTTAAACTGCATTTTGGAAGTTCAAACTCGGGGCATCATATCAGTCCATTATATGGAGAAAAATCCTTAAATGTTTTCCTTAAAAAAACAATTTCTTTACGACTGAGGAAAGAAAGACATGAACATCTTGGATGACAAGGGGGTGAGTACATTATCTGTAAATTGTTGTTCTGGAAGTGGACTTCTCCTTTAAAGGGGTCATCGGATGCTAAGTTCACTTTTACATGTTGTTTGAACATTAATGTGTGTTGGCAGTGTATGTACAAATCTACCCTATAATGATAAAAATCCATGCAGTGGTTTTTAATTAATCTGTAAAAATAATATTCCGTTTTTCAAGTCGAGCCCACGATAGTTGATTGACATGAGCGTTTTACCTCAGATCCCCTGTAACAGTCCGCCCTCTTTGTTTCGATGCCGGAGCAGGGATATAAGTTAGACAAGAATATCTCTGATTGAGCGATTGAGCTGTTGTGTTGCTGGATGTAATAATGAACATAGTCGTCGTCATTTACTCCAGACATCTGAGCCGCTGAAGATGCAGTTGATTACGTTTGTTTGTGAAGGGAATGCGCCTCTTAATCTACATATATCCGTCTATGTTCACGCAAATCGTTCGTGATCCAGAAGTGAGTATAAGGTTTTTTTGTTTTTGTTTTTTTTTTATGAATCTTTGTGATCTCCTAATAATGTGCAAGTTAGCAAGTTTAGCGGCTGAACGTGGCTAAAGTAAACAGGCTCGTCACTCCACAGAGAGAAGAGAGGGGCGGGGCGAGCAGAGCTCATCTGCATTTAAAGCAGCCTCGACCAGAATGAGAAGATTTTTGAAGAGCTGATTTTGGCAAGGTAAAAAGGGTGTTGTTTTACACATTCATTGAGTATTTTCAACTAAAGTACATTATAGAGTTTTCATTAAGACCCTACAGAATCATATCAACTTGTGGAAAATGGGTATCCGATGACCCCTTTAACACTTGTATGTATTGTAACGCTTATCCTCTTCCGTCAGGAGGTGGCGACAACTGCCCGTTTAAAAAAAGTATGTCACTGAATCATTCATTCAGGAGATTTCAGTAGTCAAACAAGTCTTAATGAAGTGAAACGTGAAACACTGACTCCTTCTTTGAATGTTTTTTTTTTTTGATGGTTTAAACGAATATATGTTTTTAAAAGACTTAGCAATAAACATTTAGTCAGAACCATTAGTACATTACGCTAGTTTGTTTAGTTTTCTTTTTTCTGCAGAATCATGAGAAAATCGTGGTCTCCAATTTATTAATAACAACTGGGATTCTCAATGTATCCAGAATCGTGAAGCTCTTGTTTAAATATTGTTCATTACTGCATATAATTCATTAAAATGGAGGTTTAATTTGATTCAGTTCAAAATGCACCTACATTTTTTTGCATTTTGTCTTTTCCGTTGAATAAAAGACTATATTCCCTCTATATTTCATCATTGAGGATTTCTTTAGAAAAGTTTTAAATTCTCGTCTCATCTCGTGGGATAAACATCTCGTCACACCCCTAATGCATTAATTCATTTAGCTGATGCTTTAATCCAGTGAGACGTAAAGATGAACAATGGAATTGCAAAAACCTGTTCTGGTTAATCAATCTGCATTGCCGCCTCTTGTGCATTTTTGAATATCCTGTTTTTGATATGATGAATAACTTGTGTCTTTATGATTCCGGTGGCTGTCACTCTAAATGTATAAAGTACACATTCCCACAATATATCATCAGTGACCGCTGTTGGCAGCCAAATCTCCTTTAAAATAAAGAGTTTCAGTCTTAGCGGCAGTAAACACACACTAATGCACATGACAGCTCTAATTCACTAGACTCTGTAGATTAGAGGTGACTTTCAGCGTGGTACAGCCAATAAATGCAACCTAAAAAAAGAAATAAAACATTATATGACAACCACTAGTATCATAAAGAGGGTGAAGTGTGTAAATGCTGCAAACAAGGCCAACAAATGCAATGCAAAATTATGTTTTATAACGCTAATGTTGCTGAAATCAGAGTTATTATTGTTAAACTAATACTAAAACCATAAATATTTTCATTACCTGAAATAAACCAATCATGAACTGAAATAAAATAAAAAGTATATATATATATATTTTCAACTTGTTGACAAGGCAACATTTCTCATTTTCATTTACTTAATCCAAAATGCTAAAATAACTAAAAAATAATAAAAATGGCAAAAACACACAACAAAATTACTAGAGCTGTAACTAAAATTTTAATTAAAACAGAAAATATAAAAATAAAATATTTTTTTTATATATATTTAAAGAAAAAAGTAATCTTTAAAAACATAAATGTCAGTTCTCCACTTTTTGACATAAAAACCTGTTAAATAGATGACATAAATATTGTGTGAGTTATTATATTACGTTAAAAAAAATATATATGAAAAACTTATCTGTATCTCTGACTGTTCCTCTTGACCTCTTTCCCTCAACTTTACCTGCATCAAGACACCAGATCTTTGTGTATCACATCTCTGTCACGATGTCTGCGGTGTCTTTTATCGGTGAAACAGCGTCTGCGGTATCTTTTATCGGTGTCTCCGTCAGGTCGTGAGATATCAGAGAACAATTACACACACTTTACTGCGTAAAGCACCATCAACTTAATGACACTAGACATACAAGAGACATAGTTCAGTAACGTTTAGAGTATAATTATCTTTAAGTGTTGCTGATGAATCATGTGAAACAGTCTGGACCTCTAAACATCAGTATTAGCAACACATTTGATGAATTTGGTGATATTAGTTGGTTTGTGTCGCTCTAAAACATCCATTAGGTTTAATAAAATTCATATATAAAGGTAAACTGGGACACATTTTGCCATTAAAATGACTAGGGAAAAATGTCCCAATTATCCTGAATTAATCCTAGTTAATTTACATCCTAAAATAATATAAAATACTTAAAATAAAATTAATTTAAAAAATGAAAGTTGATAAAAATACATAAATAAATAAATAAAATTACAAAAACTATACAAAAGCTTAATATAAAACTGAAAACAAATTCTAAACATTAATAAAAATGGTGTTAGATACTAAATACAAATCGATACTAAAATAACACTGGTGTATCAGCTTGACTGGAGCATATTTCTGAACTTCAGGTGTAAAATTATGTAAAAATATTTCAAACCTTTCTGTGGAACAGGAATGACCCTGTTTGTTTAGTAAGTGTGTTAAAGTTGAACTAGTTGTAGTACTAGTTGTGGAGCAGCATTACAAGACCTGACTGACTTGCAGTGGTGCCAAAAACTGTCAAACAGACCGACTGACAAGCAGATACTTGAGCTGCGTCTGTTCCATTATTAATTAGAGAAAGAAGCGTCGTAGTGTCATTAGTGACTGGAAATGTTGTGAAACACAAATGTCATGATTTTAACGCCATAAATAATTCATTTGTCAGCACATCATTTGTAAATGAGCATTTAAATCAGAAAGGATCTGTCTGGATGAGTCTCTTGAGCGATGGTGTCAATTTCAAGTGTTAGATGATTTTACCATACTGGTTAGTGCACTTTTAAAAATTACCTCATGTTTTCATAAAATTGAACAAATTGCGTAGATGTTTGCATATGGTCATTTGACAAACATTTTATAGTACAAATGTTTAATAACATTTAGCTTTTTTGCATTATATAAAATTAAAAATTAATTATATTTTTATTTATTTTTTATTTTAATGTTTGTATTAATTGTATATTGAAATAAAATAAATATTTATTAAATAAAAAAATTTAATTATTATTTTGCAGATTAATATGGTGTTTCTATCTACTCTATCATCACACTGTATTTAGTACTTGAAATATGTTTTGTCATTCTTTTAGGTAGGGCAGGGTGATATGGCCAAAAATTATCACGATAATTTGTTTTCATATCAGTCGGTATCGATAATTATCACGATAAATGTCAAATTTTTATTTCTTTCAAGTTTAAAGGCAATTTTTTTGCTACAATGTGAACGTGATAAAAACCAGACGGTTAAATGTGGCTTTAAAATATTATTTATTGTCAGAACGTGTCAAACACGTTTTTGGAATGCTTCACACTTTTTCCTGTCATTTTTCCTTAAGAAAATAAATATCTTAATAGAAAAAAATTATTTCTTAGTTTTGCATGTTTTAATGAGTAATATTGTTTCAAATCAAGAAACATGTTTATGTTACCTGATAATATTATTAATAATAATATTCTTTTTTGTTTGTTTGTTTCTTAGAAATGCACATTTGATAGTAGCTTGAGTTAGGATGCAGATGTAGATTTATGCTCATTATCAAAATCAGTAATATCTGTAAAAATTGTACCAACCTAATTTTTATATGGTGGAATTGAATTATTCTGTTTGAGTTTTTTTTTTTATTAACCATTGCTCTTCCATAGTATCATCCATAGATCATGATAAACCACAAATATAGCACCTCAATACCATGGTAAAAATGTAATATGGCTCCTAGGTATTTGTATGTAAACAGTAGTCTAGATACATTTAGTATAAATGCATAAACGCTACAGCTTAATCACAAAAAAATACTGTAATTATATTCCATGACTCTTCCTTCAATACATTTAATACATTTCTACATTAATAATATAATAAAATTCGACAAATATAACCCACATTTCTGACACAATACCACTGTGCAGTTAGTGCTACTACAGTAAGTCTATGGTAAAGTATGGCGATTTGTAGATTAAAAGCCTTCTGACTGTATCGTTGCACACAGCCCTACTTTTAGGCTTTCTCTGTTGCATGCATGCAACACTTAAAAATGATATATAGGCCTGTTTTTAAGATTTAGACACGCTTATTTTGACACTTATGTTAGCCACATCTACATGCAATGTCCTAAAACTTCATAAAATTGAACAAATTTCATAGAAAGACTAATAAAATTCAAACACACATATGGATGCCTGCTCTGAACGGTCCTTCTAAAGCCTGCCGCTGCTAGTTATATTTAGTCAGACAGCCAGCATGCTGCTAATGAAGACTAGCGATGGTTTCCTCCAGACAGAGGAGCGAGAGACGTTTGAACATGTGTCTGTGAGCCTCAACAGACACTGCATTTGCATGTTACACAGTGAGAATCTCTTGATCCGTGTGCAAACGGCACGTCAGGTGTCCTCGATGAAAAAGCAAGCGAGAGGTTTGGTTGAGACGGGTGTCTTTGTAAACACACGGTGTGCATGAGACCTTTATAAGAGCTCAGATGCTAAGAGGAAAAATCAGTGTGATGAATTACAGTCCTGGTGAATGCAATCTGGCATATTTACAAAAGACTTCATTTAAATACTAAATGCTATATATTATACTTATAATTTCTATCATCACATGAAATTATAAAATTTGTAAATTTTTAATTGAATAAATATTTATTTTATTTTAATATACAATTAATACAAACATTAAAATAAAAAAAAAAATAAAATTGAGTGTAGTTTATTCATTGTTCATTTTCTAGAATTTCTTTTCTTTTTGCAAAAAAGGTCAATGTGGAAAAAAAAAAAAAAAAAAAAAAAAAAAACTTTGTGCTGTAAAATTAATTGCCTAAAATATATACTTAAGGTGCTAATGAATTATCTGGTTTTATTCAAGTCAATTAAATGATGTAATATGACCTAATCCTGACATCATGAAGGTACAAGAAACAAAATAATTTTTTGGAGTCAGATTAAGTAAAAAAAATAAAATAAATAAAAACAAAAAAGTAACTTCTGCAGCACTTGTGTCACCAAATGGAATTATGAAATTATAAAGTATTAATTTTCATTTTGTAAGTGACTAAATATTTATTTTTTTAATATACAATTAATACAAACATTAAAATATAACATTTTCATTTTTTAGAATTCATTTTTTTCTTTCTTTTTTTTTGCAAAAAAGGTAAATGTGATAAAACGTTCGTGCTGTTGTGCATTTTGTACGTGAATGAACATTTATTTTATTTTAATAACCTTACAGTTAATACAAAAAATACTTTTAAACATAATAAAATAGTTTATTACAGTATTTATTTTCATTTTGTAAGTAAATAAATATTTATTTTGTTTTAATAGCCTTACAGTTAATACAAAAAAATACATTTAAAAATAATAAAGTAATGTATCTTTTTTTGTTCAGAATGTCTTTTTTTTGTTTGTTTTTACTCATTCATTATTTAGAAATCACTATGTGTGTACAATCTCTACAAAAAAAAAACTCTTCTGTTATCACAAATAAATAGAAAAGGCATGGAAAGTAATTAGTTAATTTTGCTTTTAAGTTTGTCCATCTGTCCCAGGTAGAATCACATATACAGCACTTTCTATTCAGTGAATCTGAGTTGTGCGCAATGTAAAACAGGCCAAAAGCTGCATGTTCAATTTCACATTCAGGCTACTGTCAGTTTGACATATTTGCATCAGGACATCTTAGCAAATGGCTGAAATCATTCTCTGATTTCATCTTCTCATTGACAGGCCGTGATGTTCCTCGTGTTCTGAGGATTTTTCGAGCACTTCTCCTCTCCGTGCTCATTAGATTATACTGAACATGTAGATTAAATTACATTTGAGCAGAGTTGCCGCAGAATATTCCACACCTCATTTGATCCATTTTTCTTGTCGGTGTTGTGTTAGAAGTATTAATGATACCTGCTGGAGCTGGAGACGTTGATGTACTGCTCAGGATGGGGGAAATGCTTAGTCCAGCATGTTCAAGACGATCCCCAGACGATCCCCTGCTTGTGTCCTGTATAAGATTCAGCACTGTAGAAGAAAAACTGATGGGTTTGACTCCTGCTGGCTCTGGAAGATAGAAAGAGTACAGTACCAAAACAGACAGTCTGTAACATTGTTACAAAAGATTCTAATTCAAACAAATGTTTTTCTTTTGAACATTCTATTCATCAAAGAGTCCTGAAACAAAATGTATCAGTTTCCATAAAAATATAAAACAGCACAACTGTTTTCAACATTGATAATAATCAGAATATTAGAATGATTTCTGAAGGATCACGTGAAACTAAAGACTGGAGTAATGATGCTGAAAATTCAGCTTTGAATCACAGGAATAAATTAGATTTTACAGTATATTCACATAGAAAAGAGTTATTTTAAATTGTAATAATATTTTACAATATTACTGTTTTTACTGTATTTTTTAATCATATAAATGCAGCCTTGGTGAGCAAAAGAGACTTCTTTAAAAACCTTTAAAAGTATTAATAAACAGTAGCTTATATAGTTTATGTGCAAATAAAATTATTTGATCTTGAACTTTGGTTCAGGCCTTTCAAAGGCAATTGGTGTCAAGGTTCTTATTAAAAAATCTGAAAAATCATGAAAATTAAAAAAAAAAAAAAAATTGATTAAATTCTTAAAATGAATACAATAATATCAAGCTAAAATTAATAAAAATAAATTAAAGTGAATAAATACTAATCCAAATAATATATAAAATGTATTTTTATAATTTCTGGTTTGATTTTAATTTTATAGTTATAGTAATTTGGTTGGGTTTTTTTGTAATTTTTATTTATTATTATTATTTTTTTTAAATATGACTATATAGTTTGTTTTTAGTTTTAGTTATTTTATATATTTAGTTATTTATTTTATTTTAACTTAAAGTAAATGAAAACGGGAAATGCAGCCTTTGCTTAAAAATAAGTTTTTATTATTATTAAATATTTTATTTTATGTATTTTTAGCTAATTTTTTTTTATCGTTTTAGTTTTATAATGGGTCTTAATATGTTCTTGTATCCACCTTTTTCTTCCCGTAAGAGTGGGTGTGGCCTTTTGTAAATTATATGGGTGTGGCTTCCAGTCTTATCCACGCCCAGCTATTTTTAGCTGTACAAAACAGCTCGTTTTGCTGCTTGATGTTGCAAACTGGTGTCTTACCGTATTATTTTAATGTATTATCTTATTTATGAGCAAACTGGTTTGTAGTGCAGTCAGTTTTACAGTTTACTGCATGTTGTTATTCTTCTAGTTATTTCCCTGTAGCGGATAATGAACCGGAAGTCTCACCCATAGGCTTACTTCCGCATTAAAGAATAAGGTGGACACCGTTTGCAATATGTTTTGATGCAGACTGATGTTTTTACACATTGTGTTCACATCCCTGCCACGAACAGCGTGTTTTTAAGACATCACGTCAAGTTCAACCATTCAGCATCTCAATCAGCATCCAGGACCGACACTATCTGTATATTTTGTCAGTCACAATCTTTCATACAAACACCCAAACATTTTAATAATCCTTCAGTGTAGCAGATATGAGGAGCCTGAGCATTTTTGTATCCTTTCATCACTAAAGGAGCTTTGGGAATGAACTCAATGAGAAAGGAGATAAGGATGGATTGGACTAAAAAAGAAAACAGATAAGAGGAGAACATTGGCGTCCACGTGGACAGATTCATTGTGCCGTCGTCCCCGCCGCAGCCACGTGGCCGGAGCCGCAGAATAAGGGCAGCTGAACAGGGCTAAGCCTGCAGAGAGAAGCACAGGCTGTGACCTCTGACCTCTGGGTCTGATTCAGCGCATTTATCCATGATCACACCCTCCAGCTCAGGACAGGGGCCGCTGTCTCTCACTCTCTCTCTCTTCGCTGGTGCTTTCTCACATTGTTTGTCTCTTGGAGGTTGCGGAAGCTGGAAAGGGTTTTTCGGTTATGCGGCGTCTGTATCAGACAGCAGATGAAAGCTGCCATCACCTTTTCACTCCTTCAGCTTCAGCTCCTAAGTCTCACCTTCTCCTGCTGTATAGTGCAAATTAGTTTCTTATAGTTCAGTCCGTCTGCTTTGAAGGAGGAGTTCACAAAAAGTGTTTTTGGAGGGGTCTAATTATGTTCTGTTGGGTTTTATTCTGCAATTTAATCCTGTGTTCAAAAGTTTGGGATCAGTAAGATTTTTATTGTTTTTTAAAGAAGTCTTTTGTGCTTACCAAGACTGTGTTTATTTGTTTAAAAATAGAGAAAAAAAAACTCTAATATTGTGAAATATTATCACAAATTAAAATAACTGTTTTCTATTTTAATGTACTTTAAAATATAATTTATTTCTGTGATGCGAAGTTGAATTTTTAGCATCATTACTCCAGTCTTCAGTGTCACATGATCCAGAAATCATTCTAATATGCTCATATTTTGTTGGGACCTGTGGTATCATTTTCAAGATTCATTGATGAATAAAAAAAAAAAAATTAAAAGAACAGCATTTATTTAAAAAAGAATAACAATTAAAGTCTTTACTTTTGATCAATTTAACACATCCTTGCTAAATAAAAATATTAATTTCTTTCAAAAAAAGAAAGAAAAAAAATGCACTGTCCCCGAAATTTTGAAAAGTAGTGTATATTGTTATAAAAAAAATTCTTAAAGAATCCTGAAAAAAGTATTACAGGTTCCAAAAGAAAAAAACTAAAAAATCAGTACATCAGTTTTCAACACTGATAATAAATCAGCATATTAAAATGATTTCTGAAGGATTGTGTGACATTGAAGACTGGAGTAATGATGCTGAAAATTCAGCTTTTATCACAGGGATAAATTATATTTTAAAATATACAAAAATAGAAAACCATTATTTTAAATTGCAATAATATTTCACAATATTACTGTTTTTTTTTCAGTATTTTAAATCAAATAAATGCAGCCTTGATAAGCATCTATATGTAATAAAAATGCACAATTTTCACATTTTCAGAGTTTTTACTTTCAGAACACAACTGTTGTGAGCTACAGAGAAAAAATGTGTTAGTTTATGCACTGACAACAGAATTTTCAGATTGTTATTTTGCCCCAAAGACAACAATTATAATAATATTAATAGAATTATAATGATAAATGAACACTGAGAGCATTTTAAAGTATTAATATTAATTTATTGTTCCTTGTTAAGTAGTATTCATGTATGACATTTGAAATGTTAAAAATGCATTAGTACTGTATATGTAGAAATTAATGAACCAGAAATAACAAATGTAGATTTATTGCACATATGTGACCCTGGACCACTAACTAGTTATAAGCATGAATTTGAATACATAAGCTTTCCATTGATGTATGGTTTGTTAGGATAGGACAATATTTGGCCGAGATACAAATATTTGAAAATCTGGAATCTGATGGTGCAAAAAAAAAAAAAAAAAAATTCTAAATATTGAGAAAATCACCTTTAAAGTTGTCCAAATGAAGTTCTTAGCAGTGCATATTACTAATCAGTTTTGATATATTTATGGCAGAAAATGTACAAAATAACTCCATGAAACATGATCTTTACTTAATATCCGATAGATTTCAAATTAATATCCTATTGATTTCAATAATTTTGACCCATACGATGTATTGGTACTATTGCTACAAAAAATAATAATAATAAATAATAAAAATAACATTCACAGACCTTGTTGTAACCATTATACAGTAAGTGTTATTTTAGCATCATTGATATAGCATTGGTATTTTAATTTTTTAATTTTTTTTAAATTCTAGTTTTAGTAATTTTGTTGTGTGTTTTTGTCACAGATTTTACTATATGAATATTTTACTATATGAATAAAATCATGTGACTTCAGAAAATTATAGAATAAAGAATGTTGTACAGTATGCACTACTGTTATGATAATTGTAGTGTGCGTGAGTTAATGAATAATAATAGAATTGTCCCTTTTTAGGTGAACTTTTGAGTTGAACATCCATTTTTATAAAAAGTACCTTCATCCTCTTGATTATGGCAATTTGAAATCTCCAGTCTTCTTCAGTTCCTTTCACAGCTCTCAGTATGATCAACTGTGCTGCATATCTTCATTATCAAGTTAGATGAGGTCCAGACAGTAGACGAGCTCTCAAAACCAAATGAACAAAATGAAACAGAGTTAGTGCTTGTGAAATCTAAACATGTCTTCATGTTCCTCCTGTAGGTTCAGACTTCCAATGCAACACTCACATCATCCCGGTGAAGAACGAGGAAGGCGTTGTGATGATGTTCATCTTAAACTTCGATTATGTTCTGGACGAGGAGAGCAGCGACTCTATGGAGAGACTGAACCTCACGCCGCCTGCCAAATCTGAAATCAGTGAGTGTAAACTGGGTTTAGTATTATTTTTATGTATGCATATACACTACCAGTCACTACCAGTTTTTAAAAAAGTCTGTTGTGCTCACCAAGCCTTTATTTATTTGATCCAAAGCATAGCAAAAACAGAAAAAAATAGTTTTACTATTTAAAATAACTGTTTTCTATTGTAATATATTTTAAAATGTAATTTATTCCTGTGATCAAAGCTGAATTTTCAGCATCATTACGCCAGTCAACAGTGTCACATGATCCTTCACAAATCATTCCAATATGCTGATTTGCCGTTCAACATTTATTATTATTATTGTTATTATTATTATCAATAATAGTATTATTATCAACAGCTGAGTACATTTTTTCATTATTCTTTGATAAACAGAAAGATCCAAAGATCAGCATTTATCTGAAATAAAAAGATTTTGTAACATTATACACTATATACCATTTAAAAGTTCGGAGTCAGTATTTATTTATTTATTGATTGATTGATTGAGTTATTGTTTGGAAAAGAAATTAGAGAAATTAATACTTTTTTTTTTTTTAGCAAAAATGCTTTAAATTGATCAAAAGTGATGATAAAGACATTTATAATGTTACAAAATATTTCTATTTCAGACAAATGCTGTTCTTCTGAACTTTCTATTCATCAAAGAAACCTGGAAAAAAATCTACTCAACTGTTTTCAACATAATAATAATATTAATAATATTTTTTTTGCGCAGCAAATGATATTATTAGAATTAGATTTCTGAGGGATCATGTGACTGGAGTAATGATGCTAAAAATTCAGCTTTGAAATCACAGGAATAAATTAATTTTTTAATATTTTGAAATATAAAACAGTTATTTTAAATGGTAAAAATATTTCAAAATTTTACTGTTTTTGCTGCACTTTGGATCAAATAAATGCAGGCTTGATAACCAAACGAGACTGATTTAAAAAACATTAAAAATCATACTGTTCAAAAACATTTGACTGGTAGTGTATGCATGTATGTACTTCTTTGTAATGCCAGATTGGTTTCTTGCACAGATTTTTCCCTACTAGCTGCTCTTTCTGCAAATATTTATGCCATCTGTTTCCTCTGTAGACATGTTTAAAAATCATTCAATCAAGAGTTTTAAACCATGATCCAAACCAACCAGCCCTGAAACTTTGATGTGACAAAAAAAAGTATTAAAAAAAATAAACAATAAACAATAAAATGCAAAAGATGCAAAACTGAGTATAACATCTAATATAAGTGAATTACGTTATCCCACCTCCTAACTTACAGTAGAGCTGCTTCCTGGTGACTCTTTCACAACCCCACCTCTGCTGTGCTAAACCAGCCATTATAATGAGTCGTGTTCATCAGGAAGTGCTTTAACTGGCCAGCGCAGTGAGGCGTTCCTCAACAGAGCGTGCTAATTAGACAGGAGCTTCTCGCTGAGACTGCTCAGATTCAGGTAGGACGCTGGCATCTTCTTCTCTCGCCTCACACGAGGGACGCTTTCAGAACTGGCTTCATATCAAGGCTTGAACACGCTCATCAGCAGGTGCAGATTGTGTTTCACTGGCATGCGCAACAATCCAGTGCTCTTCTTTTTGGCACCTTTGGTGATCTGATTGACACGTAAAGTGACCAATCACATTTAGTTGCGTTTTTGTATGCTGGTCCATCTGAAATAAACAGAAAAAGCTCAATATGGAAAATATGGTATGTCAGTATCCAAAATCACAGGAGAAATCTGTATTGTCCAAACTGTCTGATCATAATTACTGTCCATCAAAAAATATTTTTGTTTTTTTAATGTTAACTTCTCTAAACACTAAATTGTAAACTAGCAGATTAGTTAAATGGGTTTCACTGAAATTAAAATAATTTATCGATGTCAAATTGTAAAGTACACTACTACACTATTTTTTCTAAATAATTAACTAAAATTAAAATAGAAAAATAATTAACTAACACTAAAAACTAACGCTTTTAAACATTTTTATAATTAAAAAAAAAACAATTATGCTTTTAACAGTAGTTTGCATTAAAAAGACATATGATATATGATATATGATATATTATATATGATTATATATAAAATAGATTATAGCTGATTATTTTGTTTAAATAAAATAAATAATAAAGTACTAAAAACTAAGTATGTTTTTTTATGCTACAAATAAACACAAATATGCATCACAACATTGTAACATGGAGCATGAAAAAATAGATAATCGTTTTGGAATTTGCTGAATTTGACTTTGTTACTAAAAGTTATTGAAGTTTTAAAAATTTAAGATTAATGTTAGAAAAAATGTTTTCATCATCATTGTAATTTGTTTACATCTAAACAAACAAACAAATTATATATATATATATATATATATATATATATATATATATATATATAAAAAATACTACACTTTTTTGTTGAAAATTAAAAATAAAGCACTAAAAACTAAAGCTTTTAAACATTTTTATAATAAAAAAAAATCAATTATGCTATTAACAGGGGATTGGCATTAAAATGAAAATAGATTATAGCTGATTATATTGTTTAAATAAATTAAATAATAAAGTACTAAAAAGTAAGTTTGTTTTTTATGCTACAAATTACATCACAAATATGCATGTATATAAAAACAAAGCACATTTTTACGTCTTAATAGGGGGAATGTGTGTATATATCCAATGAAAGCACAAAAGTTTATAATTAAAACAATATATAATTTTAAATGTAAATATAAAAATACGGTAAATAAGCATGCACAAATAAAAAAAAAAAAAATCTTTGCAGTATTGTGTGTAATTGCACCAGACGGACAGTGAACTGCTGTGGCTAATATTAACCGGATCATATAGAGAAAGAGCCTTAGTGAGGATGAGAACGGAAGCAGATAATATTAACGCATTTATCATCTCTATCGTCTCCATGACTTCCTGTATCTGCTGGCGAGTATGCTCTGACAGGGCCAGCGGGCCGCGGGCTGGAGATCGTGGCAGCGGTGACGCATCTGTGAGCGTCCGTGAGGGTCGTGTGCTCGTTTACTGCTCTACAGCTGCTCGGGCCTCAGGTCCGCCTCAGCGTCTCTGCATCCTCACTTAGCAAACGCGCCGCTCTAGGTGAAGGTTATTTATAGTGGAGAATGTTGCCGAGTGTTTGGAGAGAGAGTGTGTGTGTTTTGTGGCCTCTGGGTGTCATGGAGACTCTGTGTCAACAAGGACTCACTGCTAAACCCTGATTGTAGGTGTTACAATGAGACCCAAACCTAGTGAAGCACCACTCGCCCTACTGCATTAGAAAGTGTGCATGTGTGACTAAATCAGGACTTAAATACACATACTCATATAGAATGAATTTTTTAGAACTAGTTACAAATGAATTTTTAGTGTTTTTTAATGAATTTATAGTTTTTTTTATTATTTATTTAGACAAATTTCTGTATTCAGTATCTTATAATTAGCTATAATTTATTTTAATTTCAATGTCAATCTCAAATGAAAAACAACAATTTCTTTTTATAAATATAAAAACAAGACAAACTTTAAGTTGGCTTGAGAAAGCCTGATCAGAAAGTTAGAAAAAAGTTGATTAGCAAGTTTTTAGCATGATTAGCATGTTGTTAGCATGTTTTTAACATGTTTCTAGCATGATTATCATGTTGCTAGCATGATTAGCAAGTTGATAACATGTTGCTAGCATGTTTCTAGAATGTTTCTAACATGATTAACAAGTTGCTAGCATGTTGATAGCATGATTAGTATGTTTCTAGCATGATTACCAAGTTGTTGACACATTGTTAACGTTTTAACATGATTAGCAAGTTGCTAGCATGTTGATAGCATGATTAGTATGTTTCTAGCATGATTATCAAGTTGCTAGCACGTTGCTAGCATGTTTTTAGAATGTTTCTAACCTGATTAGCATGTTGGTAGCATGTCTATAACGTGATTAGCATGTTGTTATCATGATTAGCAAGTTGTTAGCAATGTTGCTAGCATGTTTACCATGTTGGTAGCATGTCTATAGCGTGATTAGCATGTTGTTAGCATGATTAGCAAGTTGCTAGCATGTTTCTTTCTCAAGCCAACCTAATGCATGCTAAATATTACATCAGGAGTTAAATACACGCACATAGTATATATAAGAAGAATAAGGAAAAAAATATTGTCCGAAATAATGACTGTGGTCGCTTACTTTTATGTTGAGTTGCCTGCATTGATCTTTGAATCTGTTTGCACAAGTATAAGTACGTGCATCTTGAGTAATCAAACTGATATCTGGTTTAAACCAAATCAGCAAATCAGCCCAAACCACTCAAAGTGCCATATCAAGGCACATTACAGAACGTGCATTGAAACCCAGAGTGTGATAAGAGAGTGGAATGATTGAAGGGAAAATGATTCCTCCATTGCATTTTGTAAAGTGGCTGGCAAAATTACTTTAAAGGATTAGTTCACTCACAAATGAACATTTTCAAGTTGTCATTTACTCACCCTTACGCGGTTCTGATGCTGTGTTATCTTCCTCCTGTGAAACACAAAATGAGATGTTAGAAAGAATGCAGAGATGTTCAGACAATTAAAAAAAAGGAAAATATTAAGTGCAAATATTTAGTTTTAGTATAGTTTGTCATGTACTGTAGATCTTTAATTCTGTAAACTATGAAAAATGATTAAATGCATTTTTTAAAGCTTTTTCAGTAGTTCACCCAACAATTTTCTTGAAATTTACACATCATCAGGCCATCCAAGATATAAATGAGTGTTTCTTCATCAGAACAGATGTGTAGAAATGTACCATTTCGTCACTTGCTTACCAATGGATCCTCTGCAGTTGAATGGGTGCCGTCAGAATGAGAGTCCAAACAGCTGATAAAAACATCACAATAATCCACAAGTAATTCACACCACTCCAGTCCATCAATTAACGCCTAACAGTGTCTTAATGATATAATTGTTTCATACAAACACGCAGCTTTTGTCTTTACAAGACATTAACTGATGGACTGGAGTGGTGTGGATTACTTGTGGATTATTGTGATGTTTTTATCAGCTGTTTGGACTCTCATTCTGACGGCACCCATTCACTGCAGAGGATCAACTGGTGAGCAAGTGATGGAATGATATATTTCTCCAAATCTGTGATGAAGAAACTCACCTCAGATGGCCTGCGTAAATATTTAAAAAAAAAACATTTATTTTTGAGTGAACTGTGCCTTTAACTATAGATTTTAACATGCAAAACATGATACCATCAGATTCAGATCAGATATACCAATTTTCACCACATCAATGTGTAGAATTCCCGTGACACATTCCAATTTAGAATGAAGTGATTTTTGAGGCAAACAAGAAACTAATTATGCAAAAACTTGCCAGTATCATAGCAACAAATGGAAGTGCTGGAATCATGGGATGGAATCCCCAGGTTCTAGTGTACTCTGAAATAGAAGCTCGATCAGTCTAAATGAGAATGTCACATGCTTAGACGCCAGAACTATCATTCCTCTGCTATGATTAGAAAACAGCAAACGCAATGTAATTTACATGCTAATGTACATTAGAATCATGCTAACCAAACAGCACATGACCTTCAAATCAAGCAACCTACATACGCGCTGTGACTGTTAGTGCGCGCACACACACACAAACTTGCTGTCATGAATAATTTGTTAGGATAGAGCCTTTTGTAATGTTCAATATATCTGAACTATAATGGAATAAACTGCCAGTGTTCACGCCTGTATTTGCCATTTCATTTTCTGTTCAAACCAATTTAGGCATCAGGATTAAGTTTTAGTAGGAGAAAATGAAAACTAGATTAAATGTGCACTAGCAGCCTAAACCAGTTATGGTATAATAATGTATCAGTTTTACGCAATATAAAAGATATTGTATCCTCTCTCTCTCTATATATTTTTCATTATTTTTTTAAATATAAAAAAAATATGTATATATATCTATATATCTATATCTATCTATCTATCTATCTATATATATTCATTAAAGATCTTAATTTAAAAAAGGAAAAATCAAATGAGACTTGTAATACAGACTATGTAATACACTTACAAAATATATATAAAAAATAATTACAATTAATATTTAATAATTAATATTAAATACATTAATATTAATTACATTACAAATACATTTTATATATATAAAATGTATTTGTAATGTAAATATTTTATTTACTAAAATATTAAATAAATATTTATTTCAATTTGCAAACATGCAAACAAAATGATATTCAGCAATTTGCCCCAAAATTATGTAAATTGTTATTTTTTTTTTAAAAAAGTGAATTTAAAATTATATATATATATATATATATATATATATATGTGTGTGTGTGTGTGTGTGTGTTTTTATTGTAAATATTTTATTAAATATATTATTTTAAAATATTTATTTCATTTTGCAAACATGCAGACAAAATGATATTTAGGTATTTGCCCTGAAATTATTTGAATTATTTGACTGTGAACATGATTTTTAAGATCTTGCCCAGGGCCTCACAAACCCACAGGCCAGCCTGAGGATGAGTAAATGATGTACTTTTTTGGGTAAAATGGTCCTTGAAATTATTTTACTAAAATACTCCTATTTTTCTGACAGCCAAATGGTGTAAAATTGTCCGAGCAGCGTTTCTGGCTGTGTTTTTGATTGCTGGTAGCTTCAGCACTGGAATCCAGACAGGCAGTGATTTTGTGCAGAGAACATGATTGAGTGTTAATATCTGACAGTCACAGGAAGACAAGGAAAGTGGCCATGACGGTTTAATATCTCATTATGCTTAATTAACCTCCCGCCTCTGACTGACTCTCTCGCTGTCGGCATCACTCATCACAAACGTCAGGAATCACAAAGCTTGGCGTTTGACTTTACTGTGCCGTGTAAATGATGTTTTCAGTGATACTTGCGTCCTCTTGTTCTTTCTGAGAGAGTCTGAAGTGCTGGACGGCAGTAATGTGTGCAAACACACTGCAGAACCACCTCACATAGAGTTCACACGCTCATTCATTACTACATCAGCTTCATCTTTGTCAGAAGCTTAAACAAAGTCATTTGAGTGTGATGCAAGTGTATTATAGATCTTAGATATGAATCCACTTTCACATGCACAACTTCAAAATGAGAAATTATATATTATTATATATTTGCATACCAATTATGCACAAATTGCTTTAAAATGATCATTACTGTAATTTAAGCATTGCACTTTTGAGGGTTTTTTTGGTAATATATAACTTAAAGCACTGAACACTAAAAAAAATAAAACTAATTAACTAAAATGTTTACGCGATAAAATGACTGTAAATAAGAAAAATTAAAATGTAAATAAATGAAATACATTTGTGCATACCAATTATGCACAAATCGCCCCAAAATAATCATTACTGTAATCTGAACATTACACTTTTTAATGTTTTTTTTTGGTACTATATAACAACAATATAAAAACGAAAACTAATAATATAAAGATAAAAGCTCATTAAAAATATAAATACAAAACTTTAAATAATAAAAACTAATGGCAGATAAATAATAATAACAACAACAACAACACTGAAAAAATATCTATAAAAAAGAAATAAAATTCAAATTAAAACAAAAACTGAAAATACAAAGATAAAAGCTCATTCAAAATATAAATACTAAAATCAAATAACTGTAATGTCAGATAAACAGTACTAAAACAACACTGATCCAATATTATACTATACTAAATTCAGTTTTTTCTTCTATTTAAACCTCAAAACAGATGAAGGCATAAAAATAACTATACTAATTTGTTACAGTAATTTGTGTTGTTATTGTTAACTAAAACAATTCAAAGCTGAAATAAAATGCAATATAAAATGTTAAATGAAAAGAAGTTCAACAGAGAACTAATTGAAATAAATAAAAAAAGAATATAAAAGCTATATAGAAATATTTAAAAAAAAATAATAGTGATAAAATTACTAAATATATATAGAAGTAGATGTAATAGCAATGCTTAGAAAGCACAACCAATAGCATCCGGTTAATAATCACAGATACAATAAATGTAATTCAGGAGAATGTTATATTACAAGATTCTGCTTGTTTTTCCATTTTAACCTCTGAACAAATAATGCACATTAAAAAAAAAAAACTTAGATATGAATCCACTTTCACACACCATATTTTCACCACAACTTCAAAATAAACAATGAGATTATAATAAACAATGAGAATGATATTATTATATATTTGCATATTAATTATCAACAACTTGCTCTAAATGATCATTACTGTGATTTGAACATTGCACTTTTGAGTTTTGTTTTTGTTATATATAACAACTAAAACAAAAATAAAAACACTGAAAAACTAAGAAAAAAATTGACTAATTAACTGAAATGTTTATGCACTAAAATTACTGTAAATAAAACTGAAATTAAATAAACTTCAATAGTAATATATATAAATATATATATATTATAAAATTAAACTAAGAAATGAAAGTCCAATTTTATTTGCATACCAATTATGCACAAATTTTCCTAAAATTATCATTACTGTAATTTGAACATTGCATTTTTTTAATGTTTTTTTAATAATGTTTTGTAATATATAACAACTAAACAAAAACAAACAAAAACACTGAATGTCTAAAAAATTAGACTAACTGAAATGTTCACGCACTAAAATTGCTGTAAATAACAACAAATTTAACTTAAATAAATTAAACTTAAACAGTAATAAAAAAATAATTAAAAATATTTTTAAAAAATTAAAAAATAATAAATAAAATTAAAATTAAAATGAAAACTGAAATTACAAAGATGAAAGCTCATTTAAAATATAAATACTAAAATCTAAATAAAAACTGTAATGGCAGATAATTAATAGCTTTATATATCACCTGAAGCAAGAAATAACTGTGTAATTCAAGATATATCCACATATTATACTATACTAAATTGTTTCTTCTATTTTAACCTAATTAAATTATACTAATTTGTTATAATAATTTGTGTTATTGTTAACTAAAACTATTAAAAGCTGAAATAAAATGCAATATAAAATGTTAAATGAAATGAAGTTCAACTGATAACTAATTGAAATAAAACAAAAATGAATTAAAGCTATATAGAAATATAAAAAATAATAAAAAAAAGGCAATGTTTAGTAAGGACAACCAATGATATCCGGTTATTAATCACAGATACAATAAATGTAATTCAGGAGGATGTTATATTACAAGATTCTGCTTCTTTTTCCATTTTTTCCTCTAAACAGATAATGCGCATAAAAAATAAATAAATGCAAATACAAAAACAAAAAAGAAAATGAAGAAGAGGAGAAATTGGTTACAGTGTTGTTACTGCTGACTAAAACTATTAAAAAATGGATGAAAAAAAGAATGAAAAAAAGTTGCATTAGCAACTAACTGAAATAAGTTAAAGTAGTAAAATTATTAAAAACTAAAATGGTTAAAAAAGTGAAATATAAGTGTTTGCCTTAGTAAGCACTACCAATAATAGCATAATTCAGGTAATAATGTTAGGTACAGTAAATATAACAAAGGAGGATATTATATTTTTTTCTTCTATTGTAAGCTCTAAAAAGCTGTTGTATAACTGTGAAACACACACACCCACACCTGATGTTTGCGTACCTGTGTGATGTGTAAGCGCTGTAGGGGGCATCGGTCAGCGGCGCGCCTGTATCATGTGTGTTTGTGACGGCAGAAGGTCGGCGAGCCGCAGTGACAGGACGTGAAGGGCTCGCTGAGTGAGGAATCCTCATATTCCCAAACACTGGCTCACTTTCAACTCTCCATTGTGACCGAGCATCCAAAACAGCCCTCCTGAGGAGTGTTTACAGTCCTGAACACAACAACACTGAGATCTTCCTCCTCATCAGCAGCGGCTTAAACACCTGACTTTAACAGGTGCTCCTCTGTAAACGCACTGATGGTCGGGAGAAGCTATAATTCAGCGATTAAGTCGTTCGGGTCATTCTGCTGGAGTCAGAAACGGGCTTGGCTGCACACCTGCGTACTGTAATGCGTGACACATACAGTAATGTCTCAATAATGAGCTGTTAAAGGTCTTTAGATAATTAGCTGGAGGTGTTTGAGCACAGGTTTTGTACATTGTACAAGAGCAAAATGGGAGAGAAAAACTCATTATAAGTGCATTAAAGGTGAAGTGATACTAGACTTTAAGCATGTAGATTATTCAACAGGAAAAAAGGTATTTATAAGTAATTTATAAGTTAGAAATATAGCATATAGCTTAAAAATAAATCTAAAATATAAAAATAATAAAATAAATTTGTGATCGTTTAGATAGCTAAACCACTTTGCATAAATAAATATATAATGGCATAAACTTTAATAATGTGTTAGTGTTGTTATTGTAAATAAAAATTAAAAAAGAAAAAAATAATAAAACATTTTTGTAATTTAAATAAAAAATTAAGTAAATTCTTAAAAATGTAATAACACTTAATTATTAAAATTTAAAAATACTGCTTTGGCAACTAACTGAAAGTAATTTAAAATTCAAACTAATTAAGTACTAATTAAGTACTAAAACTACTAAAAACAAGAATTTAAATAGAAAAAAAGCACATCATAAAATTACTAAAACTTAAACTACATAGAAAAAAATAGCTTTAAGAACAAAATAAAATAAAAACAGCCTTCGTATTAATAAACATTCACTATCAAGTGAGAATAAAATAAAATAAAATAAAATAAATTAATTTTATTTGTTAATAACAGCATATCAACTATAATATGCCTAATAACCTAATAAAAAAAATAATAAAAAAATAGCTTAAGTATAAAATAAAATAAAAACTTCGCATTAATTTGCATTTGTATTAACAATCAATAAATAAAAAAAAATTAATTACAGTAAAAAAAAATAAAAAATGTGAAATTGAAAAATACTTGAAGGCTGTTTTACTTTAATTAATAACAGCATACTAGTTAAAATAATAGCCCTAATAAAATAAATTAAAATAAAATAAAAGCAGCCTTCATATTAATAAACATTCACTGTCAAGTAAGAATAAAATAAAATAAAATAAGGGAAATTGAGAAATATTTGAATGCTGTTTTAATTTAATTAATAAAAGCATAATAGTTTTAATAACAGCCCTAACATAATATAATAAAATAAAATATAAACTACTTTCAAGTATCATAGTGTTTTTGTTAATGGAAATAAAGCTGAAATAAACGGCAATATAAATGATAGATAAAAAAACTTACTGCAACACTAAAATTACATGAAAAACAAAATAACTAAAACTCAAACTACATAGAAAATGAAAAGTGAAATTATAAAAATAAAAGCTAATTCATAATATTAATAAGTACTAATACAGTATATAAATAACGCTAAAATATCATTGATTTGTTATTATTAGTACTCTTAACTGATTCTTTATTGACTTATGGTTGTGTGAAAAATTACAACTCAGTTGTTGGACACATCTGTATTGAAACTTTAGCTCAGTCTAGAAATCATGATGGACACCGCACCACACTCTGGCTTCTCAGAATGTTCAAATATGCTGTCTATGGCACTTTTCTGCTGTTTGTTACTGAATCTTGCAGAATGACATGAGATGAAAATTGCAGGTTAAACTTGAACTTTGGTTAGCAGATGCTCTTCACATAAGCTTGTGTTCTGGTTCTGTGGTGCGTGTGAATGAATGAAAGCGAACGAACGCAAGTCCAGCGTCATTCATGAGATTTCAGCCAAACTAGTGTGGTGCAGTCGAATGAGCTGTCTCTTCAACTAGACCTTATTTATTAGAAAGTGTGTACTGCAATTTACTCTTCAAAGCGCTGATGCGCTGGAGAGGAAACACTAAATTCCACTGGGAAATGCTGGATTTGTTTGATCACATCCTGTTTTAACAGAAAAAAACATGTTGAGGAGCTGCTAATTAAAGCAGCGGTGATCTGTGTCCGTGCTGAGGGATGAATTCAGACCAAAGGCCGGTGGGACAATTAAAGGCATGGCTGAACAAATGAGCCATATGTCAGATTGCTGTTCTCCTGGGGGAGATGCATTGTGGGAATGAACGTTGACCGCTCAAGTTGCACGTCTGCTGAATACGCCTGTTCTTATAATAATACTGCCAGCGGTGCTGCCAGCTCGTTTCAGTGTATTCAATAGCCACTTCTGAAACACTATAAAACAGTCATTCTTCATTCGGTGGAGAGTCAACGATGATAATCTCACTGATGGAAAAGACAATTAAATGGTAATAAATAATTTTAGATTTTTCCTTAAATAAATAATAATAATAATAATAATGTATTGTGTAAATATACTGAATAATTTAGATTGTAAAAAAAAAAAAAAAATTAGACAAATTCAGAAATATTTGAAGGCTGATTTAATTTAATTTGTTAATAAAATTTATATAAATATTTATCTTTAATTTATGTTTATGTTTAACAGCATAAAAGTAATAATAACAGCCCTAATAAATAAAACACAATAAAATTAAAAAAACAGTCTTCAGGTATTTTCTCTAGATTTTTACAACTAAACTAAACTAAATTAAATTAAATTAAGAAATGCCTAAAGGCTGTTTTAATTTAGTTTGTTAATAACAGAATATTAATTATAATAACAGCCTTAATAAAATTAAATTAAAAAAATAAATTAAATTAAATAAAAAAATAAATTAAATAAATTAAATTAAATAAGCCATCAAGTATTTCTCAATTTCTCATAAAATAATAAAATAATAATAATAATAATAATAACAGCCTTCAAGTATTTTTCAACACTGCTGTTTTAATTTAATTTGTTATTAATTTAATATAATTATTTATAACAACAGCCCCTAATAAAATAAAATAAAATAAAATAGAAAACAGCCTTCAAGTATTTTTCAATTTCTCATAAATAAATAAAATAAAAAGCTAAACTAAAATAAAAAAAAACATCTTTCAAGTATTTCTCAATAAATAACAAAATAACATAAAATAGGGAAATGCTTGAAATCTGTTTTAATTAAATTTGTTAATAACAACATTAATTATAACAATGAGGTATAATGAGTTAATAAAAAAAATAAATTATAAATGGCCTTTATAACACTGGCTTACTTCCTCTATTATATTTCTCTATTTCTCATTAAAATAAAATAAGTAAAATAAATGTGTGTTTTATATATAAAATTATAAAGGAAAACAAAACAAAAAAAAATATTTGTCTGTAAGAATTTCTATTTCACCTTTCCCACAAATAAAGAAAACTAGAAAAAAAATATAAATGTATTAAAAAAAAAAATAATAATAATAATATTTTTATTTCAAAATACCTTTAGGAAAAGGAAGATTCTTCCGTTTCCGTCTGCCAGCCTTGATGCTGTTGGGAACCAGTAAGCAGTCTCTCCCGCAGGACGACCCAGACTCAGTGATGGTGGACTCACCCAGGGTCAGTGATGACTCCGCGACCGTGATGGACGTCCGATCGCCCACCAAGGATGGTTCGAGTCCAGCGGATGCCAACGACATGCGAGCGCTCATCAGCTCCAGCCCTCACTCTTCCCCGGTCAGCGCGTCCGTACCGCTTGACCACTCATCACCCAAGCAGCCCTGGGACCGGCCCAGTCCGTCTCAAGCGCAGTCCACCACCTGCCTGGCCCAGTCCATCTCTAGAGACAGCGTATGTAGCAGGAGACGGGCCTCCTCCGTTCACGACATCGAAGGGCTGAGCGCAAACTCCAAACGCCTGTTTACGGACAGACACGCAAGTGAAGGTGAGGACTAAAACTTCAATTGAGCTTTTTGTATTTTTGTGATATTTTGGACTAAAATTAAGGGAAAACTTTCTGAAGCCAAGGACATTGGTTTGACATGAAACAAGAAGCACATGACTGATACAAATAAAAACACTGCAGAAAACAAGAAGATTAAAAGAAAAATACAATAATAGTATTAGAAATATTAAATATTAATATTAAAAATAATAGTACTAAAAATAAAAAGTATATTTGTTTAATAATTTTACTATTTTAATATATTTTATATTTTTATAATGTAGTAAAATTGAAGTCATTCCTATGAAAATATTTAGTTTTTTTTAATTATTTTAATTATTTAACTGAATTATCATTAATTCTTTTATATATAATTAAATACATTTTTAACTGGTTCTGAAATATAGAAATGAATGAATGAATGAATGAGTAAATAAATAAAATACAGTTAAAAGTAAACACTATATAAACATTATTTTTTATTATAATATAAAAATGTTTTTTTTTAATTTTTTTTTTAATATTTCATATATATTAAAATGTAATATATTCCTTGTAAAACATAATTAATTAGTTTATATTTACTTATTTTATTTTTTCTCTCTTTTTGTTCTTCAAATGAACACACACACACACACACGAATGAATGAATGAATGAATGAATGAATGAATGAATGAATGAATAAATAAAATAGTTAAAGGTAAATAACTAACTATTATAAATGTTTTTATTATAAATATAAATATTTATTTTGTTAATATATTTTATATATGTAGATATAATATGGAATAATAACATGAATGGATGAATGAATGAGTAAATAAAATACTGTTCAATGTAAATATTATATAAATATTATTTTTATTATAAACATTTAGTTTTTTAGGTTTTTAAAAATATTTTAATATATATTAAAATGGAAGTTATTCCTGTGAAAATTGTAATTGTGGTCATACATTTAAAAACAGTTAAAAACAGTAATGTTTTTAACTGGATCTGGAATAAAAACATGAATGAATGAATGAATGAATGAATGAGTAAATAAATAAAATACAGTTAAAAGTAAGTATTATATAAATATTTTTATTATAAGTATATAAATTATTTTTTTGATGATACATTTTAATATATAAAAATGGAAGCAATTCCTGTGAAAATTATAAAACAATTTAATAATTAGTTTTTATTTACTTTTTGTTCTTCAAATGAACACACACATATACATATTGTGTATATATATATATATATATATATATATATATATATATATATATATATATATATATATATACACACACACACACACACAATATGTAATTAAAATTTTGTATTTTTTTTTATATAATTACATTCTAATATTATAAAATTAAATCTATTTTTAACTGGTTTTGTTCTGTAATATGGAATAACAGCATGAATGAATGAGTAAATAAATAATTAAATAACATTTGTGACACAACTCGAGACATTTTTATTAAAAGATGTGATGAAATACAAGGGTTTTCTAAGTCATATTTGGTTATAATGCACATTTTAAAGCAGATGAATATGAAATAGGATCTCTGAAGTCATTTTCTTTACCCTGATATAAACCTTGTCTTACCCCAAAAAATAGTTTGAATTACAAAGTGCATTTAAGCTGTGCAACTGATGAACTCAACCATCATAATGTGCATTAGCTTCTGCATTATTTGCACGATTAATGTAGAAAGGAATGTACAATTTCCCAGTGTAGTGATTGCATTGATGAATGATAATCACATCTAACAGCAAGAAATGGCAATTATAATAGCAACATAATTAATGACCTTCTCCCTGCCCCGTTTTGTTGATATTTTCAATTAGAGTCATTTTAAAGGACCAAAATATGAAATTATCTATTGCTGGCACTTATCAGATGTAAAAGAAGCATGTATGCTTTCATTTCTCAGAAGGATTCTCTCAATGAAATGTTTTCTTCAAAGCAACCTTTGCTCATTTTCTTTTTTTAATCTCTATACTCCTCATTTCAGACCACGGACGCGGTTCGAAAGGTAACGCTGTATTGTGTGGGAATGCATAAGAACCGTCTCTGGCTGCTTGCTGCATGCTTAAAAACGCACAGCAGGTTCACAATCATTTCATATTATTGTCATCTTACAGTACCGGTAATGTCAGCTTGATCAGGAACTTAAAATTTGCCATTTAATTCAATGTGTTACTTGCCGTTTTTAATTGGGAAATTTATTAGCAATTTTGAAAAACATTTTATAAGTTTTGTATAATAGATTGATAATTTATTATGTTGCAAATGATGATTTGCTTAAAGCAATAATACATAACATGTACAGGTACAACAAACTGATTTAATGTTTATCTGTATTATTTTATTATCACTGAGATTGAGATGATAGGTTTTAGTAACAGTATAAATTATTTTTAATTATTATTTCATTTATTTGAATATTTCAGCTTTTATTTTATTGTAATTTTAGTAATTTTGTTAGTTTATCAGTGTTATTTTAGCACCACTGAGATTAAAATTATAGGTTTTAGTACTATTTTAAATGATTTTTCATTTAATTCGATTTTTATTACATTTTAATTTGATTTTATTTTTCAGTTTTTATTTCATTTAAATTTTAGTAATTTTGTTAATGTTTATCAGTGTTATTTTAGTATCGCTGAGATTGAGATTATAGGTTTTAGTAATATTTTAAATTATTTTTTCATTTAATTTAATTTTTTATTACAATTTTATTTTATTTATTTAAATATTTCAGTTTTTATTTCATTTAAATTTTAGTAATTTTGTTAATGTCTGTCAAAGTTATTTTAGTATCATTGAGATTATAGGTTTTGGGAATATCTGAAATTATTTTTCAATTAATTTAATTTTTATTACGCTTTTATTTTGTTTTATTTATTTAAATGTTTCCGTTTTTATTTCATTTAATTTTGTTGTAATTTTGTTAATGTTTATCAGGGTTATTTTTTTAGGTTTTATGTTTTAGTTATTTTAGTACTTTGACAAACTAAATGAAAATTAGAAACTTGCTGAAATAAAATAAATGTAAGGATCTTTTATAATTTATTTCAGTTAATAATTATTTTAATTCAGGTAACAAATGTATTTTTTCAGGTTTTAGTTACAATAACCTTGCAAAACCTTGTAAAAAAGTCTATGCTTTCTAAATTTGAGAGAAAAGCCTGTCTGTAAATGAAAACTTGTCTTAATACTGAAGCAGCTTCTTTATAATCTTTAGACGATCATATTTTCCAAACCTAGACCACATTTTAACAAATAACAATTTCAGCCAGCATATGGCGACTTTAAGTCCAGTGTTCAACTTAAAATAAAGTTATAATCAATGTTATAATCAGAACTTGGAAGGGTTAAATCAACACGTCTAAAAATCCAGATCAAGCCCGTTATCTTTCTTCAAAAGCGCCTTCAGACTTCAGACCAGAGCATCATCAGAGCGTCTGGGGCGTCATGCCGTTTCGTGATTATCCATTTTCAGCCTGATTTGTCCTCTCAGCTGTTATTGATGTCTTGATTAGATCATACAGAACATTTGCTGCTATTTCAATAAAGCTCTAGTCTGGACCTTCCTGCGTTGAGGTGGTTTGGAACGGCTCAGTTGTGATTCAGACTCGTACGGGCAGTTCCTCTTGACATCCCATTGAACGGGACGGATGCATCGGGACAGCAGATCGATGCTGCATGCTGAATGACTTCCATCAGCTGTTAACCAGCACGGCCTCTGTCAGTTTTGGAGGACATTTCTCTAATCAGAGTTTAAGTTAAAGCTGTATGCCAAGAGAGCTTGTGCTTTACTGTTATTTAGCATTTTTCTTTTACACTGCACATGGATTGCTAACGGATGCTTACAGAACTGCATATGTTTGCTTCAGGCATGGATGATGTTGTTTACGGCACGCTTGAGATACACTAAAAATCCTGATTCTTTCAGTAAAATCACACATCTACATTCAGATGATGGTATTTTAATTCAACTGTAACACTGTTAACTTTTATTCAAATGGTTCATTAAGCTGAGCAAACAATATGTATTCAAATATTCAAGGCAGGTGATAGAACTAATATATATTATACTTTTTTTTAAATGATTTTAACGATATTTAAGTATTTCCCATGAAATGTTTTAAATTGTTATTTTAAAAAAAAACTGAATTTATTATTATTTTTAAATATTTTAAATGTATTTTAATGTATATATTTATTTAATATACCATTTTTAAATGTTTTTTTAATATTGCAAACAATATTTATTCAAATATTCAAAGCAAGATAGCCCAGGTGATAACTAACATATATTATACTTTTTTAAAAAAAAACAGTTTTAATAATATTTAAGTATTTGCCCTGAAATGTTTTGAATTGTTATTTTGTTTTTAAACTGAATTTAAACTGAAAAAACTAACTTTTATTTATTTATTTCTAATGTAAATATTTTATTTAATATACAATTTTTAAATATTTATGTAGTATTCAAACAATATTTATTCAAATATTCAAAGCAAGATCAAGCCCAGGTGATATAACTAACATATATTATACTTTTTTTAATGATTTTTTAAAATGATATTTAGGCATTTGCCCTGAAATTATTTGAATTGTTATTTTATTTTTAAACTGAATTTAAAAAGTACAATTTTTTTATATTTTTAAATGTATTTTTAATGTAAATATTTTATTTACTATACCATGTTTTTAAATATTTATTTAATTTTGCAAACAATATGCATTCAAATATTCAAGGCGAGATCGAGCCCGGGTGATATAACCAACATATATTATACTTATTATTATTATTATTATTTTTTTTTTTTTACGGTTTTTAAATGATTTTTAGGTATTTGCCCTGAAATTAATTAAACTGATATTGTATTTTTAAACTGAATTAAAAAAAAAAATATCTGTATATTTTTTAAGTATATTTTTTAATGTGAATATTTTATTTACTATACCATTTTTAAATATTTATTTAATTTTGCAAACAATATGCATTCAAATATTCAAGATCAAGCCTGGCTGATATAAGTAATACATTACACTTTTTTTATATTGTACTTATATATCTTTTATATTGTACAATATGTAAGTATTTGCTCTGAAATGCCTTACATCTTCTGGTTTTTAAATTGAACACCTTTAAGGACATTTTTAAACATTTGTTAATTTTTTTTTAATAATTTAATAAATAAAAAATAATAATTTAACTATGAAATGAAATTGACAATTTGAACCAATGAATAAGAACTGAATCAACGAGAATAAACAAAACAACATTTCTGATATTTGATATTCACAGGTTTTTCTTTACTGTTTACCTTCAGGTCCGTTCAATCATCTGAAGTCCAGTCTCCTGGGATCGACATCAGACTCCAATCTGAACAAATACAGCACAATCAACAAGATCCCGCTCATCGCACTCAACTTCTCTGAAACCAACGATAAGAAAGCGCCTTCCCCTCCGTCCTCAGAGAAAACCATCATCGCACCAAAGGTCAAAGACAGAACACACAACGTCACTGAAAAGGTCACACAGGTAAGACTGTTTGAAGTCAGCACGAATGCAAAACTCACCATATTTGGTTTCTTTATACACGCATCTGGTCTTACTGTGAACGATTCCTCCGTGCACATTACTCTAAAGACAGAAATGCTCACTAAGGTTGCATTTGTTTGATTAATATTGTGAAATATTGTTACTATTTAAAATAGCTGTTTTCTATGTGAATGCATTTTAAAATGTTATTTATTTCTGTGATCAAAGCTGAATTTTCTGCATCATTACTCCAGTCTTCAGTGTCACATGATTTTTCAGAAATCATTCTAATATACTGATTTGCTGCTCAAGAAACATTTCTGATTATTTTATAATGTTGAAAACAGTTGTGCTGCTTCATATTTTTGTTAGGATTTTTCAAAAGAACAGCATTCAGTTGAACTAGATATCTTTTGTAACATCATAAATGTCTTTACTGTCACTTCTGATCAAATGAATGCATCCTTGCTTAATGAAAGTATTAATTTCTTGGAAAAAATTAATTTTTAATTTTTTAGTTTGTTTTTATTTTAATTATTAATGTCTTGACTCCTCATTTAAAAGTTTTTAAATGTTTATTTTTATATAATAACTACGCACATTTATATGTTTACATGATAGCTGCACGTTTATTATAGTCAACTAAAACCATAAAAAAACGTTGTTGCATGAAATAAATTAAACATTGACATTTAGCAAATTTAAACTTAAAATACTAGACATTTTAAAAACAAAAACAACAAAATCTATGAATCTATGAATGCATCCTTGCTTATTAAAAATATTAATTTCTTTAAAAAACAATAACTTTAATTTTCTTTTTCTTTATCAATTTAACAAGTTAATAAATCTGCTTATTTTTATATAATAACTATGCACGTTTATATGTTTACATGTCATCACGTTAGTTGCAGGTTCATTATAGTTAACTAAAACTAAAACCATAAAAAATTGAAATAAAATAAACATTAACATTTAGCAAATTTAAACTTAAAACACTAGGCATTTTTAAAAAACCAAAAAAACTTAACATTACTAAAATTATAACTAGAATAAAAATAAAAACGAATTCAAAATAATATATTATGCTTATTATTTGTGTGAAAACTGTAAATAGAAAGCTCAAAAGAACAGCATTGATTTGAAATAGAAATTTACGCTTAAATGTCTTTACTGTCACTTTTGATAAATTTAATGCATCCCTGCTGAATAAAACAATTAATTTCTCACAAAAAAACAAAAATCTTACTGGCCCCAAAATTTTTGGATGGTGGTGTATTTATTATTAACATTTCTATTGCTTCGTCCACCCTTTTTTTTTTTTCTTTTTTGGTATTTCTCCATTAAAAAACACATGCAATGCTGCCTGAAAGTAGTCTTAACTTTAGAAACATGCCTATAACGTCTTAAAACACTGTCTAGTTAAACGACTTGCTAGCTTTTGGAACAGAAGTATTGTGCAAACACACATCTAGCTTCATGGATTAAAGGGGAAAGTTCAGTTTACACTGGAGTCTCTCACACAGAAACTGTGGCAGCGCTACTGAATTGTGTTTTGCCAATATTTGGAGATCCATTTCCCAGAGGTGCTAGAAAATCCATCTTCATGCTCAGATGCTCTTTTGATGCATTTCGGTGTCAGAAAAAGATGCTAAATGTGGTCGAGGTAAGCGAGGACGTGACACACGGACTCTGAATAATTACGGCTGGTTGCCCTGTATTCTTGCTCGCATCTTAATGTCCCTGAGGTTAAGTAGTATCCTCATTAGCATGTATTTGCATACACATGTCTGTTAGCATCATTTAATGTTGACTATATAGTGCAGGAGAATTTGTTACAGCTTGTTTGTGCCTGTTCGCAAGACTATTGGATTTCCAATGGAATCATGAAGCATTTGATGCGTGCAATATTTCAAACAGATTACGCTCGTGACACATTGATTAACTCACACTCCATGGAGGAGAAAGAGAGCAAAAGCACATCCTCACCTGAGGCTCTTATTGAGAAACATGAAGGAAAAAGAACCGATTTTATTCCGCCAAATCAATGTGAGGCGTTCATAACCGAGGAGTCTATAATATCTCTGTTAGCATTCACATTCATTTATTTTATGCTTTTAAGAGCCCTTCAAAAATATTGGGAATTAGTACATATACCGTATGGAAATGTATTTGTTTGGGGTCAGTATGTTTTTTTAATAATTTTCAAGGAGGCATTAAACTGATCAAAAGTGACAGCAAAGACATTTATAATGTTACAAAAGATTTTTAATTCTAATAAATTCTGTTCTTTTGAACTTATTATTCATCAAGAATCCTGCAAAAACAAATGGTATCACGGTTTCCACAAAAATATGAAGCAGCACAAGTGTTTTTAACATTGATAATAATCAGAAATGTTTCTTAAGCAGCAAATCAGCATATTAGAATGATTTCTGAAAGATCATGTGACACTGAAGACTGGAGTAATGATGCTGAAAATTTAGCTTTGGTCACAGGAATAAATTACATTTTAAAATACATTCAGATATAAAATAGTTATTTTTAATATTGTAATAATATTTCGCAATTTTACAGATTTTACTGTATATTTCATCAAATAAATGCAGCCTTGGTGAGCAGACGTCATTAAAAAAAAACACAAAACAAAACATATTTTACCGACCTTAGCTTATTATAATTTGTTTAATACTGAAAATCATCATTTAAGTTTACATACACTTGATTCTTAATACTGTGTTGTTACCTGAATGATCCACAGCTGTGTTTTTTGTCTAGTGATAGTTGTTCATGAGTCCCTTGTTTGTCCTGAATAGTTAAACTGCCCGCAGAAAGCAGAAAAGACAGAAAAGTCCTTCAAGTTTCACAAATTCTTTGGTTTTTCAGCATTTTTGTGTATGTAAACCCTTTCCAGTAATGACTGTATGATTTTGAGATCCATCTTTTCACACTGAGGACAACTGAGGGACTCATATGCAACTATTACAGAAGGTTCAAACACTCACTGATGCTCCAGCAGGAAAAACGATGCATTAAGAAAACTTTTGAAATTTAAAGATCAGAGTAAATTTAACTTATTTTGTCTTCTGGGAAACATGTAAGTATCTTCTGTAGCTTCTGAAGGGCAGTATTAAATTAAAAAAACACAATATTTAGGCAAAATGTAAAAAATGTACACATCTTCATTCTGTTCAAAAGTTTTCACCCCCTGGCTCTTAAAGCATCGTTTTTCATTCTGGAGCATCAGTGAGTTTTTGAACCTTCTCCCAGTTGTCCTCAGTGTGAAAAGATGGATCTCAAAATCATACAGTCATTGTTGGAAAGGGTTCAAATACACAAAAACACTGAAAAACCAAAGAATTTGTGGGACCTGAAAGAATTTTTTCAAGAACAGAGGACAAACAAGGGACTCATAAACAACTATCACTAAACAAAAAGCACAGCTGTGGATCATTCAGGTAATAACACAGTATTAAGAATCAAGTGTATATAAACTTAAACAGGGTCATTTTTATAAGTTCAACTATTATTTTGTCTTGTGGACTACATGTAAACATCTTTTATGTGACATATCTTATTCAGGTCAGTACTAATAAAAAAAAAATAACATGCATTTTGTATGATCCCATATATTTTGGTAAAATAATTAACATTTTGCAGATTCTGCAAGGTGTGTATAAACTTTTGATCTCAACTGTATGTGCTTAACAACATGCTACACCAAACTCAAATGATAAATCTGCATGCTGTCTAGAAAGGTAGCTGCCTATGTAGGCTTCAAGGTTAGTGACTTCTGTAAATATCCTTCAATAAAAGTCAAAGTCACGGCGCTGCACATCCGTAACATGCAGTACTGGGTCAAACCTTGTCGCAACACGTCCGTCTCTTGACCAGCCGTGAAGGAAGTCGATGACAGCCCATCCAAACGACACGAGTCCTCACTTCAGAGTCGTCGACTCGTTCACTGCGGTCATTTGGCTTGTCACGTCTGAGCGATTCTCACATTACCTTCCCCGACCTGCCTGGACGTGCGAGAGCCTGCGAGAGCAAAAAAGATACATAATTCATCACTTTCTTAGAAGACAAAGAGAAAAATTGACTAGGGCAACTCATCACTGCTGCCACCGTCATAATTTCTAATAAAGTATTTATCAGGAAAAGACGCCTCATTTGCTGACTGTCAAAGGTGGTTAAATCCTGCAGTAAGTTGTGTGTGTGTGTGTGTGTTCATTCAGAGCTCAATTACACACACACTGCTGGATTACAGACTATTATCATCCTAATGCTTTTACTTCTGCTGTTCAGTGGCTTTGCAAAACAGTGAAATGAAACCCCAGTTGAGTCCTTTGTAGTGCAAAGGAAAGCCGTGTGCTGTTGCTTATCATGGAGCTTTGACTATTCAAGCTCTGAGAGTCACAAACAGCAGGAACAAACAGTGCTACATGCACATAACAGATTTTCATAGTTGCTGAAAGGAATGCAACACTTGTTTCTTAGCAATTTTAAGGTGCAGATGTCAACAATAGTGTGTTTTACTCAAGCAAGTCACTTTTCTCACAAAATATGATGCATTTTGTAGCATTTTTGCTTTTGACAACCTTTTGCAAGGTGATTAAGTCTTGCATTATCCCTTAATCAGCAGGAAAACTGCTATTATAGCATGATTCCTGTCTGAATCTGAGTCAGATTACAACTATTTGTTCAATTCTCATCACATTTACACATGTATGAATGATTCTGAAGACTTTATTTTTATGCCTAAGCCTGATTTCAGTGTTAGAATTATTGATAGAAGTGACAATGCAAATGAAAATGCAAACATGAGCCAGATGTTTTCTGCTACATCTGTGGTGTTTCACTTGCATCTAAATGACAGATTTTGCTTTTTTTGTGATGTTCTGTCACATTAAATGGACTATTTTAACATTTTCCAATTCTTTTGCAGATTGCACAAACTATTGCACTAAAACACAGCACAAACTACATTTAATTCATATTTAAACATGTTTGTTTACCAGTGTCTTGCAGCTGAAAGCATACTATGACATTCAAAAATTAATGATGAACCATTAATATATTTAATTGTTTGTTTAAAAAAAAAAAAAAAATCTGGTACCATGTCAATTTACCACTTGATATGCAATGTAAAATGGTTTTTAATTGCCTAGAAAAACAAAAAAAGATATGGGTAAGATACAAAGAAATAATAAGGAATGGTAAACTTTTTTTTTTTTTTAAATTTCCTTTTTCTTTTTAGCTTTTATTTTGCATTATTTTTAAAACAGTACAATAATGCAAAATTAAAACAAAAAAATGCAGACAGCACAAAAAACAATGCACAATGCAAATAACAGATTTTCATATTTGCTGAATAAAATCCAATATGTTTCTTAGCCATTTTAAAATGCTTATTTCAAAAACTTATTTCGTGTCTGTTTTACTCAAGCAAGTCATTTTCCTACAAAATATGATGAATTTCTTAGCATTTTTTCTTTTGACATGAATAAACCATTAATATGTTTTATTGTTTGTTTTAAAAATTAAATAAATTTTAAAAATCTGGTACCGTGTCAATTTACTACTTGATATGCAACGTAAAATGTTTTGAATTGCCTAGAAAATACAAAAAAAGATATGGGTAAGATACAATGAAATAATATAAGAAATGGAAATAGTTTTTAATTGTTTTTAATTTCTTTTTTTGTTTTAGCTTTATTATTTTTAAAACAGTACAATAATGCAAAATGCAAAAAAAAAACAAAAAAAAACAAAACAAAAAAACAATGCAGACAGCACAAAAAAAAAGTGTTTTACTCAAGCAAGTCATTTTCCTACAAAATATGATTAATTTTTTATAGCATTTTTGCTTTTGACAAGAATAAACCATTAATATGTTTCATTGTTTGTTTCAAAAATGTAAAACAAAACTAATAAAAAAAAAAATCTGGTACCGTGTCAATTTACCACAATAATAAATAAAATTAAAAAAAAAAAAAAAGATACGGGTAAGATACGATAAAATAATATACGGAATGATACGTTTTTCTTTTTTGGTTTTTGTTTTTCATTTTATTTTTGTTTTAGCTTTCATTTTGCAATATTTAAAAAAAAAAAAAAAAAACAACAACAATGCAAATAACAGATTTTCATATTTGCTGAATGAAATCCAATATTTGTTTCTTATCAATTTTATTAGCAAAAAACAAACAAACAAACAAAAAACCCGTTCCATTGTTGTAAGAATTAGAATGTAGATTCTGAACTCTCCGTTTCATGAATTGCATTTAGGCAAAGGACATCTAGTTACATGAATAGCATATTTCATATTTCAGCGTGTGAAAAACACAATTTTGTGAAGTGTTGTGGAGCGTTTTGTCCTTGAGCAGAGCGCTCTGATAACTTCAGAAACAACCTGAGATGCATGACAACTAGACTTTATAATCCAAAAAGCTATATGTAATGTGAGTGCTTCTGACAGCAGAGACGGCTGGTGCTGTGCAACTATAGAGAAATAAATGAATATTTATGTCATGCTCTGAGGCTCCCTGACATGCTACGCTTGTGAAATGTGAACTCAGTTGTGCTGGTGCTTTCCATGAAATATTGCATCAGCCGGAAAGAAATAAATGACAACTGTGGGGAAATATGTGCGGCGCGGTGAAACTGTCACAGACTGCATTATGATGACATGGGCTTGTGGATGTGTGACTGACAACTGTCAACTAACGCAATATAAACTATTTTTAGAAGATATTTTTAATAATCCAGGTATTTGGATCTCAGTTTGAAAGTGCACAAATCAGCATTATTATTATTATTATTATTATTATTATTATTATTATTATTATTGTACTTTTTTTTTTCACCATCAAACAGCATCACTGTTTCAGATTAAATATCACCAACAGGACCAAACTGAAGAATTACAGCTAAAACTAAAAGTTTTATATAGTAGTATTTAAATGGTAGTACTTTTACATGGGAAAAGTTTGAATGAATGAATGAATGAATTAATTAATAAACAGTGAAAATTATACATTGCTCAACTTCTTTATCTGTTAAACTGTAAAATTAAATAAATTCTGGAAATTATACATTATTCAACCATTCAGTTTCCTTATCTGTTAAACGGTAAAAATAAACAAAAAATAAATAATAAACAGTGGCAAATTATACATTACTGTAAATACTAAAAAATTATACATAACTTAATCTGTTAAAACTGTAAACAATAAATGAATAAATAAACACTGAACAATTATACGTTACTTTGTTAAAACTGTAAAAATAAATAGATAATGAACAGTGTAAATTAAACATTACTCAACTTAAAAATAAATGAATAAACAGTAAAAAAAAAATATATATATATTGCTCAACATATTTATGTGTTAAATTGTAAAAATAAATAAACTGAAAAATTATACATTACACAGCATTTTTCTGCCAACATTTCATTTAATAATGAAAAATACTAAGTTTAATTCAAAAGTGACTATTTTATTAAATATATTCTGTATGCTGCCTATGCAAAATAATAAAAAAACTTAAAATTATTTATAATTAAAATTTTTTTTACCTGTAATAATTTTAATATATTTACTATTATAAAAAAACACTTTTTTTCAATTACTTTTAATATATCAATTCCACAAGGTCTCTGTGAACATTTTTAATTTATGAAGCAAATAAATAAACTGTAGAAAATAAAACTTTGCTCAACATCTTTGTTAAATTGTAAAAATAAATAAACTGAAAAAATATACATTACATTACTCAGGGATCTTTTCTGCCAAATCTGCAAAATAAAGAGTTACAAATTATACATTATTCAACTTTTTTCTGTTAATATCAGTATTATAACTGTAAAATAAATAAATAAAATATACAATTGCTTAACAATTATTATTATTATTATACATAACTTCTTTATATGTTATATCTGTTTAAAATGATATATTACTCAACTTCTCTATTGTTATTACTATGCAAATAATAATAACTGGGCACTTGTGCATATAGTTTTGCATCTAATACGGATGAAATTGAGCTTATAATAATAAAAAAAAAAAAAAAACATTAATCATACAAATTTTACTAATAAAAATAAAGCTGTTGTTCTCAATAAAATGAATTCCATCTGCATCAGATGCGGAATGTGATTCTCCACTGGTTTGGCGTGTTTTTTCCAGACGGTCTCTAACAGGACAGACCCACGATCATGTACCGTGCAATACTCACGCATTTTCCTTCCTCTCCCGTTCCAGGTCTTGTCGCTGGGCGCCGACGTGCTTCCAGAATACAAGCTTCAGGCGCCACGCATGGATAAGTTCACCATTCTGCACTATAGCCCGTTCAAGGCGGTGTGGGACTGGCTCATCCTCCTGCTGGTGATCTACACAGCCATTCTCACCCCTTACTCCGCTGCCTTCCTGCTCAACGACAGCGAGGAGCAAAAAAGACGCGAATGTGGCTATTCCTGCAGCCCTCTGAACGTCGTGGACTTAATGGTGGACATCATGTTCATCATCGACATCCTTATAAACTTTCGCACCACCTACGTGAACTTGAACGAGGAGGTGGTGAGCCATCCGGGGAAGATCGCCATCCATTACTTCAAGGGCTGGTTCCTTATAGACATGGTGGCGGCCATTCCCTTCGACCTGCTCATATTTGGATCAGGATCAGATGATGTAAGTCACGCCAGAATTTAATCTACTTCCTTCTGCACTTGGCTGCCGGTCTAATCTAGGGATCTCAAACTCAAATTACCACTCGCCAGGTGGTGTTCTCCTTCACGTTGGCACAATTACGCAGTTAGCGCACATATGTGCCCAAATTTTGCAATGGATATGAGCAAACAGGCCTGTATGCTGTTGTCACTGAGGCTGCAATTATGCTTGCATTTGTGCATCAGGTCTGTAATTTATACTACTATTCAAAAGTTTAGGGTTGCAGGGCTCTACGCTCAATTTTTTTATAAATTGAAAAATTTAGGAGCACAGTCAGAATTTCAGAAGCACCTTCTAATCGATAATCAATTAATTAAAAAATATATATTTTATAAGCTTTTTAAAATCTAATTTACAAACTCCCTTAAAAATCATTAAAAGATCTCACAAAGTTCCATGATAATCAACAAAATTCTCTAGACTACACAATCAATCTCTTATTTACACTCTCTACACTTTGTTTATGAAAGGATTTGTGAGATATGTCATTACTCAACATTGCAAAAACACATAGAAACCTTTGAAGTTCCTCTCCGTGCAAACACAAATAAGCTGATCCGCAGTGTTGAGGAAAGTTACTTTTAAAAATAATGCATTACAATTTTGCGTTACTCCCTGAAAAAGTAACTAATTACGTTACTTGGTTACTTTTTATGGAAAGTAATGCATTACGTTACTTTTGCATTACTTTTTAAATCTGGGCAGGGCTTGCTTCTTTGTTTTTAATATAAAACAATTCTAATGTAAAAGCCCTTTTACACCAAAAGTGAAATGAATTCACCTCAGGCTGAAATAAAAGTACATTTATGCAGGAGATCACTCTTCAGCTATAAAAAAAAATGAAGCACAAATGTTAGTTTATCTAAAGTAATTTTTGCTTATTAGTATGGTTGAAGACACTGGTTAATAAAATGGGATTAAATACATAAATTATATTTGTTTAATTTAACATATTTAATTATTGCAGATTTGCGTCATATTTTGAGTTTGCATTTCACTGTTTGTACTCATTTTGAGGAATACTGAATCTGTTTTTTGTGGGTGAGATGAATTAATGCATGTTCACATTTAGTCTAGAATACAGTGACATCATGTTTACTCCCAATTTCTCGACATGAGACTTGTCAATCAATAAATGGGGAAAAAATAACTCAGATATTCTCGTAGAAATTCAAAAGTAATGTGTTACTTTACTAGTTACTTGAAAAAAGTAATATTACATAACTCGCGTTACTTGTAATGCGTTACCCCCAACACTACTGATCCACGCACGTGGTGCTCCTAAATATTTTTTCATAGTTGCACGCAGTAGTTTTTTAGTCGCACTGTAGAGCCCTGGGTTGGTAAGATTTTTTTTTTAATGTTTTGTAAAAAACAAAAAAGTCTCTTATGCTCATCAAGGCTGCGTTTATTTGATCAAAAATACATTAAACATTTTAGAATATTACTGCAATTTAATCTAGCTGTTTTCTATTTGAATATATTTTAAAATGTAATTTATTATTGGAATTTTCAGCATTATTACTGTATTCTTCAGTGTCACATGATTCTTCAGAAATCATTCTAATATTTTGATTTGATGATCAAGAAACATGATTATTATCAATGTTGAAAACAGTTTTGCTGCTTCATACGTTTTGTAGAAACAGTGACAAATTTGTTTCAGTATTCTTTGAAAGCTCAAAAAGAACATTTATTTCCAACTGAAATAAATTAATTTAATTTATTTTGATTAATTTAATTCATCCTTGATGAACAAGTATGAATTTCTTTAAAAAAAATCTTTCCAAACTCTTAAATGGCAGTGCATGCATTTGGCAGATGATTTTATCCAATGCAACTCACAATGCATTTAATATATTTGGGATTTTATCATTATGCATTTAATTAGAATTTAATTAATGAATTTTTAATTTGCTGGAAATGTACTCACCCTCAGGCCATACAAGTTGTATGTGACTTTGTTTCTTCATCAGAACAGATTTGGAGAAATGTAGCATTCCATCACATGCTCACCAGTGGATCCTCTGCAGTGAATGGGTGCCATCAGAATGAGAGTCCAAACATCTGATAAAAACATCACAATAATAATAATAATAATAATCCACAAGTAATCCACATCACTCCAGTTCATCAATTAATGTCTTACGAAGCCAAAAGCTGCATGTTTGTAAGAAATAAATTCATCACTAAGGCATTTTAACTTCAAACCTTCACTTCTAGCCAAAATAACAGTTCATAAGCAATATTACGGCTAGATGATTTGTATTTTAATCAGAAGCAGTGGTTTAAAATGATTATGTTTTAACATTTCTTACAAACACACAACTTTTGGCTTCACAAGGTGTTAACTGATGAACTGGAGTGGTGTGGATTACTTGTGGATTATTGCGATGTTTTTATCATCTGTTTGGAGTCTCATTCTGACGGCACCCATTCACTGCAGAGGATTTTTTGGTAATGGAATGCTGCTTTTCTCCAAATCTGATGAAGAAACAAACTCATCCACATCTTGAATGAACTGAGGGCGAGTACATTTTCAGCTAGTTTTCATTTTTGGGTGAACTAGGCTGTTAGTTTGAGATCGAAACTATTTGTTTACCCGTTTATTTATTCAATTGTTTGTTTGTACCACGTCCATTATACAGATCAGATCAGATCTAGCACTTTGCAAAGGTCAGAAAGCACAACTATTGCAGTGAATCAGGGATTACAGTATCAGAATATACTGTATGATGTTTTCCCCTCTTTTTTTGAATGGCCTTCATTTCTGAATCCATTTATTTGGATTAGCGGCTTACCAAATGGGAGTCAATGATTATGATGAGAGAGAGAGGAAAGAGAAAACTGATGTTTGAACAGCTTACAGGCTGAATCGCTGGCACGCCGGTTGGCTCCTTTCCTTGCTTGTTTATGTGGGCATGTCCGTCAATCGCCTATCATGAGCTCTTGGCACATCGGAGCATATGGTTTCCCCGCTTTGTGGTCCGTTCCAGTGACAGCTACTCTTTCAGAGCCATTTACGACCTAAGGACAAGAAACACACACAGCGGCTTTTAAAATATTAAAGAATGGAATTATAGATTAAGACCTACTGGAAATGTCAGCATGTCATTATTTGATGGCACGCAGGGTATATTTTTAGACTATGGAAAGGTTTTGCTGCATGGTTTTATATAAGTATATTGCTTTTGTTCAGGTTGTACTTTCCCAGAGGTTTCACATTCACACGTTTGTCTAAAAAGGGCTGTAGAGCTCTAGCCATCACCCAGTTAACAAACCTCACGCTCTCTGCATCTGCGTTCGCTTTTACTGCGGGCGCTCGCACATCTGTCTCTGCTCGCAACTAGAGCTGTGAGATACAGCTTAAAAGTTGATATTTATATAACTCTCTGAAATGTCTGAAAGTGTTTGATTTTTATTTCTATTTATGATAAGGAATCATAATTTCTAATTTTTCCTATTCATCCTTTCATTCTGGCACTAAAAGGCTTTTGTCTTTATTAAGAATCTGACATTCTGCATTACACAAATGCAGCCCTGAGGGAGCTCTATGGTCAACGGATGCTTCTGTGGTCAGACAGATGGATTTGATCTGTGGTCAGTGGTTAGAGCGAGGTGTGTGTGTGCGTTTGTGTACTACTTCGGGAATGAGCTGGGCCAGACAGATGGCAGGTGGCTACAGGATGCATCTCATTTACAGCACTCAGATGAAGGGCTTGACCACAACGGCCATGACCACAGCTTGAATCAAGCTCTGAATCATATTTGACAGGCTTTTAGGACACATCTGTAATTATCAGCACTTATATTGTCTCACACTTTTACTGTCAAACAGTATAAACCATCAACAGGACGGGAGTGTTTGATGGCAAATTATGCTACCGTGCAAGATGCTACGTAACGTTAAAAATGCTACAAACATTCTAGCATCATGCTAGCAATCTGTTAAAACTTGCTAGAAACTTAACTACATGATAAAACATTCTAGCAATGTCCTAAAACATGTTAAAAACATGTTAACTAAATGTTAAATCATGATACAAACAAGCTAGCAAAAAAGTTAACGTTAACTCATGTTAGCAACATGTTAATATGCCAGCAACATTAAATGTTAAAAACATGACAGAAACATACTAAAATGTGTTAAATCATGATAGAAACATGGTAGCAACATATTAAGACATGTTAGCAAAATGCTATATCATTTTAGCAACATGTTCGCAATGTGCTGAATCATGTTTGCAATATTGTTAATACATTGTTAGAAACAACATGTTAAGACTTGTTATAAAATGCTAGCAACATGTTAAATATCTTAAAAACATGGCAGCAACATGATAATACATGTTAGAAAAATGTCAAAATGTGTTAAATCATGCTGTAAACATGTTAGCAACATATTAAAACATGCTACCAAATGCGAAATCATTTTAGCAACATACAATGTGCTGAATCATGTTAGAAATATTGTTAATACATTGTTAAAAATATGTTAGAAAAACATTAAAACGTTAAAACATGCTAGCAAAATGCTAAATCATGATAGAAACAAGCTAGCAACATATTAAAACATGTTACCTCATGTTGGCAACATGTTAATACATGTTATAAAATGCTAGCAACATGCTAAATATCTTAAAAACATGGCAGCAACATGATAATGCATGTTAGAAACATGCCAAAATGTGTTAAATCATGCTATAAATATGCTAGCAACATATTAAAACATGTTAGCAAAATGTTAAATCATTTTAGCAACATGCCTGCAGTGTGCTAAATTATGTTAGCTATATTGTTAATGCACTGTTAGAAACATGTTGAAAAAACATTAAAATGTTAAAAACATGCAGGCAAAATGCTAAATCATGTTAGAAACAAGCTAGCAACATATTAAAATGTTAACATGTTACCTCATATTAGCAACATGTTAATACATGTTAGAAAAACTAGCTACATACAAATTGTGTTAAAACATGGCAGCAACATGATAATACATGTTAGAAACATGCCAAAATGTGTTAAATTATGATAAAAACATGCTACCAACATATTAAAACATGTTAGCAAAATGTGCTAAAACATGTTAGAAAATATGCTAATCATGTTAGCAATGTTGTTAATACATTATGCTAACATGTTGGCAAACACTACAACATGTTAGAAACATGTTGACAACATGATAAAACATGCTGCTATCAATGTGCTAAAACGTTAGAAAATATGCTAACAATGTTATAAATCATGATAAAAACATGGTAGCAACATACTTGACATCCTAGCAACATGCTAGCAATGTGCTAAATCATGTTAGCAACATAATACATGTTATAAACATGTTAGCAATGTACTAAATCATGACGGAAACATGGTAACAATATGCTAAATGATGTTAACATCACACAAAAATATCTTAAGATAATAAAAACATCCTAGCAATGTGCTATATCATGATAGAAACATGCTAAGTCAATGTGCTACAAGATAATACATATTAGAAACCTGTTAAAACATGCTAAATACATGCCCACTTTACACTAAAACATGTTAGTATTATTTTGTTGACTGAGTAAAATGTTCTCAAGCTTTTAGAAGTTATTTATTTAAACTTGGTGACAAGCAATGTGCAATGTTAGCAACATGCTAGAAATGTGTTTAAACGTGCTAAATACATGCTAGCATTGTGCTAAAACGTGTTAGTAACATTTTATTAACTAATAAAATGTTCTGAAGCTTATAAAAGTTATTTAAAACTTGTTGCGAGTCGGCACCAATAGCCTTGTGGGCAGTGCGCCGACATACAGCGCCGTTGTGCTATGGGCGTCCCGAGTTCAAATCCCGGCTCGAGGACCTTTCCCGATCCCACTCCCCTTCTCTCTCTCTCCCACTTCGCTTCCTGTCAGCTAATGATCTGTCCTATCACAATAAAGGCAAAAAGCCCAAAAACAATCTTTAAAAAAAACAAACAAACAAACAAAAAAAACTTGACAAGTCTTTGTCAAGCCAGCATCAAGTTAAAGACTGGAATTTAAAGTGTAGGCCAGTCATGTGAGGTCAAGCTTAATGAACCATCAGTATAATTGAGTGTCCATCTTATTGCTCTGTCCAGCTATAACTCAAATGCGTGATTCGCTGCGAACGGTATCTGTTAATGAGTTTTTAATGGGCCGCTCATGACAGATGCAGCAGGGCCCGTGTCCCCACTTCTCAACGTGAGAATACAAAAAAAACCACGTGCTTCGCTCCACATGCTAGCTCACTAACACACTGTCAGCGCTAGTATGCATGCTAAGCATTGCTGTCAGACTCATCTATTAAGACACATTCTAAAAATACCCGGCACGGGTCCTAACCTCGCTTTGTGAGGCTACTGAATAATTGCCAGCTAAACAAATGATCTCCCACCAGGGGACGAGTGAGGATGTTGAAGGAGCCGTTTCGGATGTCGGCTCGCAGGAACCTTGTCTTCATCTAGTGAACTGATTTCACCTGCAAATGAGGATTTATCTCTTTTCTCCTCAGTTTGGTAACGCAAGAGCTGGACAAGATACAGTATGCTAAAACTCATTAGGCGCGTCTCTCATGTCGGGTGTTTATTTTATCCTCGTGGTGCGAAATTTTGATGAGATGGGTCTCTGGTGTTAGCAGGCACTGCAGTGTGTAATGGGCTAAAATTAAACACGATTATCAAAATATTAATTAGTGTGGCAGTCATGCAGACATTACAGATATGAGCTTTGGCTATATTAGGATACAGTGTGTTCCGGCTTTTCTTATACAGTTAACTCTGAATAATTAAAGCTATAAATGACCATGGCTGTGGTCCAAAAACTAGTGAGCTGACTAGATAGGCAGCAGTCTGAGATGGAACCTTATAAGTGATTGATTCGCAACACACTTTATTCATAAACTGTCATTTATAAATGGCAGAAAGTGCATGGGATACTTGACTCATAATTGATTTCATGTTACCGATTTATTGACCCAGTGCTGTAATAGGCATAAAATGAATAGTGCACATAATATTAAAAAAAAAAAAAATCTGATTTAGATTAAAATGTTTCATAAATATTTTTATTTTGGGAAAATAAAATCTTTTGGGAAATTTTTAAGGCAGTACCACATGTATCCTTCCTGGAAAAAAAATATCCTATAATGCATTGAAGTGGCTAAGAAGGAAAACAAAACTAAAAATTAAACCTTTAAAAATTAAATTTGATTCAGAAGTGACTAATTTATAAATATTTTTGTGTACCATGCATTTTAGTTTACATTTACATTTCTGGCTTATGTATAAATCTAAATGTCATTAAAAATGCAATTTCAAGTTAGGTTAAACAGTTTCAATTAATATTTTTCTTTATTGTATGAATATTTATTATTTTCATTTTCATTTTAATTTCATTTACAATGGAAAGATATCTTTTGGCATTTATCCTTCTTGGGAAAAATAAAAAAACAATCCCATTATGCTTTGCAATGAGCTAAGAAAACAAAATCCATCCAAAAATCATTTTGAAATTTAATTTAAAATATTTTATTAAATATTTTTGTGTACTATGTATTTTATTTGCATTTAAATTTCTGCTGGATGCATGAATATAAATAAAAAATATATATAATACAGAAATATATGATTTTCTAATTTCTTTGCAACAGAAAGAAAAAAAAAAACAATCTCATGATTTAAAAAAAAAAAACAATCCCATAATGCATTGTGATGCATCTTTATTTACATTTACATTTCTGCATAAATTTCATGTTAAAAATGCCATAGTACAAAATATATAATAAAACTGTTTTTAATCAATATTTTACATAATTGTATGAATATTCATCACTGAGGTTCATGAAACTCCAGACTACCTTTTTGGAGATTTTAGCAGAGGTGTTTGTGTTGCACATCATAGATGACATTCGTTAATTTTAATTGTTGGAAACTGGTTAATTTTGAGCTTTTTTGCGCTATTTTCATCTTCCGGGTTTAAAATCTACAATGTGCTGACGTCACAGTTTGTGACTTGGCAACGGACTACAGTACATCGATGAAACGACGGTGTCTCATAATTATTCACGAGGCTGCGTGTTCTTATCCTATGAGAAGACGCTTCACCTAATTATTTATGACAGCGTGTGTTGATTTGCTATGACAGACGCTTCAGACTGTGAGATTGCATATATTAACTGAGAGTTCGGCACAAACGTGATTCATTCACAAAGTGAGTATAATAGCGTTTTTTACGACTCCATGACGCAACCCATCAAAAGGATTATAAACACGGCAAAATAAGCCATAGAAAGTTGATAAAGGTGCAACAGCACGTTCATATATATGTTTTTGGGTCTCAAAATGCAGTTTATGAGTCTATGAGAAAGCAACAGAGAACCAAAATCAGTCTGAATGAGTCAAATAAGTATTATCCTTATATGTCTTTCTGTTCACAGTGAAACTAATGCGCACCTTTTCTCTTTCTCAAGACGACCACTCTAATTGGTCTGCTGAAGACGGCGAGGCTCCTCCGACTGGTTCGCGTTGCCAGGAAGCTGGACCGTTATTCTGAATACGGCGCAGCGGTTCTCATGCTCCTCATGTGTATATTTGCTCTGATCGCCCATTGGCTGGCCTGCATCTGGTACGCCATTGGAAACGTGGAGAAACCGTACCTGGAGCATAAGATCGGCTGGCTCGACAATCTCGAGGTGTCCCTTGGGAAAAGATGCAACTCTAGTGAACACTGCTCTGGGCCGAGCATAAAGGATAAATACGTGACCGCGTTGTACTTCACGTTCAGCTCGCTGACCAGCGTGGGCTTTGGAAACGTGTCCCCAAACACCAACTCAGAGAAGATCTTCTCCATCTGCGTCATGCTCATCGGATGTAAGTCTGAAAAAATGCATGTATGAAAATAGCTTAAAAGGATTGGTCGTTCCAAAACTGACAATTCTGTCATCATTTACTCACCCTCATGATGTCCCAAACCAATATTTTGTTATTTTTTCCTGAGAAACACAAAAGGAGAATGTTTCCATGGAAAAAACAACATTATGGTGAGTAAATAATGGCAAAACTGTAATTTTTGGGTAAAAATGGCAATATATACACTAACATTCAAGCAAGGATACATTAACTTCATCAAAAGTGACAGTAAAAACATGTATAATTTTACCCAAGATTATAATTTCAAACTAAATAAAAAAATAGCTAAGCAGGAAGTTTAAAACGTTTTGAAAGCTTGAAGTTAGAAGGTTTTCAGTTTGAAGTAGTTTAAAATATTAGCTAGATAGATAGATCGATAGAATGTTGTTAGCATGTTACTAGCATTATTAACAAGTTACTAGCATGTTGTTAGCATGATTAACATGGTATTAGCATGCTGTTAGCATGATTAGCAAGTTGCTAGCATGTTGTTAGTCTGTTTCTAACATGATTAGCAAGTTACGAGCATGTTGCTAGCATGATTCTAACATTATTAGCATGTTGTTACAATGATTAACAAGTTGTTAACATGTATTTAGCATAATTAACAAGTAGTTAGCATGTTGCTAGCATGAGTAGCAAGTTCCTAGGATGATTAGCATTTTGCTAGCATGTTTCTACCATGATTAGTAGGTTGCTAGCATGTTTCTAACATGATTAGCAAGTTGGTAACATATTTTTAACATGATTAATACATTGGTAGCATGATGCTAACATGTTTCTAGGATGATTAGCAGGTCGCTAACATATTTCTAGCATGATTAGCAATTTGTCAACATGTTTCTTGCATGATTAGCAAGTTTAACAAGTTGCTACTATGTGTTAGCATAATTAGCAAGTTGCTAGCATGTTTTTAGCATTATTAGCAAGTAGTTAACATGTTTAACATAATTAGCATGTTGCTAGCATGTTTCCAGCACAATTAGCAAGTTGCTTATGTTATTAACATGTTGCTAACATGTTTTTAACATAATTAGCAAGCTGCTAGCATGATTAGCATTTTGCTAACATGTTTCTAGCCTGATTAACAAGTTGCTAGCATGATTAGCATGTTTCCAGTATGATTACATAGATAGATAGATAGATAAAGTTTGAATGAATTTAAATGGATTAGAAATACAGTACATAGAAGGGAAGTTTGATTGAGTATCCAGGGATTCTGGGAGTTTTGACAGTTGGAGTTTGAATAGTCTTGGCTCATTTGAACATTCCGTCAATGTAAGTCTATGGGATTTTTCCCAGTTTTATTCCTTATTTTTAAGAAAATAGTCATTTCGATCAGTTAGAAAAGATATAGCAACTCGAGTCAGACCAGTCTGAAGATCTGGGCTGAGTTTGGAGTTTGTAGAGTTAAAGCTCTAGGAGGAGATACAGTCAGAAATTTTACGTCTCTTAAGAAGAATAACTAAGTTTAAGTCGGATTTCAGTAAGAATGCAAATGCTGTCCCTTTTGAACTTCATTTTGAAAAATGCATCAATCTTTTTCAGCAGAAACTGTTTTCAAGATGATAATAATTTTCATGTTTCCTGAGCAGCAAATCAGCATATTAGAATGATTTCTGAAGGATCATGTGGCACTAAAGACTGGAGTAATGATGCTGAAAATGTAACATTGCATCACTGAAATAAATTACATTTAAAAAAAAATAAAACAATAGAAAACAGTCACTAGAAATTGTAATATTATTTCACAATTTTACTATATTTTTAATCAAATAAATGCAGCCTTGGTAAGCAGATGAGACCATACTCAAACCTTTGAACTTTTGTATACCATAGCTTTTGTTTTTTTTGTTTTTCAAGAATGCATTCAAATTCAAGTTTGATTGTGAGAAAGATTTTTACAAAGCATAAGAAAAACATGTTAAATGAATATCTGAGGGGAAAATTCAATGGAAGTGCATGTCCTGAGATGACAGCAGTGAATTTGAAATGACCCAAGCATCTGTAAACTATTCATCCTGATATAATTAATCTCCATTTCAATCTAGCAGATGAATTCTAATACTTTGAAACAATGCTGAAAACCAATGTTTATTGTTTTTCCATTTAAAGACCACATTACATCATCTTTAATCCATGTCTGTTGGTCTTTAGTCCAGCTAGTGTACTGGTAAATGCTGGCGAAGATATACATTCTAGCAGATTTAAACATTTACTACTGATGAAAATATTAATTAAATATTAATCAGTCACTCAGGGGCAGAGAATATCATCTGAATTTGACTAGAAATTGGCAGCCAATCATGGTTCACGGTTGTGACATAACTAAAGTCTGTTGGTTGGCAGATTGGCAAGTAAACATTTAAGTGAGTACGTAATAAATAAATAAATTAAATAAACAAAAGACTAGAATTTTAAATCCAATTCAAAATTGACTTTTATAAAATATTTTTATTTACATTTCTGCTATGTATGCATAAATGTAAATAAAATGCATAATACACATAATATTTAACAAAATAGTACATTTTTTGAATTATAAATTATAAATAAATTATAAATTATATTTTTGTGCACTATGTATTCTTATTTACATTTCTGCTATTTATGCATAAAGGCAAATAAAAATGCATAATGCACAAAAATATTTAACAACAGTAAATTTTGAATTAGAAAATAAATAAATAAATAAATAAACATCCATTTTTAATCTAATACAAACTTGACTATTTTATTGTTTTGTGCACTATACCTTTTTAATTTACATTTCTGCTATTTATGCATACAGGCAAATAAAAATGCATAATACACAAAAATATTTAATAATAGTCAATTTTGAATTAGAAAACATAAATAAATATCCATTTTTAATCTAATTCAAAACTGACTATTTTATTATTTTGTGGACTATACCTTTTTTTTTATTTATGCATAAAGGCAAATAAAAACGCATAATACACAAAAACATTTAATAAGAGTCAATTCTGAATTAGAAAACAAATAAACATCCATTTTTAATCTAATACAAAATTGACAAATTTTGTGCACTATGTATTTTTATTTACGTTTCTGCTATTTATGCATAAAGGCAAATAAAAAAGCATAATACACAAAAATATTTAATAATAGTCCATTTTGAATTAGAAAACAAATAAACATCCATTTTTAATCAAATTCAAAATGGACTATTTTATTATTTTGTTAACTATACCTTTTTATTTACAGGCAAGTAAAACTGCAAAATACACAAAAATATTTAAGAGAGTCAATTGTTAATTTAGAAAATAAATACACATACATTCATTTTTAATCTAACACAAAATTGACTATTTTATTATTTTGTGCACTATATACCTTTTTTATATAATAAGACGGTACATTCTGAAATAATTAATTAATTAATAATTAATAAAAAAATAAAGTTAGTAAATCCATTTAGAATTTAATTCAAAATTTCTAGTAAATGCAGAAATGCAAATAAAAATGCATAAAACATTTATTAGGCCTTTAAAAATGTGCCATACTAATGCTAGTCAGGTCTGAGGTCAGCAATCTATCCCATCATTCCTCAGCAGACAGCACAGTTAAAACGAATCAGAAATAGCTGTTTAAAAACACATCAAGCATAATATTAATAATAATATATAAAGGAAACACGGCTGATTTGATCTAAATTGGCCTCCGCAGACAAAATGTACCTGCCATTAGCTTTCATCTGTGTGACACTGTCCTGTCCTCTCCAGCTTTGATGTACGCCAGCATTTTTGGGAACGTTTCTGCCATCATCCAGCGGCTGTATTCGGGAACGGCGCGCTACCACATGCAGATGCTCCGTGTGAAAGAGTTCATCCGTTTCCACCAGATCCCAAACCCACTTAGGCAGAGGCTGGAGGAATATTTCCAACACTCGTGGACCTACACCAACGGCATCGACATGAACATGGTGCGTCTGAGGCATCCTGCTCTTCTTAATTAACCTTTTCAGCCATGATATTTTTCATTGCACATGATTTTTATTTGAATTGATCCTTGGCTTAGATAGGATTGGTCAGTGATGTCTTAGAGAATAAGGTCAATTCAAAACTATCATAAAACAAAAACCACATTGTTTTTGTCAGTCTGTTAAGCCAGGGTTTCCCAAACTGGAGTTTATTAGTTGATGATAAAAATCTAAAATTAATTTTAACATAAATATCAAATATCAAAAACAAACTTGCGCTTAGAAAAAAAATATGAAATATATTTTATTTGTTTACCTGCATGTCATTAGACTATTAAATGCTGCTAAGTGCTGTTAATTTTTTTTTAAATATTAGCTAAAATTTCTCAGGGGGTCGAATGACAAAAGTTTGGGAATCCCTGTGTTAAGTCACTTTCGTTGGAATAATTCAGTCCAAAATTTGTATTATCATTATTAATATTATTTTAACATTATTTACTTACTTGAATGTTGTTGTAAACCCACGTGCTGTTATTTGTTCTGTGGAAAAATAGAAATTTGATAAATCTTTATGCAGCTCTTTTCCATGTAACAACAGTTCATGATCTGTATTAAAAAAAAAAAAAAAGAAGAAAGAAAAAAGAAAAAGCACCATAAAACAATAACAAAATTATCTCATACAACCAGGGATATTTTAGCTAATAAAACTGAAAAATAAGTAATTTTAAATAAATTAAAATATTCAAAACACAATAATACATTTTAAAATACAAAAATTAAACATTTTATTTCAGCTAAGGCAACATTTTTCATTTTTATTTAGTGTACTAAAATAACAAACAAAAATTAAATAAAAATAAAAATATGTACAGTATATGCATTTTAAAAATTAATTAATTCAAAAATAAATACTAAAAAAAAAAAATACTAAAAATGCTAGAAACACAGCAAAATTACTAAAACTTCAAAATGTAAATGAAAACTATTTAAAAAAAATAATTAAAATATTATTAACAAATATAACATTATAATAATTATGCCAAAATAACACTGCATACAACGAATGCAGCTGTGCACTGGAAAATTACCAAAATTAAAGATTGTATTCATATTTTTGGCTGAACTATTCCTCTCAATGAAATGCACGGTTGTGACTTAACTAAAGACTGCTGGCAGGCAGGTTGGTAAGTAAAGCATTTAAGCAAGTAAGTATTAAATAATTAAATAAATAAATACCAGACCAATTTTTAATCCAATTCAAAATTGACTGTTTTATAAAATATTTTTGTGCACAATGCAATTTTATTTACATTTCTGCTATGTATGCATAAATGCAAGTAAAAATGCAAAATATACCAAAATATTTAATTAATTATATATATGTATATATATATATATATATATATATATATATATATATATATATATATATATAGGGTTGGACAATGAAACTGAAACACTGGCCAATATAGTGTTGGAGGTTTCATGGCTATATTTATGCAGCCTGGTGGCCAGTCTTTACTGATCGCACATTCCACCAATAAGAGCAGAGTGTGAAGGTTGACTTTGTGCACCCAATAGCTCAAACATTGTACCCTGAAGGTGGTGCCGTGTATTAGGATGATAATGCACCAATACACACAGCAAGACTGGTGACAAGAGTGATTTGATGAACATGAAAGTAAAGTTAAACATCTCCCATGGCCTGCACAGTCACCAGATCTGAATATTATTGAGCCACTTTGGGGTGTTTTGGAGGAGCGAGTCAGGAAATGTTTTCATACACCAACATCACATAGCGACCTGGCCACTGTTCTGCGAAAGGAATGGCTCAAAAATTCTTCTGGCTACTGTGCAGGACTTGTATTTGTCATTCCCAAGATGAAATAATGCTGTATTGGCTGCAAAAGGAGGCCAAACGGCATACTAATTGTGGTCTAAACCCAGGTGTTTCAGTTTCACTGTTCAACCCCTGTATATATATATATATATATATACATATATATATATATATATATATATATATATGTGTATATATATATATATATATATATATATATATATATATATATATAAATTGTGCATTTCATTAAATAATGAAATAATAATGAATTAAAAAAAAAAAAAAAAAAACTACAAATGCTAAATTTTTTTTAAATATTATTAACAAATATAACATTATAATAATGCCAAAATAACACTGCATACAATGGAGGCAACTTTGCATTTGGAAAATGACCAAAATGAAAGTTTTTATTCACATTTTTGGCTGAACTATTCCTCTCAATGATCTCTGAAATGCTATTTGCACATGTCATCACATCAGTGTAAATGTGTGAGTGTATGTACTGAAAGCAACACCTTTCTCTCTCCATGTCTGCCTCATATGAAATGGAACGACCTCGTCGCCCTGGGAAGAGCAGGAGGTATTTATATAAAGTCAGAACTCATCTTCATTCAGTCTCAGCTCTAGAGACTCTCATACACATCAGCCTTCACTCTGTGCATGTATAACGTTTAGGTCTGTTAGCACGAAATGCATGTTTTGTGGGCAGTATAACTTATTTTACCATGTTTTTGTCATTTTATTAGCTATTTGAAGCTATTTGATGTTATTTTTTTACATGTGATACTGTCGTTAAAGAAATAAAAATTAATTACAATTTTAAAAAACAAAAACAAATAAAAAAAAACAAAACATTTTTTTGGGCTGGGTGATATAAACTTAAAAAAAAAAAAAATACAATACAATAAAAAATGCATTATTGCATTATTTAAATTTTTTTTTGTGATACACTCCTTAAGAAAAAAAAATATAAAATACATTTTATTTTAGTAATAAAAGTAATAATAATAATTATATCCTATATTGAGCTGGAGAATATAACTTCTTTTATTAAAATAATATTTTTCTGCCTTAATTTATATAGAATTTATATATAATTATAGTTTATTCCAGGCATAATTTTTCATTTTAGTTTAGTTTAATTTGATTTACTAAAATATCTATCCATCTATCCATCCAATGTAATTTATTTCATTACAAAAATAATAGCTTTTTAATTATATTTGGTGCATATCCTAGTACTTATTCTTTTAATGCAGTTTTTAGGAAACCAAACTTAAAAAAAAAAATCATAATACTACTACTACAAATAAAAATTACAAAAATAAATAGACAAACAAACAAACAATGATCAAATAAAAAGTGCACTAGGAAGCACTAAAGAAAAATTTACATGAAGTGTTGCAAGATTGAGTTTAATTATTTAGTATATAAATAATCAGACATAAAATATTTATTGTTAAAATAAATAAAAATCAAATAAAATAAAATTAAATTAAATTAATAAATTTTAAAAAACATAAGAGATATGATTAAAGAGAGAGAGAGATAAAAAAAATATATAAAAAAAATAGAATAAATAAATAATATAATACATTTTTAAATAATAAAATAAATGTTAACTTAAAATAAAATGTAAAAAAAACACCTTGCCAGGGCATGATTTCTAATTTTAATTTAGTTTAATTTTATGTACTAAAATAACTAAAACTAAAACTGAAGTAAAAATAGACATACATGTAAATAGACATTCTCTCTAAGAAAAAAATAAATAAAATAAAATAAATAAAAGTAATAATAATTATATCCTATACTGAGCTGGAGAATATAACTTATTATATAAAAATATATTTTTCTGCCTTTTTTTTTTATAGAATTTATATATAATTTATTATATAGAAAATTATTTCATTAAAAATAATAATAACTTTTTGACCATGTTTGATGCATATCCTAATACTTATCCTTGTGATATTGCTTTTAGGAAAACATACTTATAATAATAATAGTAATAAATATCAAAAGTAAACAAACAAACATAAAATTGTCCATAAAAATAATAAATAAATAATACAATTTAATACAAATTAGAAATAATATTAAATAACAATAGAATAAAATGTGCATGAAAATCATCACAATATTGTATATTTCCAGCTCAATCAAAGACAATATACTGCTAATATCCCGCATATCACCCAGCTGTAGCATATTTAATGCTAGCAAGAATTAGCATACATTAGATAGGGGTCTATGGTAGCCAATCTGATTTAGATGAGACACTGAGATTAAAAGTAGCTCGAGTTAAAGTAAGTCTGCCGTTACTAAGAAACTGAATCTGCTCTGTTGGCCATTATTGAACCCTCATTATTTCTTCTCTTTTAATTGATGATTGCGCCGCTAATATGAGCACAGTAATTGGCACTTGGTACATTAGTCTGTGTAGTTTAAAGTCTCTTTCTTGCCACTTTAACCGCATGAATACATTGGCAGAAACATCATAATGCAAAATAATTTCATTAGCGGTTGAAAAACACTCAACACCACAGCTCTGTTCCAAAACACAGTGAACAGTCACTTTTAAAGCATCATAAAAGCGCTTCTGACATGAAGGCTGTTGAAAAAGCCAGACGCCTCTTCTTCTGGCCAAATTTTAAAGCAGCATCATGTTTCCAAGAACATAATGCATTGCAAAAAGCTGAGTGAAAAACAAAAAAAAAAAAATGCATTTATAAACAAATATATTGCTCAAAGTACACTTGGATTTAGCAAGGATGCAATGAAATTGAATCAAATGTGACAGCAAAGACATTTATAATGTTATAAAATTTCTATTAAAAAAAAATGCTGTTCTTTTGAACTTTGTATTCAAAGAATCCAGCAAATCAGCATATTAGAATGATTTCTGAAGGATCATGTGATGCTGAAGACTGGAGTAATGATGCTGAAAATTCAGGTTTTCATCACAGGAATAAATTACATTTTAACATATATTCAGAAAAAAAATATTCATTTAAATTGTAATAATATTTCCCTATTTTTTGATCAAGTAAGGCAGCTCTCTGTGTTTTGGAACGGAGCCCGTAACATTACAGAATAACAGAGTGTAATTGTAGATAATGTCTGCACTAATGCACTTGCTTTAATCTTCAGTGATGGAACCGATAGAGTGGTTTTCACCTTGAGCGTCACCTCATTGTCGCGTCTCTCCGCAGGTCTTAAAAGGCTTTCCTGAGTGTTTACAGGCAGATATTTGTCTTCATCTGAACCGCAGCCTCCTTGAGGGATGTAAGGCTTTCAGAGGTGCGACTCAAGGATGTCTGCGCGCTCTCGCCATACGCTTCAAAACCACCCATGCTCCTCCTGGAGATACGCTCGTGCACTGCGGGGACGTCCTCACCGCGCTCTACTTCCTGTCTCGAGGATCCATCGAGATTCTCAAGGACGACATAGTGGTGGCCATTCTGGGTAAGAGAGCGTGAGCTTGTTTAAAAAGAAACACTAAAGGAAAATGACATCCGAAAAGCAATGCAAGAGTGAGTTTAATTATATATTGTATAGCGTATACATAATTGGACAAAAAATAAAACCAAATTAAATTAAAATATTAAATTCAAATAAATGTAACATATGACATTATTACACACACACATATAGATAGATAGGCAGGCATAGTTTTTCAACTATCTATCTATCTATCTATCTATCTAGGCAATATAATTTATTTAATTACAAAATAATAGCATTTTGATATGATGCATTTCCTAGTACTTATTCTTTTAATACTGTTTTTAGGAAACCAAATAAAAAAAATTATAATAATAATAATAATAATAAATAAAAATCACAAAAAGAAAGAAAAAAAGATCAGATAAAAAGTGCACTAGGAAGCACAATTACATGAAAATTACATGAAAAGTGATGCAAGATTGAGTTTAATTATACAATATAACAATAAAACATTTATTGTTAAAATAAACAAATTAAATTAACACATATTTTAATAAAAGAGATATTACTAAAGACAGAGAGATAAAAATACATAATATTTAATATAATATATAATACCAAATATTTATTGTTAAAATGAACAAATTAAATTGATAAATTAAAAAAAGTAACATGAGATATTATTACAGGAAAAAAAAATAGTATAATAATAAATAATACAATACATTTTTAAATAATAAAATAGACGTTAACTTAAAATAAAATGTAAAAAAAAACTAAACTAACTATCTATCTGTCTAGGCAATATAATTTAATTACAGAAATAATAGCTTTTTGATTATATCTGATTCATATCCTAGTACTTATTTTTTTAATACTGTTTTTAGGAAACCAAACTTATTTTTTTTTAAAACAATATAATAATAAATAATATAATGCACTTTTAAATAATAAAATAAATGTTAACTTAAAATAAAATGTAAAAAAAAAAAAAAAACTTGCCAAGGTATTATTTCTCATTTTATTATTATTTATTTATATTTATTATATTATTTAATTACAAAAATAAGCTTTTTGATGATATGATAATGCATAGCCTAGTATTTATTATTTTAATACTGTTTTTAGGAAATCAAACTTTAAAGGATAAAGATGATGATAATAATAATAATAATAATAATACAAATAAAAATGATAATAAATAAATAAAAAGCACTAAAGAAAAAATGACATGAAAAGTGATGCAAAATTGAATTATATATTATATAGTATATAAATAATTGACAAAATGAATAAATAATTATTTGTTAAAATGAACAAATTAATAAATTACAAAAAAAGTAACATGCGATATTATTACAGAGAGCGAGAGAGACAGAGAGAGAGAAATATAATACATTTTTATATAATAAAATAAATGTTCAAATAAAATAAAATTTAAAAAAAATGTAAAAATGTGAATAAAAAAACTTGCCAAGGCATCATTTCTCATATTAATTTTGTTTAATCTGATGTACTAAAATAACTAAAACTAAAACTGAAATAAAAGTATAATGAAATATAAAACTTTATATAGACATAAAACTAGACAATTATATATTAAGAAAGGCTAAAAAAAAATTTTAAATGAAAATGGAAAATACAAAAATGTATAAAATGTAAAAAAATTGCTAAAAATAAACCTGATATAAATATATATATTATACACAAAGACATATGCGTGTGTGTGTGTATGTATGTATGTATGTATGTATATATATATATATATATATATATATATATATATATATATATATTCAAAAGGTTTGGGTCAGTAAGATTTTGTTGTGTTTTGGATACTAGTCCGTTGTTTATTGTTATTAATGTTGACAGTTTTTGCTGTTTATATTGTTGTGGAAGCTGTGATATATTTTCATCAGGATTCTTTGATGAACACAAAGTTCAAAAGAATGGCATTTATCTTTTGTAAAATTAGAAATGTCTTTACTGTCACTTTTGAACGCATCCTTGCACTAACCTAATCAAATACATATATTCAGTTGCCTTCAGACGAAAATTCAGAGAGTAGATCTCTTGTTCCTTTAACTGAATATCTCAGCCTTAGATATTTAATTAAGGAATCACTTTTTCATTTAGAAATGACTATTTTAATCAGAGGTAGACTATATTTAAAACCTTGCATAATATCTCTCATTGTCTCATTATCTCTCACTGTGCTCTCTGTTTCTTGTGATGGATGTTTTAGAGAAAGACAGTAGTGCAGTATCTGTTTGCTGACAGCGGCCTGCAGACATTAGCACGTCACAGCCGCGTCCTGTGGAGGACTTTCTGCCTCGACGTGTTGTTTACCGACGCGAGAGCGGGCACACGCTGTATCTCCCAGTGGGCAGATGTGCCATTGTCCTTACATGCTTAAACACAGAGAGCCGAGGAGCCTGACTCCTGAAACCTATACATTACTGTTCTCTCAGCTAAATGTCAAACAGATGAGCTTATTCTACAAACAAGTCTGGGTTTCTGCATTGTGTCTCGAATCCGTGTCTGATAAGAAGAGGTTTCTGACATTTCTATTAAGTGGCTCCCGCTGGATGTGTTTGGCATCTTCAAAGCGCTCGCTGCACCGACTCAAAGCTGGACTGGGCTTTTTATAGCACATAGATTGCAGCTGAACATTAGAGAACACGAAAGAACAAAAGAAACTGCGATAGATTCTGACTGATCCGAATGGACAATGCAGTGGTCGACCATATGGGTTTTTCAATGGCAGATGCTAATACTAACAATTAGATGATGGCTGATATGTGGCATAGGGTAATACAATTTAATTAAAACAAATCAGATGCACACATACACACAACTACTCAATTTTTTTTTTTTTTTAATTTCAGGTTTAGTTTGAGTTATACTTTTAGTATCAAGATAAATGAAAATAAACATCAAGATATATAAAATAAAATAAGTTTTTTGTATTTTATTTCAAGTTTTAGCAATTTATTTTTTTATTTCTGTAAAGTTAAAGTTTTTGTTAATTTTCATTATTTTTTATACAGTTTTATTTTCTCCATTTCCATTTTACTTTTGAAGTTTTAGTCATTTTGTTGCATTTTTATCATTTTTATTAGTTACACATCAAGATAAATATCAAAAATAAATGAAACTGAGAAATGCTGCCTTGGAAACTAGCTGAAATATTACAAGTTTTATGAATGTTTTTTATATTTTATTTTGGCAATTTGTTTTTTTTATATCTGTACAGTTAAACTTATTAATTTTTGTTATTCTTTTAAACATTTTTATTTCAGTTTTAGTTATAATTTTACATTTACATTTTACTTTCGAAGTGTTAGTAATTTTGTTGCATTTTGTGTAATTGTAATAATTTTCTTTTTTAATAGGTCTATACAGTTTTAATTTTTTTTTATTTCAGGTTTAGTTTAAGTTATACTTTTAGTATCAAGATAAATGAAAATAAACAAAGAAAAATGTCAAAATAAATGAAAATGTTAAAAGTTGGCTTGGAAACTAGCTGAAATAAAAATGTTTTATATATATATATATATATATATATATACATACACACACACACACTGTATATATACATATATATATTTTTTTTAAGTGTTAGGAATGTTATATTTTTAATGTCTAGAAAGTTATGTTTGTAAAGTTAAAGTTTTTATTAATTTTTGTTATTATTCAGTTTTAGTTATAATTTTCCAGTTCCATTGTATTTTTAAGGTTTTAGTAATTGTTTCATTTTTGTCATTTTTATTTTTAATAGGTCTATACAGTTTGATTCATTTTTATTCAAGTTTAGTTTAAGTTAAACTTTTAGTATCAAGATAAATAAAAATAAACATCAAGAAAAATGTCAAAATAAATGAAAATGAAAAAAGTTGTCTTGCAAACTATTTGTAGTTATAATTTTCCATTTCCATTTTACTTTTAAATACACATTTATAAGATAAATGAAAATAAACATCAAGAAAAATAAATGAAAATGAGAAATGTTGCTTTGAAAACTAGCTGCAATAAAATATGTATTTTTTAATATATGTTATTAGAACATTTACAAACTTACTTTTTTTTTTTTATCTTTTTTTAAGTTGTTATGTCTGTAAAGTTAAAGTTTTTATTTTTTTTATTTACTATTGATGATGATGTTGATGATAATAATAATAATATAAACATTAAAAAAGTAGTTATATACACTATAATTTCAATTATTTTTCCATATTATTCTCAAAATTCACTAAAATATTTAAAATCAGAAATTGTGCATTAACTTATTAACTAATCTATCACTATTTACTACATAAAGCATGAAAAAATGTAAACGTTTGGCAGTCAAATAAAATATAGATGTTAAAATCACAGCTTATGAAAATGTAAGGTTAAGTCAAAGCATTGCATTGTGGGATGCAGTATTAGCAGTAGTAGCAGCAACAAAATACCTTAAAGCAATTCAGGTCATTCAGTGCCCATCTTGGTAATGACCTCAGCGGCTTTTTCAGTCATATTTCAACCTGCTTAAATAGGGAAAGATAAAAACCAATCAAATTTTGCAATAACATCAGAAACAGTTGCATAAATGTCTCTGATTTTCAGGCTGCTCTAGATAATGCACATGCATGCTGTAAGACAGGACTGTCTGTAGCCACAGTATTAAGCATTATGATTTCTACCAAATCAATGCACACTGATAATCTGCATACTGCACGAAGAGCACAAAGGTAGTATTTTATTCCAAACACAATCTTCCATTTGTTTGTGTATTGAAAGCAAACCCCTAGTGTTGCGTAAAACAGAAACCGTACTCAACTTAAGCTTAACATGTGCAGTTAATGGCAACAATAATTAGCCAGCACTTTTCATCCTGATGTCAGAGAGTCAGCGTGCGTCTGGCAGGTGTTTCTGAGCTCCAACGCCGTTTAAAAGCACCGTTTTCTCATCAGATGACTATTCGCCGGCTGATCCGGTGACATAATAAGGTCAAAACAAAGAACGGCGCAGACGGCCGCGGGGAAAAAGTTCTCAAACCACACAAAGCGACTATTTGCGCTGAAATGCCGTCGAACTCGTGTTGAACCCTGAACGTTCGTCTAATAATGTTCTCGGGAGCCATTAAAAAGAGAAAGTGCTTCTCATCTGTCCTCTCACCACAGTGCTTTGTGTCTGCTTCTCATGGTGAGATATAGAGAGGTGTCAGATCCCTCATGAACAGCTGTGTCAGCCGTTTTAGCCGATTGAGCTGAATGTCACCTCCAGCTCGGTCACGTCTCTCTTATTTAAAGCAGAATCGCTCCGAGGGCCTGACATTTAGCCGGGAAGCGGCCCAGCTGAGAGCCCGCTGATTTTTGAGATAAACTATAACTTGAATGAACTTTAGTGCAGTGTTTTGGCAAAGTTTTTGCCATTTTATAATAGACTATGATTAGGGAAAATGTCAAATTAAAATAAACAGCAGTCCTTGCAAAAATAGAGTAAAGGTACCATTTTTAAAGGTAAAGGTACCGTTTTTACCATTATTTTTTTACCATTCAAAAGTTTGGAGTCATTAAGATTTTTTTAGCAAAGAAATGAATACTTTTATTCAGCAAAGATGCATTAAATAATCAAAAGTGACAGTAAATACATTTATAATGTTTTCAACACTGATAATAATCAGAAATGTTTTTTGAGCAGCAAATCAGCATGTTAGAATGATTTCTGAAGGATCATGTGACACTGAAGACTGGAGTAATGATGCTGAAAATTCAGCTTTGATCACAGGAATAAATGACATTAAAATATATTCATATAGAAAACAGCTATTTTAAAATTCTAATAATATTTCACAATATTTACTGTATTTTTGATCTTTTAAATGCAGCCTTGGTAAGCAGAAGCGACTCTAATATAATTTTTAAAATTTTACAAACCCCAGATTTTTGAACATGTTGTGTACGGTTTCATCGTTCAAAACATTTCTTTGGTTCTGCAATAATAAGATGCTTAACACTTGTCTTGTACTCAGATGCACACAAGAATCAACAGAGTAAAGGAAGCTATAAATGATTAAATGTATGCAAGGAACATAAGACTAATCACAATATGGTATGCAAACAGAGGAAAGAAAAGATTCAGTTCGCAAATACTACAGTGACAACCTCACTTAAAATTGTACGTCACTGTAAGCCAGACTTTATCCATACTATTTCTTTATTGTAACATTTAGAAAGCAAACTAGAAAGCAGTTTTCTAGTTTAAACCAGAAAGCAGAGTTAAGGCTAACATGATCTACAGTCCCTCTTAAACAATTTTAATTAAAAAAAAAAAAAATCATCAAAATTAAGTCTACACAATGACATTAATTAGCAACTTTCAGCCTCTGTGGGATACTATTATAGTTTTTATTAATATTTTGAATTAGTTTTTATTATTATCTGGTTTCATTTTAAATATATGTCTATGTATTCGCTTTTATTTCAGTTTACATTTAGTTATGTTAGTACTATGGAAAGAATTTTCTGCCAAAAACATAAACTAAACTCTCTATTTTAATTTGAATTGTGCCATCATTATTGCGTAAGCATTAATAAAAAGTTTTAATAAATAAATAATTAAGAAATACTTCGATACTAGATTTCGTTTTAATTTTATATTACTGGTTTCATTTTAATTTTAGAAGTTATTAAGTATTAATATAAACTAAACTTTATATTTTAATTTGAATCGTGCCACTATTATTGCATGAGCATTACTAAAAATGCTCAGGCAATAAAATAAAATTTTATAATATCTGGTTTCATTTTAAATTTAGCTAAAGTTTAGTCATTGTATGTGTTTTTGTCAGTTATATTAGTTTTTTTTTTAAATACATGTTTAAACATTAAAAAAAAAAAAAAAAAACTAAGAAAACTAGTTTTTTAAAAGTTATATACTTTTTATTAATTTTTATTTCAGTTTATATTTAGTTATTTTAGTACTATGGATGATATTTTCTACCAAAAATCAAAAACTAAATTTTATTTTAATTTCAGTTAAAGTTTAGTCATTTCATGTTTGTCAGTTTTTTTTTGTTGTTGTTGTTTTTAGTTTTTTTTTGTGTAATATATGTGTCTATATATTTTTTATTTATTTTTAATTTAGTTTACATTTAGTTACTTTAGTACTATGGAAGGAATTTTCTACCAAAAACAAAAACTAAACGTTACATTTTAATTTGAATTGCCGTCACTATTATTACATGAGCATTAAAAAGCATTATTTGCATTTTCTTTTTCACGTTTGCCTTTTCATTTTAATATTGTTAGTCTTGTCTTGAGATTTCAGTGAAAATGAAACGTCAAATCACCCAACTACATTTCATTTATTAATTTAACAATTTACAAAAATCTATATGAAAATTAAATCATTTCATTTCAATGTTGGCACATATTGTATAGTGTTCTATAATGAAATTGTTAATCTGGTTTTCATTTTCATTTTTGTAAGTTAATTGATTTATTTAAAATTGGCAGAAAATACCTTCCATATTATACATCAAGTTAAACTAAAAAGTGAAACTGTAAGTACTGAAGTGTTTTTTAGTTTTTTAGTGGTTTTTAGTTTCTTAGAAAACAAGACTTAAAATCTTCACTTTGCATCTTAAGTAAATGTATCTTGATTTAAGGAAGATTTAGATATTTGGAAAACAAGACAGAAATACAAAGGATGATGTAATTTTTTGTTGTGCATACAACATTTAATGCCATGACTTTATCAATTAGAAGGACTTTCTGCTAAGATTTAACACCTTTTTTAAAGCCTTAATTTGTGAAAGGGGGAATTAAGGATGTTTTTAGACCTTCTTAAGTCCAGCAGAAACCCTTACGATGAACCCTTTTAAAGAAATGCAAGAGCACACAGTTGTTATTGAATGAGAGGTCGAGAAGAGAGCATATACTGTACCTGACATCATCCCATTCATAATCTCCACAGAGAAAGCGAATGCTGATAATCCACATGCACAGATTCTGACCTAAACTGACACTGCACAGACACGCTTATAAAGACACAATCTACATCTGAAATCCCATGCAACTTGTGCAGATGCATGCTATTGTATGCACACAGACAGATCTCTAGGACACAGCAGATGTCCAAACATATCATTCATCTGTATTGTAGAGTTACAAAATGCCAAACCTGAACGTGTTCTTTGTTCTCCAGGTAAGAATGACATATTCGGAGAGATGATCCACCTATATGCAAAGCCCGGTAAGTCGAACGCAGACGTGCGAGCGCTCAGCTACTGCGACCTGCACACCATTCAGAGAGAGGAGCTCCTGGAGGTTTTGGACATGTATCCAGAGTTCGCTGACTACTTCCTCACCAATCTGGAACTGACCTTTAACCTACGGGACGAGAATTCAAAGGTGCTTCCCATTAATGGCTAGAAATTGTATATACGAAATAGATTAAGTAATTAAAACATTATTATTGTGTTGTTGGGATCTTGTGCTCAGGCCACTTATTCACAAGCCAGTGATTCAGACGGAGAGGAGACCAAGAGCCGAAGGAAGATCTCCTTTAAACGTAAACCATCCAAAGGTGAATACAATCTGTTTATTAATTATATTACACAATGCCACGGTTGCAGAAACTTATATATTTTTACATTTATAAACAAATCATGCTCAAAGCTACATTTCTTTAATTAAAAATACAGTAAAAACAACAATATTGCGCAATATTATTACAACTCCAAATAACTGTTTTCTATTTGAATATATTTTAAAATGTAACTTATTTCTGTGATCAAAGCTGAATTTTCAGCATCATTATTTATTTCATTTTTGTAAGTTAATTGATTTATTTAAAATTGGCAGAAAATACCTTTCATATTACACATCAAGTTAAACTGAAAGTACTGAAGTGTTTTTTATATGGTTTTGGTTTTCAGTTTCTTAGAAAACAAGACCTAAAATCTTCATTTTGCATTTTCATTTTTTGCTGTGCATACATTTAATGTCATGACTTTATGAATTACGAAAACTAAACTTTTAACTAAACCACTATTATTGCATGAGCATTAAAAAGCATTATTTGCATTTTGTTTTTCACATTTCCCTTATCTTTTTATTATTGGCAGTCTTGCTGTGAGATGCGGTGAAAATAAAATGTCAAATAACCAACTGCACTTCATTTTTTAATTTGATAAGGACGATGCATTGTAGTCAGTAAAAAATTTAAATGAATATTAAATCATTTAAGTTCATTTCAATTTTGGCACATTTTGCATGGTTTTCTATAATGAAACTGTTAATCTGGTTTTCATTTGTAATTGTAATTTAATTGATTTATTTAAATTTGGCAGAAAATACCTTCCATATTACACATCAAATGATTTAAGACCTTGTTTAAAGTCTTGATTTGTGATATGGAAAATTAAGATGTTTTAAGACCTTTTTATGTCCATCAGAAACCCTTATGATGAACCCTTCTATGCAAATGTTGCAGAAACTTATATATCAGCTTTTTAAGTTTTTTCAACAATTCATGCTTTCTTTAAAAGATACAGTAAAAACAGCAATATTGTGGAATATTATTACAACTCCAAATAACTGTTTTCTATTTTAATATATTTTAAAATGTAATTTATTTTTGTGATCAAAGCTGAATTTTCAGCATGTTTCAGGAAACATTTCTTGTTGTTATCAATGTTGAAAACAATTGTGCTGAATAAAATAAAATAAAATAAAATAAATAAAACAAAACAAAACAAAACAAAACTAAACTAAACTAAACTAAACTAAACAATAAACAAAACTAAACAAAACAAAAAATAAAAAAGAGGATTATATATATTTTTTGGTGTACATGCAACATTTAATGCCATGATTTTATGAATTAAAGACTTTCGGCTTTGATTTAAGACCTTTTTTAAAGCCTTGATTTGTGAAAGGATGAATTAAGATGTTTTAAGGCCTTAATATCATTCATTTCAGTTAAGGTTTTAGTAATTTTTGGTGTTTTTTTTTTTTTTTTTTGTAATATGTGTCTATATAGTTATATTCATTTATTTTCCTTTTTTATTTTAGTTTACATTTAGTTATTTTAGTACTATGGATGGCATTTTCTACCAAAAACGAAAACTAAACTGCTATTTTTGCTGCTCAGGAAACATTTCGTATTGTTATCAATGTTGAAAACAGTTGTGTTGAAGCGTTTCTATTCTATTCTATTCTATTCTATTCTGTTCTATTCTGTTCTATTCTAAAATAAAATAAAATAATAGTTGTGCTGAATAAAAGCCTTTTTTCAATAAAATAAAAAAATTAAATTAAATTAAATTTTACTGACCCGAAAACTTTTGAACGGTGTATCTACACATATATTGAAGAAGAATTCTTGCAGGATACATTATTATTTTTTTTATTTTTACAGCTGTAATCATGATGAACATCAATATCTCTGGTAAGCTCTTAAAACACTGTGGGGACGTTTTAAAACTCTTTATGTGGAAAAGACACTTAATGTGGCTTAAATGCATTACTACAACCACCAGGGAGAACCGGATATATGGTCATAAAAACAATCCACTCTGTAGTCCAAGGAGAAAGACAATATTTTTTATGTGAAGTGTTATTGACCTCATAGACGCCTATTATAAGAAAACGGCTTAGCGCTGCTTAATGTACTGAGACAGTGACTGGACAGACCATTTTGTTTTTGCACCTCACTGATCATAAATACTCTCTCTGAGCCCTAAACGTCTTAGCCTTGTGTATTATAATAAAACAGCTAGTGGAAAGTACATTTCTGTAATGCTTAACAATGATTATGTCTTCACCTTATAATTGTAGACAGGGTTTATGATTTAGGTATTTATTATTAGGATTAACCCCTTGAGATGTACCATCTCGTTTTCGAGGGGGTCCCAGAGCATTAACGATACATCTTTAAACAACACTAAACACAAACGATAATAAATTGTATGACCAAGGTTTGGAAGAAACTTTGGTGCTACTACATCATTGCTTTGGTGTGTTTAGCAAAGTTAAACTACTTCCTTATAAAAGGCTTCTATAGCAAGAAAAGACAGACAGGGCTCTACTACTAGTTTGAAACAAGTCACAACTGAGCCACTTTGCATCTCAAACTGCGTTGTTTAGTTTAAGAATGAATGTGCATTTTTAAACGAATCTAGTAAGTCAATGATTCAACTTCCCATTCATAAAGACAGTCACTTGCTTTATTCCTGAATGAATCAGCCGTTCGAACGAATCAAATGAATAAATGATTCAGTAATTAAATCAGTGACTTGCCGCCACCTACTGGCAGTTTTAGTTTCATTTTTAAAGTATTTTTTCAGTTATTGAAATCATCTAATATTTCTATATTCAAAATGTTACATTTAAAACATTAATCTCAACATGAATTTATGAATTTGATTGCACTCATGGCACCTCTGAGCCTCATGAAACATGAAAACACACCTACAAGCCACTTTTGTGTCCTCCTATGCCACCTCTGTAGTACAAATGAAGTTTGTTAAAACCGATTTCATCTGATTGCAACTTATTCTACTTGTTCTTATTCTGTTGTTTTAATGAGAAGCTTTAAAAAGCTTAAAAAATATATATTTTTTTTTAAATGTGACAAAAGATGATACTTTTAATAAAGTTAGAAAAATGCCATTACAAAGGTAAAAATAAAATTCCCTTGTAAATCACTTTAGGGAGTCAAATATTACCTTGTAATGGGCAAACTAATTTTTGATCAGATCTTTTGATTATTGATTAGAAGGTGCTCCTAAAATTTTTACGTTAAAGAAAAGTGAGTGTAGAGCCCTGACAGATAATGCTCGCAATAGTTAATTTTCCTAAAGACAAACTCATAAAATATGAGTGACTTTATGCAACATTATTTTTCATGACATTTTTTTTTTTTCCAGTGTACTCTGAAATTATAGCTGAAGTTTTTTCTGATTAAAAACATGTTCAGACAGTGTTGTTGTTTTCCATGGAGTCTCTCCCAGAATTGATCTCAAGTATGTCTTGTACCTCTGATCGTCCCGTAGGAGGAAGCCTGAAGGAAACGGACAGCGAGTGCAGGAAGGAGCGGCGAGAGTCTCGTCTCAGCTCTAAGAGAAGCTCAGAGGACCGTCACACCTCCAGAGAGGAACAGCAAAGGCTTCTGGGAGCAGGAATAATAGAGTATCCATCATTACAGAGCTACACCTCCACACCGGCCTGCAGTCCTCCTGCTGTAGACACGATAAAGACAACATATGATGGTGAGATTTCAGTGTTCGTTAGTTCATCTTAGCATTGTCTCTTGTTGTCCATTTCTGTAGCATAATGCTGGGTTTCTACAGCAAACCTCAAGGGACAAATACAGTGTAAAATCGCTCTATAAACTGCGTCCTAATTTATTCTAAAATGAGTCTAATTTGGCCAGATGCACATGGCTGGGAATTGGAGAGAAATGTCAAAGCCAGTCAAAAACAGTGAGTGAAATCAAGTCTAAAGGAACATTGTGTTCATTACGTGGTCTGTTTGGGAGACATCGCTCTCCTGTCTGTTCCCAAAAGCCCATTCTGTTTAATAAAGGTTTTGTCGATCTCATCGAGTCTGACTCAGACATTTCATCAACTTCAGTCAAACAGAAGATAAAGTTCCCTCAACTATCACAAACATCTTTCATTCACAAAAACAGTTTGTGTCGCTAATAGTCACTAACAAGTCATTGAGACTGATTTGTGAATCTGTTGTAAAGCCTAGTTTAAACACTAAAAAGAACTGACTGGAAAGATAAGTTTGCACACAAATCACACTGGCTTACTACAAATGCTTATTTCCAGGCATATATGTGTTAAAGGTGCTTGCAGTTATCACTGAAGAACAGCAATGTTTTTTTGAATTATGTTATTATTAGCTCTTCTATGTTTTTAATATTTAACCTAATAAAATTCATCATTCTTTAAAAATAAATTATAAAAAAAAAAATATGTAAATAATACAAAATATTATTTTATCCCCAAGTCGGAACCAGTGGCAGATCCTGAAATAAATGAATATTTGAGTTAATTACTTGTTACATTTTAACAAATTGTTTATTTTGTTTTTAAATATTTATTATTTAATATAGTTTGGCATATATATATACACACACACATACATACATACATACAGTACTGTGCAAAAGTCTTAGGCCACTAGTATTTTCATCAGCTAAAAAATGGTTTAAAGTCAGTTAAAGTCTGTCTTTTGCTGTAGTGTGTCAGTAGGAAATATCAGATTACATTTCCAAACATTCATTTTGGCATTAATCATAATAATCCAGTGAGATTTTTGTTTGCACAAGGAGTCTGACAACAGCGAGCGCTCTGCACAGAGATCTGATCTCACTATCATCCAGTCTGTCTGGAATAACATGAAGAAACAGAACAAACTCAGACAGACTAAATCCAGAAGAACTGTGACAAAGTCTCCAGGATGCTTCAAGAAACCTACCTGCAAAGCTGCAGCACTGTTAACAGTTTTAGGCACTTGTGTAAAAATGCTGTAAAATGATAATGCTGTCACAAATAGATTTTCTTTATCAATTACCTTCTATTAACTAAATGAAATTAACATTTGGTGCGACCATTCTTTGCGTTTACGGCAGCTTTTGCCTTAGGTGCACTTGCGCAAAATTTTTCAGGTAGCTTTGCAGGTAGGTCTCTTGAAGAATCTTGGAGACGTTGCCATAGTTCTTCTGGATTTACTCTGTTTCAGTTTGTTCTGTTTCTTCATGTCATTCCAGAGACAGACTGGATGATGATGAGATCAGATCAGTGTGGAGCACTGGCTGTTGTCAGACTCCTTGTGCAAACAAAAATCTCACTAGATTAACAATTAATGGCAAACAGAATGTTTGGAAATGTAAACCGATATTTTTTACTGACACACTACAGCAAAAGATAGAAATAACTTACTTTAAACCATTTTTTAGATGGTGAAAATACTAGTGGCCTAAAACTTTTGCACAGTACTATATATATATATATATATATATATATATATATATATATATGTATATGTTTGTCTATAGGTTGACCGTTAATATTAATATTGCCTATATATATATATATACACACACAACCTGGATGGCAACATTGACAGTTAGATAAAATACAAAAACCTATAGCCTTTTATTTTTATTATTTTTAAGTTTTAGTTTATTATTATTATTTTTTTTATATTTTAGTGTATTTTAACTGTATACTTTCTATCTTTGATTGTATACATATACATATATATGGTTTTTGTTCGTTTGTTTGTTTTTTTCCCCAAATAAAATGTTATATTATTTTGTCCCTGAGTCAGAACCAGTAGAAGATCCTGAAATAAAAATATATTTTTAAATTAATTACTTAATTGTTACATTTGATTAAATTTATTTATTTTTTTTAATATTTAATTTTATTTGATTATAAATATTTGGTTGATCATTTATAAATAAATAAATAAATTAAAAAACATTTTACACACACACACACACACACACACACACACACACACATACATATATACACCGCATATACATATATATATATATATATATATATATATATATATATATATATATATATATATATATATATATATATATATATATATACACACACACACACACATATATATATACATGCATATATATGTGCGGCTATATATATATATATATATGTGTGTGTGTGTGTGTGTGTGTGTGTGTGTATTTTTCTGTCCCCTAAATTTCTGTCATTGATTAGATACTTTTTAAATGATTATTTATTTTACCTGGACATGTTAAATTATTTTTACTTGTCCATGCCTTTCTGATGTCATTTATGTCTAGCAATTTCCCTGAAAAATGACAATCCTTCAAGAACAATCTCTGCCAAAACAATATTATTATGTAGAAAAAGGGAAAGTATATTGACCTTCACATGTTATAAAATACTCTGTATATTCATCTGCTTTCAGTTTGATGGATGACTTCAAAACAAACAAGCCGTTGTACATTCGCCCTTAAAACTTTTCAGACATTGTTAGTCCTTAGAGCACTGCTTGACAGGGTATAAAAGGAAAGCGGAGCTCAGACGCTAAAAAAAAAAAGTATTGATCGAATCAGTCTGTTTCTAAATCCAGGCTAAAGCAGCATGATGAGCGAGAGAGAGAAAGAGAAGTAGATGCCACGGTAAAACAGGCTCTTTCAGGAGCTTAAGGCACAGTGCGGCCCGTTTTACAGGCTTTAGGAAAATCCGCTGGGCAGCAGCTCCCTAACTCTCCTCAACAAGCACATAGTGTTCCCTCGCGCACGCTACAGCCACACAAACTAATGCCCACCAACCAGCGGAAAATGACCTCCACATGCACAAACACACTCAAATCAACGTGACTTTAATGCCATTGTTATATTAAAGGAATTGTTCAACCAAAAAAAGTTCTGTAATCATTTCCCTTCATGCCGTTCTGAACCCGGGACGCTCTTTTCTACATGAATGAGGAATGAGGCTTTCAAGGGCCAAAGACAAAAAAAGGCACAAACATGAAGTTATGAAAGTGGTACAACATATGTTATATTTTAAATCTTTTCATAAAAGTCACATGATAGCTTTGTGTGGGAAAAAAGACAAATGTTGTTCTTATTCACTGAAAATCTTTCCCCCATGATGTGGACTCACCAAACTTAAAACTGTACCTGAAAATAGAAAAGGCAATTATAGTTGCATTCACAAGTTTACAAACACCATATAAAATCAGCAAAATATTACAAATTTTAAATAAAACATTTTGCATAAATCATGCATAAAAATCTTTTTAAAAACTACAAAGAGGGATCATTAAAATTGCATTTTCTTTAAAACTACTTTTTAAATTATTGCCATAAAAAAAGTTTTTTAATTTATTTATTTTTATGTGCATTAATATTATTTATAACTTGGTGGCAACATAAAGTGTCAAACTATTGCTAATATTACTGTGCCATGTTAATAAAAGCCATTTACAGTTGTGCTTATACATTTGCAGAATCAGTCAAAATATTAATATTTTAAATACATTTTAAAAAGTACTAAAAATGATAAAAGGAGGTTTACAAAAAATGCATTTTGTTTGAAATATAGTACTGCTGTAAAATGAGCTATTACAGATTTTTAAAAACTATTATTAAAAGATGTTTGCATAAAAAAAAAAAAAATATATATATATATATATATATATAGATAGATATTAGATATTATTTTGTTCAAAAATATAATTTTTATATAACTTTATATAAAAAATAATCTTTCAAAGCTAGATATTTACATGTTTCCCAAAAGACAAAAGTACAGTTTACCATGTTCATCAAATTCAAAAGATTTTTTTTTTAATGCATTGTGTGTCCTGAATATTTGGACCTAATGGAATGAGCTGCTCTGCACACACAAAATAACTTTTTCAGTGCAATACTAGAAAAGAAAAAATACATTTTTACATTACTACTGTACAAAATTTTATTCTGCAAACATCCAAGTTAAAAAAATAAATATAAATATAAGAATGAGTAAATAACTAAATTAATGAAATTTATTTATTTATTGATTGCCTGAACTATCCCTTTATTACAGTAAGTATATAATTTATTGTCAACTTTAGTGGATGTTTCATAAAATTGTTGTGGATAAAGCAAACCAAGCTTTGCTGTAGGCATGTTCCTTTCAACCTTATTTTATGTAACACACATAATACATGATTATGTACAATATTTTATCTGATGTGAGTGGACTTTATAGAGGTCATGTAAGTTCCCCTGATGATTCAAATCTGATGCGTGTAATTTTTTAAAATGTTTTAAAAACGCTTTCTCCTTTGTCAGTTAATGTGTTAACATGCAGACCAAAGTTAACTAAAGCTAAAACCAAAAAACAAATTTCATTATTTGAAATAAAATAAAAATTTGTTTGAAGTTTGTTTTTAATTTTAATTAATGCAATAATAACATTAAAATTAAATAAAAAATAATGTGTATTATTTGACAATTATCATTATTACTATTATTATCATCATTAATATTAATGTAATTTATTATAATAAAATACATACATAAAAATTTATACTATATACTATTTTAGTACTGAGATACTATATTAGTATCTCAGTACTAAAATAACACTGGTGCAGACTCAACTAGTAAGGCTTTTTTTTATTGTAATAGTATAAATGTGGTGCTTTAGACATTTTAAGCTTGTCTGTACACTATTATGCTTTTAAATGTACTTTCAGCAAATTTATACACATTTAAAAGGTCTCCAAGATAATGAACCAAAACAACTGATGCTACTTTGCTTCAAATATTTGAAAATGCCCCAACCTCCCATTTCAATCTACACGTTTCATGGTGCTTTTAAAGAAAAACCTCGCCCATCGCCCTGTGCTGGTCGTGTCAGGCATCTCCACAGTGTCCGACCATCCATGAAGGTGAATCTGTACTGCAGGAATCTAATTTCACTACACTGCTCATCTCTGGTTCCTCCACAGTTTCTGATCAGACAGAAATTGGCCGCAGCCGTTGTGATGAGCGTGTGCTTCTGGCTCTGGTTGGAGCAGGTGTGTGTGAGAGATAACCACCGGCTTTAGTGTTTCTATTAGTCCTGAGTCTCACCGATAGGAAAGTCACAGCAATATAACACCAATGCAAGCGCTAACACTGAGACAGTGGCCCTTCACACGCACCTGAGATGCGAACAGTTTCTGTTTCTTCCTGCGCAGCATCATTCTGCTTTTCTTATGGGCCACAGGTGTGCTCTGAAAAATCACAAACAACACAGAAAATCAATGTTAATTGAAAAAAAAAAAAAATACAAATACAAATACAAATACTATTGTGTTTCCATCCAACATGTATTTTGAGGTGCAGCTCTTCATGTTAATTGAGTGTTTCACTAGTTAGCACTAAACTGGTTACCTAATACGTTCGTAGATTTGTGTTGGATGTTATCTTTGGAATGAAAACATGGATATTTTATTTGTAAGCATCATACTTCTCATTTCAGTTAATATCATAAAACTAGAGAGCTAACTCAGTAGCAGTACTGACACTGCAACCATGGCTGAAGACGCGAAGTGGAACAGACAAATCAAATCAATGTATTTTGATCAGGACTATGGAGTGCAAATCTTTTGATTCAGAGCTAAACATTGGAGCATGGATTGTGAATCAGTTGATACATATAGGGTGCATATCGTGAATCATTTGATTCAAATCAGGACTTCCAAGAGAGTTAGCGAATGTTTTGATTCAGATCGGAACTTCTGAGCACGGATCACAAATCGTTTGATACAGATCATTTGATCATTTGATTTAAATCGGGACTTCAGAGCGGGTAATGAATCTTTTGATTCAGTTCTGAACTTTGGAGTGCGGATCAGTTGATACATATCGGGCGCGTATAGCGAATCATTTGATTCAAATTGGGACGTCAGAGCAGATTTGCAGATTTTTTTGAATCAGATTTGAACTATTCAGCGCAGATCGCGAATCAGTTGATACATATCAGTCGTGTATCGCAAATCATTTGATTCAAATTGGGACTTCAGTACGGGTTAGCAAATCTTTTGATTCAGTTCTGAACTTCGGAGCGCGGACTGTGAATCAATTTATACATACTGGGCACGTACTGTGAATCATTTGATTCAAATCTAAACTACGGTGCATGGATCACAAATCAGTTGATGCATATCGGGCATGTTAGCAAATCTTTTGATTCAGTTCTGAACTTCGGAGAGCGGATTTGAATCAGTTGATACATATTGGGCGCGTATCGTGAATTATTTGATTCAAATCAGGACATCAGAGCGGATTTGCAGATCTTTTGAAGCAGATTTGAACTTTAAAACACAGATTGTGAATCAGTTGATACATGTCGGCGCCATATTGAGAATCATTTGATTCAGATTGAAACTTTGCAATATGAATCATTTGATACAGATCGGGTGTGTATGCAAAACACTTGATTCAAATCGGGACTTCAGAGCATGTTAGCAAATCTTTTGATTCAGTTCTGAACTTCATAGTGCGATGATACATATCGGGCATGTATCGCAAATTGTTTGATTCAAATCGGGACAACAGAGCGGATTTGCAGATCTTTTGGATCAGATTTAAACTTTGGAGCACAGATCGTGAATCAGTTGATACATATCAGGCGTAAATCGCAAATCATTTGATTTAAATCAGGACTTCAGACCAGGTTGGCGAATCTTTTGATTCAGTTCTGAACTTCAGAGCATGGATTGCGAATCAGTTTATACATATTAGGCACGTATTGCAAATCATTTGATTCACATCAGGACTTCAGAGCGGGTTACCGAATCTTTTGATTCAGATCTGAACTTTGCGCCGTGTATGCGAATCATTTGATTCAAATCGGGACTTCAGAGCAGGTTAGCAAAACTTTTGATTCAGATCTGAACTTAAGAGAGCAGATTGTGAATCAGTTCATACATGTCAGGCACGTATGCAAATCATTTGATTCAAATCGGAACTTCAGAGCACGGATCGCAAATCATTTGATTCAAATCATGACTTCAGAGTGGGTTAGCGAATCTTTTGATTCAGATCTGAACTTCGGAACGCGGAACGTGAATCGGTTGATACATATGTGAATAATTTGATTCAAATCGGGACTTCAGAGCAGGTTAGCGAATCTTTTGATTCAGATTAGGACTTCCGAGCACACAGACCTTATCTTTATTTTATTTATTTTTTTATTATAATTTAAACGTAATTATTAAGTCAGTACAGTTATAAACAAAACAAAGAAAAACAAAAAGAGAGAAAGAAAGAAGAGATAAATACAAATCCCCTAAGAAAATTAACATAACGTAACCTATGCCCTTGTATGTCAGGCAACTCTTGGATGTGAACACAAATGCACATGTATAATACCTTTTTCAGAGATCCAGACTGACAGATGGTTAGCTGACAGTGTGAAAGCAGACATGGACACGGCTGTGCAGGAACAGGGCGGTGCTGAAGATGATGATCTGGACTGTGACGTCACATATGGAGAAGTGGAGCAGAGACTAGACCAGCTGCAGGAACACCTGAGCAGGTAAAACCCAGATCATGCTTCATCAGGAAACAGCTGTGGATGAGCCACACTGCACTGAAAATGATTACAAACACAAACTTGTGATTGCATGTTCTATATTAATGCTTAGTTGCTATGATTGACTTTATTTAAAATGGAAATTGAATGAATGGAAAAGTGGGCACTGCATGTCAGGATTTGGGTAAATATATAAATATATTATAACATAAGTAAATATATATTCACCATTATGACACAACACCGTTACTGTAAAATATACAAAATTAAATAAAAATTAATTAATTTAAAAAATACATTAAAAATATTTTAATATAAAAATATTATTTTTAAATAGTTTAATAAATCTTTAATGCATTTTTTTTAAATAATTAAAATATATAGGACAATTACTGAAATTTAAAATAACTTTCAATTCATGCTGCATTGCTGTGCAGCATTAATTTATTTAGATTTATTTTGATTATAATAGTACCTTCCCTTCAGTAACATATGTATATTTAAGAAACAAATGGTGAAATGCTGTTTGCAATTGCTGGAGGCTGTGTGAGTCTTCCAGTGCATTACACCGTGTTTCCAGGGGATCCGTACACTACAACAAATTACACTAACCACATGCACGCCTGCAATAAACATTACAAAACAAAACATTGCTCGTGGTTATCATTCACATGCACATGAAAATTAGCCTTAGCTGACAAAACAAGTTTAGATAACAGCAGTTAAAGCACACACATAGATGCACACACACAATGACAGTGGAGCAGCAGGGTGAACAGAATCACAGCAGGTATTTTTAGCTGTAACACTGGCTTACAGAGAAAGACGTACCAGGCAGCAAAAATCCTGCATCAGCTGAGCTCCACATTGCACATCTTATAGCAGAGAATCAGATGAAACCTGACAAGTACAAGTACAGGTCAAATTCAACCACAACATCTAAGGTTATTATTAAAAAAAAGGAAGCCTTTTTTTGGAGCAATACTATTTTTTTTTTTGCACTGTAACATTATATTCAGGCACATTTCCCTGGGAAACTGCCATTCAAAAGTTTGGAATCAGTAAAATTTTTTATGTTTTTTTTAAAGAAGTTTCTTATGCTCATCAAGACTGCATTTATTTGATCTAAACAGTAATATTGTGAAATATTAATTTAATGTAAAATAATGTTTTTTTTTATTTTAATATATTTTAAAATGTTATTTATTCATGTGATGCAAAGCTAAATTTTCATCATATTAGAATGATTTCTGAAAGATCATGTGACACTGAAGAATGGAGTAATGGCTGATGAAAGCTCAGAGAAACAAATTATATTTTAAAATATATTAAAATTGAAAGGCATTATTTTAATCTGTAATAATATTTTACAATATTACAGTTTTTTCTGTATTTGTGATATATATATATATATATATATATATATATATATATATATATATATATATATTTATGAATGAAAAATATATTTTATAAATCTCTAAAGTAAGGCATCTGGACATTATGGTAACAATAATTTGTGCTGAAATTATTAATAATAATCATGAAAATAATGTCACAATGTGATACACTTCGGTAGTAAAAAAATATATATTTTATATATATATATATATATATATATATATATATTCTGCTCACCAAGCCTGCATTTATTCGATCCAAAGTACAGCAAAAATAGTATTTTTTTACTATTTAAAATAACAGTTTTCTATTTGAATATATTTTAAAATGTTATTTATTTCTGTGATTTTAAATCTGAATTTTCAGCATCATTACTCCAGTCTTCAGTGTCACATGATCCTTCAGAAATCATTGTAATATTCTGATTTGCTGCTCTAAAAACATTATTATGTTGAAAACAGCTAAGTAGAATTTTCAGAAATGGAAACTAGAAGAAATATAAATTTTTAGAAACATTATAACTCTATCATCACTTTGATCAATTTAAAGCATCCTTGCTAAATAAAAGTATTAATTTCTTAATACTTAAAATTGTGTATATAGTAAATTTCACAATTACAAAGAAACAAAGTAATCTTTGTTTTATTTACAAATTTAATGTTTAATCCAGTGTTACTTGCCTTTTTATCATTATAATTATTTGTGAAATTTACTAGCAATTTCTGAGTGACAACTGCTTAGTAATTCCTTATATTTTTTCAGTGTACATCAAGATCACAAGAAAAAAAGTTGTGATTTTGAGAAAACAAAACAAAAATAACGCATGTCCTCAGTGGTTTCAAAGCTTCATTTTTGGATTTGATACCGCTGTGAACTTGAAATAGATGCGGTTGGTGTCTCAAAAATGTAATACATGCTGTGTATTTCTTCACACAAGATTTATTACAGCTTCACTTTCATTCGGAAAATCATTAGACATGCCGTGTTGAAGCGCTAACCATTCAATTCAGTTGAAGAACTCATTTTGAGTCTGAGTGGTTTTGGTCTGCAGGAACATCGCCTGCCTGCAGACTCCAAAAAGGAGGGATCGTCTTATTCCTTTGTTTTCGGAGAGCTCCGGTTAATGACTCTCTGTTTTAATGACTAGGTGTGTCTTACCTGCACCGGCTCATTGAGCACTTCATATGAACTCTGATCAACCCTCATATCACACCGCTGAGCTAGAAATCATCTTCCATTACCTGGAAGGAAAATGAACATGCCTTCTCAAACCTCACATGTCAGTTTTTGAAGAGTGTTAATAATGAAAGCGCCTGATTCTGAAATGTTCATGAAAGGCCAGCTCATGGTTTTTATGCTTGAAGCCTCACCAGAGCAGAACTGGTGTTGTATTGCGGTCATCTCACTCTCTACTCTGGCCTACAATCCAGGTGATCAATAACTTTCATCATGAAAGTTTAACAGGTGAAGTGATGAACTGGAAACAAGTATTCAGGTGCATGCAACGCTGACAGGATCAGTGCAAGAACTCCCCCTGCTGGACAACAACAATCAGCAACTGTGGACATACAGTATTAAAGGGATGTCCTGCATGGACAGCGAGGGTCTTACCATGTTCAAGGGCCAGAACGGTAATAAGGATATAGTTAAAATAGTCCATGTGACATCAGTGGTTCAACTGTAATTTTATAAAGCTATGACAATACTTTCTGTGTGCAAAGAACAAAAAAAAAAGATTTTATTCAACAATTTCTTCTCTGCCGGGAGTCTGCCATTATTGAGAGTAACCAAAAAGTATTCGTATAGCTTAATAAAATTATAGTTGAACCACTGATGTCACATGGACTATTTTAACAATATCCTTACTACCTTTCTGGGGCTAGAACATAGTAATTACACTGCTGTCTATGCAGGTCAGAAAGCTCTCGGATTTCATGAAAAATATCTTAATTTGTGTTCAGAAGATGAACAAAGGTTTATGGGTTTGGAGTGACATGAGGGAGAGTAAATGATGGCAGAATTTTAATTTTATTCCTTTATTCTTTTAAGGCATCATTTTTCTTTCATTAAACTGCTAAATGAAGACCTTTATTAACGACACTTTACTGCAATTATTTTCTGTAAAGCACTTTAAAAACAGCCTTTTTGGAGAAGCACTATATAAATGAGATAAAATAAAAAATATCTAAAAAAAATATTATATATAATATTTCTTATATATAATAATATTTATATAAAACAATTTCTTCTGAGCTGAACTCTTTGCTTATTGCTTAGAGTATTTAACTTCCTTAAATATTTATTTATTTTAATATTTATTTTAAATACATTTTCTTCTGAGCTGAACTCTTGGCTCTTTTGCTGCAATTATTTTCTGTAAGGCACTTTGAAAGCAGCACTTTTTTTTGAAAAGCACTATATAAATAAGATGAAATAAAATAAAATAAAATAAATTTTCTTCTGAGCTGAACTCTTGGGTCTTTGCTGACATTTTACTGCAGTTATTTCCTGTAAACCACTTTGAAAGCAGCACTTTTTGAGAAGCACTATAATAATAAAATAAAACATAAAATAATTTAAAATAAAATATAAAATAAAATATAAAATAAAATACATTTTCTTCTGAGCTGAACTCTTGGTTCATTGAGTATTGAGTATTTAACTTAAATATTTATTGTAATATTTATTTTATGGTTTTCCCCATTAAATCCAAGTTTGTACACATCGTTAAGACTTTTTACTGCAATTATATAATTAAAACCAATAAAGTTTGATGTCATTGATATCTGTAAGAACATTTAATGCACAAGCCTTTTTTTTGTCATTTGGGGTCTGTAAGACATTTTTTGATTTTGTAAAAATGTTTATGTTTTTTTTAGTCTCTTCTGTTCAACAAGGCTGCACTTATTTGATTAAAAATACAGTAAATACAGCTATTTTTCTATTTAAATATACATTATAAAATATAAGCGTCAAAGCTGAATTTTCAGCATCATTACTCCAGTCTTCAGTGTCACATGATCCTTCAGAAATCATTCTAATATGCTGATTTGCTGCTCAAGAAACATTTCTGATCACTATTAACGTTAAAAACAGTTGTGCTGCTTCATATTTTTTAATGATATTCATTATCACACAGAAGTAATGTATGTTTCAGGTGAGTTTTCTTACAGCGCTGTGGTTCTTGTCTCACCAGGTTAGAGTCTCAGATGACGTCAGACATTCAGAGTATCCTCCAGCTGCTGCAGAGACAGACATGTTTAGGACCTCCAGCCTACAGCAGCCTCACAGCCGGGCTTGACTACAAAAAAACAGCCATCAGAGTGCAGCCCGTCGCTTCTGTTCCTACCAACCCACAGCACTGCACAGCACAGGTACCACAATGCATCCTGCTACACACCTAGAGATGAGAAACATAAGGAAATTAATGATCCTGAATCCACTTAACGAATCCAATAATGAAAAATAAACCATTAAGAAAAAAAACAAATGTCATTAGAATCATTAGAATATTATAAGAGCTCATTTGCCAACCCTAGTCCAGTGTTATTTCAGTATTATTTACACACTGTTATAGTATGTATTCATATTTTGAATTAGCCTGTATTTTAAGTTTTCATTTTAATTTTAAAGTTTCATTTTGTTATGCACCTTTGTCATTTTATTAGTTCCATAATTCCAATTTAGATTTTTTTATTTCTGCTTTACTATTTTAATAAATGTATTTATTTTAGTTAGTTGCCAAAGTTGCAATTGGCTCTACGGTTCAATTTGCGACTGAAAACTACTGCATGTTGAGTAATGTATCACAGACATATCTAACAGATCATTTCATAAAGTGTAGAGAGTGTAAATAAGAGATTGATTGTGCAATGTAGAGAGCTTCGTTGATGATAATGGAAATTTGTGAGATTGGAATAAACTAAGATGGGTGACAGCTTGACATGATTTTTAAGGGAGTTTGTTTTAGTTTCATTTTTATCTTTAGTATCTTTTCAGTTATTTAAATCATTTAATATTTCTGTATTCAAAATGTTATATTTAAAACATTAATCTCAACATGAATTTATGAATTTGATTGCACTCATGCCACCTCTGAGCCTCATGAAACATGAAAATACAAGTCACTTTTGTGTTCTTCTGTGCCACCTATGTCGTGCAAATTAAAATTGGTAAATCTTATTTCATTTGATTGGTTTTAATTAGAAATTTTAAAAAGCTTAAAAAATTTAATTTTTAAAAAAAATGACATAAAAGATGACACTTTTAATAAAGTTAGAAAAATGCCATTACAAAGGTATAAACAAAATTCCCCTGTAAATCACTTTAAGGAGTCAAATATCACCTCGTAATGGGAAGGCTAATTTTTGATCAGATTTTTTGATTATTGATTAGAAGGTGTTTTTTAAATTTTGACTGCTCCTAAATTTTTTAAGTTAGAAAGTAAGCGTAAACCCCTGTATATAGTATAAGAAACTATAAATAATTGCAAAAGTGCGTGCATATTGTAAGTGCTGATTCACAATACAATATAACAGTAATAGTAGAGATAATATGTTGTTTATATATATATATATATATATATATATATAAAACTTTATTTCAGACACATAATTGGTCCATAGTGAGAAAAAAAAAAAAAAAAAAAAGTACAATACTTTAGGTGACATATAAACAACAATAAAATTCATGAGAGACTAAAATACCAGTGTTTCCAGAGGCCAGACATATACCTGTAACAGCTTTTCTTAGGACTGGTTATTGCCAGTATAATTCCGTTTTCAGATTTGTCCAGACGACACATAAATTTAAACATTAATTTCCTTAATAAGGCTCCATAGGTGGGAACACCAAAGTTCACAAAAAGCTGACTAGCACTGTGCCACCTTGGGACACGAAGGAGGAACCTCATGGCATCATTATAGGCCACAGTGAGTCTCCGCAGGCTACTGTTCTTATATCGCCACCACAAATGTGCTGTGTACATAGGGGTACAATAGGATCTGAATAGAAAACATTTAACATCCGGTGAGCACATGCTAAATTTACGCAACAACATATTGGCTTGGGCATATAATTTGCAGCACTGTCTGTACAGATCTCTGTCGTCACTCATGTCATCAGTTATGATATGACCCAGATATTTTATTTCTTTACACATCTTCAGAGGCTGATCGCTCAAATAGAAATCAGGAAAAATTAATCTCCTGTCCTCATTAGTTCTGACAATCATGATATTACTCTTGCTGGAATTGTATCTGATATCAAAATCATTACCATACTGTGAACACACCTTTAATAGCTGCTGCAATCCAGCACTGTACGGACTTAATACTACCAGGTCATCAGCATACATTAGGTGGTTGACGACAGAGTTTCCCACAAGACAGCCTGTCTTACAAACATTCAACACTTTGGACAGATCATCCAAATAGACATTAAAAAGGTAAGGAGACAAAATTCCACCCTGTCGCACACCATTTTGGACATTAAAAGGGGTTGATAAAACATTGCCCCATTTTACTTGCATTGTTTGATTTGCATACCAATAAATTAATATTCGAATAATGTATTTAGGGACACCTCTACAGAACAATTTCATAAATAATTTTTTGTGATTAATTCTATCAAACGCTTTTGATGCGTCAATGAAGCAGAGAAATACAGAAGAATTTCTGCTCACATAATTTGCAATAATTTCTTTCAGTGCATAAATGCACATATCTGTGGCATGGTCTCTTTTAAAGCCAAATTGATTATCAGTCGTTGATACAAATACTTCCAACCTGTTAAGTAAAACCCTCTCAAATACTTCAGAGAGAATGCTTACAAGAGCAATCGGTCTATAGTTATCCACGCTGTTCAATTTAGCAGCTTTGTCCTTTATTACTGGAACTAATATAATGTGTTAAGGAGTCAGGCAGAACACCATGCATAATAAAACCAGTTAGACACATAGACAGCAGCACATATAACCTACTACTGGCAAATTTAAGATGCTCAGCAGTGATATTATCTAATCCACAGGCCTTATTTCTTAACAGCTTTGTAATAGCATCACATATTTCAGATGCACTTATCAATGTGATTTCAGTTATATATATATATATATATATATATATATATAAATTTCCCGTCGGATGTCGTGCTGGGACGTTTTCAGGAAATTCGAAAAATAGGTTGAATGTCATTTTTTTTTTTTTTTTTGTCAAAATTAGGTTCATTAAATTATTATTCGATAACATCTTGTCTATCATCTCTGAAAATATCTCGGCGAAATTCACTTGTTTAGTGCAGAAAAAGTGTCTTTCTCTTATGTTATGACCACCATGATCACCAGTAAATACTGCAATACATTTCTCTTTTACAGGACTCTGACTTTTTGGCCATGACAAACACCCATCCAAACCCCAAAGACTCTCTATCAGGTCTGGTCCTAATGGACTCCAACCCAAAGCAGAGCCACGGGACACATTCCTCACAGGACTCCAGCACCACATACCTCTCCACAAACAGCCAGACTCTTCCTCTGACACGACAGCAGTCCAGATCCCTGCTTCCAGTCCAGCACTCCTCCCCTCCAGACACGACAGCTGCTCTGGAGCTCCACAGACCTCCGTCTGATCCAGGACTGCACTGACTCTCTCGTCCACCGTAGGGAAAGCCCAGGACGTCCCACAGCTCTTCCAGACCTACTTGGAAGCATAAAGGACATTTTAAAACAGGCACTGGCCAAAACTTTAACACTAATGCAACTTAGGATTCACCGCTGACTCTCGCCTGTACAGTTGCTTCCTCTTCCATCTCCTGAATTACGCTCCTCGATGCTGTCGAGGAAGATTTGTAACAGATTCCTGGACAACACTTCCGTTTTCAGGAAGTTAGTCTCTTAAAGACACTTCTTGGAGTGTCTTGGACACTTTTCCACATATTCTGTGATCTGCACACTTTTACACTGGTGTAAGACTCAGGACATTGTTGATGGTTAATATACTCAGTGTCCTGCAGAATCTCTTCCCCGTTTTATCATTATCATTATAAATTATAATAATTTTAAACATTTTACACTTGCATTTGCAGAACCTGGTGGAATTGCATTCAGTGTGGTCCACTAATTAATTTTTTGCATTATTTTCCTATTTAATACAGTGTTTTCAAATACTATTAAGCAGTATGTTACAGAAAATATTTTTTATATATTTAAAAAAAATAAAAATAAAAATATTTATTTGACAAATATCGCATTTCAGTTGATGATATAAAAAAAACTGCAAATATGTCAAACTGTAGCAAACCAAAATTGCCACATAAAAGAAAAAAATTAAATAAATTTAAATGTTAATTTTTATTCATTCAGTGCATTATGAAGTAAATCCATTTTACATCCAAGTTTCAAACTTAAATTTAAAGAATGGAAATTTTGGAAATGTGCTTTGAGTTATGGACCCCACTAGAAAATTATTGTTTGTATTTATATTATTATAATTATAAATTACATTATAATATTTATATATTATTATTTATATTATATTTATTTATTTTTTATTTGACTTTTTTAGCATTATTTTCTAATTTAGTACATTTTTCACTAGATTTAAAAATTGTGTTAAAACATTTTGGGGAAAAAAAAAATACAAATTTAAAAAAACATTTCACTTGACTAAATCTTGAAAAAGCAATGCAAATATATATGATCAGGATAACAATTTGAGTAAAAGCGTTAAATTGCAACAAATATATATATATATAAAAACATGCATTTTTAAACATTTATTCATTTTGAGTTTTGGACCTCATTGCAGCAAAACATAGTTTTTTATTTATTTATTTATTTTTTAATCTTAATTAGCTGCCATGTACATACATGATACCCCTCTATTAAATGAAAAGAGATGCATGGCTGATGGTTTTACACGTTGCATGTTTACTGCAACATACTGGGAAGCAGGTTTACTGTATGTCGGCATGTTTCAGAGCTAATAGCTGAATGCACTCCTTTTTAATCAACTAGGTTTATTTGCACATGGTCATGCTAGCTTGAACCAAACTCTGCACGACAAAATGACACTGATCAGCTTCTTTACAAGCACTGGCGTACAAGACGGCCTCATATGAGGGGTTAGCTTTGCCTCTGCACAGCAAAAAGATGATACATCTTAAAGGTGCTGTAAGCAAATATAAACATACTTTTTAATGCACCTAAACTGTGGGAAATAATGAATCATAGACACTCAAAACTATCAACTAGTATTCAAAAAGACGCACATAAAATATCGTAGCGGAGCACAAAAAACAACAAGCGTTTATGTACGACGTCACTGCTCAGTTTTGCAGTACGCCACTGTTTGCAAAGCACATGCTAGTCTCACATGTAGCTACAGTATGAATATATATGCATAATAGAATATGTACATTTATCAACTTCTGATTAAAAGCTACAATAATGTTGGCTTCATTTAACATTCTTACAACAAAATCACTTTGTTTTCCAAATCTTTAGTCTAGAGAAGCTTCTGTCACAAATCCTGCTAGCAATAATGAAAAAAACACTGGATCTTTACACTCATGTTTCCTGTTTAAACGACTGATTTGCTGATTTGTGTTGCAAAGATTGTAATATTCACTGCCTAACATCAATCTATAGGGGGAATATTTTGCATCTGTTTTCTTCTTTCTGTAATGTTAGTTTATACCTTAAAATATATATTTATACCCAGTAACATACTGGAGTTTTTTGTGCAATAAACACTTTCTTAAATTACTTTTTCAAGATTTCGCAGCTTGATTTCAAAGTTACAGCTTTGATTTAAGCTATTTTATTTATGTTTATTTTTATATGCCACTGTAAATCTGTATTTTGGATTAAATTGCACAGAAACAATTAAAATTAGGAATCATCCCAGCCCAAAAAAAAAAATCTAATCTGCAGATAAAATGCATTAAATCTCACTGGAATATCATTTCTGCATCAAGGGATTATTATCTGCACTTTATTTTAAAATAAAGACTCCACGCCCTTATAATAAATGTTTCCAACCTCTGCATGAATGTGTGAGTGAGTGTGTATGTATGTCTGTCTTCAATTTCTAATTTTTTACTTTAATTTTATTTATATGTGGCATGTGCTGCTGCATAATAATTAAAGACTGCCAGAAGCAGAGGGGTTTTTTTTTCTGGACATATATTTAAAACTGTTAATAACACTGCAAACGTTTGCACGTAACACTTTCACTTTTTATCCCAGTGTTTCACTTGGACTGACATGTTTTTTATAGTTTGCACTGTATAGTTTGTACACCGCAATACTCTACAGGTGTTTTGAATGTGTCTGTTATTTAAAGATTTATTTATTATATATTTGATGCATTTGCTTTAGGCGATGACTTTTGACTAACTGTATAAACAAGTATATAAATAAAAGGAATGCATATCAGTTTTTATGCTCACTGTTGTTTCTATGGCTGTTTATTGAGTCAGAATTAGTTTAAGAAAGAAGCACTGAAATATAAAATTAATACTTAAGAAAAAAAGAAATTGCCGGTCGGAGGTGAAAAATAAACCCTAAATAGCAACAAAAATCACAGCACTTCTATAAACACTGGCTTGTCCATATGCAACGCTATTTTATTATTTCAATTTTATTTTAAGGTTTTATTTTAATTATTTTAGTTTTTTTACATTTGACATATTTAGTTTGTTTTGTTAGTGTAATTTTAGTACCCAAACATATATTATATTCATATTATTATGAAACATAATTAAATTAAATATTTCAGATAGTTAAAGGCAACACTTCTTATTCATTTGACTTTTGAAAGTTTTTCATATAATATTTATTTTATTTCAGCTTTAACAATGTTATCTAATAGAAATGCCCTGATGTGTGTGGCCATTTGATTTGTATTAAATTATTAAATGTATTATTTAAAAAAAAAATAATAATAATAATAATAAAGTTGCAGATTTATGAAAATCCCTGCTTAGTCTAACTGCCATTAACTCCTGAAAAAATAACAACAACAACACTAAGATAAAATAAAATACATATTATATATATACAGTCATGTGAAAAAGTTAGGACACCCTATTGAATTTCATGGTTATCTGTATCAGGACATAATAAAAAAATATCTGGTCCTTGGCAGGTCCTAAAATTTGGAAAATAAATCCTCAGATAAACATCATCACATGACATATCACAGTGTCATTATTTATTTAAGAAAAATACAGCCAAGAGGAAAAAACCATGTGTGACAAAGTTAGGACACCCTATGAGTCAGTTGCCTAATGATGCACTTTTAGCAGCAACAACTTGAAGCACTCACTTTCTATATGACTTTATCAGTCTCTCACATCGTTCTGGAGGAATTTGGCCCACTCTTCTTTTCAAGGTTGCTGCCGTTTATTGAGGTTTGTGGGCATTTGCTTATGCACAGCTCTCACTACAGCATTTGAGTCAGGATGAGCTCTGGACTTTGACTGGGCTACTGCAACACCTTGATTCTTTTCTTTTCAGCCATTCTGTTGTAGATTTGCTGGTTTGCTTGGGATCATTGTCCTGTTGCATGACCCAATTTTGGCACAACTTTAGATGTCGGACAGACGCCCTCGCATTTGACTCTAGAATACTTTGATATACAGAGGAGTTCATGGCCAACTCAATGACTGTGAGGTGCCCAGGTCCTGTGGCTACAAAACAAGCCCAAAACGATCAGCCCTCCTCCGGCATGCTTGTCTTTTGGTATGAGGTGTTTGTGCTGATATGCTCTTTGGGTTTTCACCAAACTTGGCGCTGTGCATTATGGCAAATATCTCCACTTCGCTCTCGTCTGTTCAAAGGACATTATTCTAGAAGACTTGCGTTTTGTTCAGATGCAACTTTGCAGACTTAAACTGTGCTGCAATGTTTTTTTTTTTTTAGATAGAAGAGGCTTTCTTCTGCCAAGCCTTCCAAACATGCCATTTTTGTCCCATATTTTTCTAATGGTATTGTCATGAAGATTGTCATTTAACATGTTAAAAGAGGCCTGTAGAGTCTGAGGTGTAGTTCTTGGGTCGTCTGCCATTTCTCTGAGCTTTACACGGTCTGATCTTGGGGTGAATTTTCTGGGACGTCCACTCCTGGAAGGAGAGGTGTCTGTTTTAAATGTCTTTCACTTGTGAATAAACTTCAGATTGTTTGGAAATGGCCGTATTACTCTTCTCAGATTGATGGCAGCAGTTGCTTCTCCAAGATGATTGCTGATGTCTTACCTCCTTGGCGTTGTGTTAACACACACCTGAAGGCTCCAGACCAGCAAACTGCCAATGCTTATGCTTTTATAGAGGCGCTCAGACTTGCTGATGATCAGTTAATCAAAGGTATTTGATTAGCAGTGCTTGACTGTTATTTACCCTCTTAATTCCAATGGTAACAGTAAGGGTGTCCTAACTTTGTCACACATGGCTTTTCCATTTTGGCTTTATTTTTGTTCAGTAAATAATGACACGGTGCAATTTGTCATGTGTTGTTGTTCATCTGAGGTTTTATTTTTGAAATTTTAAGATCAGCCAAGGACCAGTTTTTTTTAATGATGTCCTGATACGGAAAACCATGGAATTCAATAGGGTGTCCTAACTTTTTCACATGACTGTATATATTATTTGTAATATTTGGTGTAGAACCATTTTCACTTACATTGTTAGCAAATTTGACAATTAATCACAAATAAACAGCAAAAGTTTTTTTTTTTTTTGGTAAAACATACTCCAACAATCTTTTGTTTATGATTTCAAAAAAAAAAAAAAAAAAAACATATTACAGCTTAGTATACTTTTTTCCAAATTCAATCACATTCAAAAATA
>VONZ01000155.1:0-12500 GCA_012976165.1 Labeo catla | reverse complement strand
AAGCTGCCACAGACTCTCTTAGAAAAACAGAAGTTGGAAACAGGAAACCAGCAGAGGTCAAACATCACTCCGCTGTTTAGACTGGATACCCCACTGAACAAACCAGCTTTTGCAAAAAAAAAAAGATCATCCTGAGATTGATTCAACAGAATATGCTTCAACTCTAAGAAAACTAAAAATGGGGAATCCACCTAATTTCAGTTCCTTAATACATTTTGGTACTTTTGAGGAACAGTAAAGTAACTGGACCTACTGTAAAATTCTTATGTATTCTTTGTAAACTCGAACAAAAATAACAAAAACCAAAACTACACTACCATATAAAAGTTGGGGGTCAGTAAGAAGCTTTATTTCAGCAATTTTTTCAGCACTAAATTAATCAAAAGTCATAGTAAAGACACAAAATATTTCTATTGTAAATAAATACAGTTCTTTTCAATTTTCTATTCACCAATTCTGAAAAAAATTATCATACCTTTTAAAAAACATTAAGCAAAATTTTAACATTAATAATAATAGAAAATGTTTCTTGAGCAGCAAATCAGCATGAGAATGATTTCTGAAGGATCACATAACATTGAAGACTGGAGTAATGATGCGGAAAATTCATATTTGGTCATAAGAATAAATTATATTTTTAAAATATATGCAAATAGAAAAGTGTTATTTTAAATTGTAATAATATTTCACAATATTACCATTTTTACTGTTATTTTAATCAAATAAATGCAGCCTTGGTGAGCAGAAGAGACTTCTTTCAAAAACATTAAAAATGTGACCGACCCCAAACTTTTGAACAGTAGTGTATATTAATGTTCTCATATAAAGTACACGATGCTCGACCATAATTGCTTGACAGATATTCTGTGCACAGTCATTATGCATATGGAGACTTACTGTTAATTTAACCCTTATTACTTACCTGTGTGTTTCAGAGGCCATGTCAGTCGAGATTGTTGAGGAGGCTGAACAGTCATGCTCAGCTGCTGTAGTGAAGACTAACATGAATGGCTCTATGCCGACTGTCCCTCCTGTTCTCTCGCCGAACAACTCGCTTCTGTCAGAGGATCTGGACAGCAGCGTGGACAGCAGCGTAGACAGCAGCGGTCTGGGTACGACTGTGGACAATGAAGGTGAATATTTGAAGCTTGCCCTTTCATAAGTCATTATACACTTGGGCAAAATAGACAATCCTGCCCTAAACATTCTTTGCATTATTGGAAAAATCGTCAAAACCTGGACAAACACATGCAATCCAATGCAAAACGCAAAATGCAGTGTTCTAAATCTTCCTTGGCTCAAGCCAAACTAACAGCATCACATATATTTACTTACAGAGGATGACATGTACAAAGAAGGTGAGGAAGAGGAGGAGGAGGAGGAGGGAGATCTCACAATGGATGATGATGATCAGTCAGGTACAGTCACATGATTTCCATCCATCTGCAAAACATTCAAGAGTCACTGGTCCTGGCTGCTTACTGCAGTCCCAGCAATTAGCACATTGTAAAAGATTCATAAAAATATTTGGCAAATTGTATGGATTCTATTTAATTCAGTCTCTAAAAAAAATATATATATTTTTAAAAAGTCATTATTTGAGAGGGTTGTGTGCCATTCACTGAGATTTAATCTTGCAATTCAATTTCTGAGTATCAATAAACAAAATACCTGTTATGGAAATTTGCAATTAATTACTATACATTTTAACTTCACACGGTCTCTACACCAGACACGAGTGGAGCGGTGTGATGTGACAAAATATAATAGAACCCATCATAATCAGTGATGCTTTCTACACTGGATGTGGTGTGACGACAAATCCCCGACAGCAAACTGATGCCAAAGTTCAAATGATTTTTTTAACGGTCGCTTTGTCACTTCCATTGGACACAATGTTAATTTAGAATAAGTATTAAATTAAGTAAAAAATAAGTAAAATACATACATGGGAAAAAATTTAATAAATGGAAAAAGTAAAATAAATACATGAAAAAAGTAACAAAGTAAAATGAATTAATAAATAAAAGTAAAATTAATTAGTAAATAATATATATATATATATATATATATATATATATATATATATATATATATACACACACACATATACACACACACAAACACAACCAGACAAAAAGTTTTTAAACAGTAAGAAGTCTCTTCTGCTCACCAAGCCACATTTATTTGATCCAAGGTACAGCAAAACAGTAAAATTCTGAAATATTTTTACTATTTAAAATTACTGTTTTCTACTTAAATACATCTTAAAATGCAATTTATTCCTGTGATTTTAAAGCTACATTTGAGCATCATTACTCCAGTCACATGATCCTTCAGAAATCATTCAAATATGCTGATTTGCTGCTCAAAATTATTATTATTGTTATTATTATTATTATTGAAAACAGCTGAGTAGACTTTTTTCAGTTTTCTCTGATGAATAGAAAGAACAGCATTTATCTGAAATAGAGATCTTTTGTAACATTATAAATATGTTTATCATCGCTTTTGATCAATTTAAAGCATCCTTGCTAAATAAAATTATTAATTTCTACAATTAATAATAAAAAAAATGTTTCTTGAACAGCAGATCAGCATATTAATTGAATATTAAATATGATTTCTGTAGGATCATGTGAGTAATAATGCTAAAAAAATAGATTTGATCAAAGGACTAAATTACATTTTAAAATATGTTGAAATAGAAAACATTTAATATTAAATAGTAATAATATTTCACAATATTACTGCTTTTGCTGTATTTTCGATCAAAAAAAAAAAAAACGCAAGCTCGGTGAGCAGAACACACTTGGTGAGATAAACAGTTTTAACTTCTTTAAAACACAATAAAAATCTTACTGTCCAAAAACTTTTGACTGGTATTATACTGTACATACAATATAATATAATACAATACATACGATGTATAGTTGGGTCTGTATAATCTGGCCAATTCAATTAAAGTTCACACTAACGATTAAAAATAAACCATTCCCTACATTATGAAGTTTGCGTAACACGTTATCCAAAAAGGACATACATTTGGAAAAATCATAGAAATCCACGTGTCAAAAAGTGAACCAATTTGTAACTGATTTAAGCAACACATAACCCTTTTAACAGCATTATGAATATTAACCCTGCTTTAATAGTGGTCAAGACCTTTAACTGTGCGTTTAACAACCTATTATCCAGTTCATTGTTTTAAAGGATAAAAAAAAACACTTTAAATCTCTTAACTCTTTGACATTCACTGTCCACTCTTTTGTGCAATACATCTAATGACCTATAATCCAGCCTTCGCTTGAGAAATGTTCCTGCGAGCAATTATCGTAAATTATTTTCATGAGTTATTATTATATAACATATGGAAAAGAATGGCTTAGTTGTGTTCAGCGGTCGGATTCTTTGTGGTTTAGTTAGAGCTCCATATGTGTGACACTGCCCTCAACCTCACAAAGCTCACCCGTCCTGTCTCCTCAATAAAGCGCTAAATCATTGTCACAAGCAGGGAATATTTCCACTCAGATTTCAGCGAAGACGCCTTTTCCTGACCAAGCCCTGCTGCTAACTTGAGGCTTTGTCTGAGTGCATATTGAAGTGATCAAGAACAAGGCGTCATGGTCTGCAGGAGAGAGAAAGAGGACGTGTTTGAAATGAGTAAAGAAGCAATTGTGATTTTCTGTAAAACACAAACATTGTTCAGATAATGCATAATGCTCTTTAGAGACAAGAGCTATTGCAAAGACAAATAGCAAGCAATGCAAATAATGCAACTGCAGCATGCATTAATTCATTACTCACATAACTATACATTTCACATTAAATTACTGTTCATTTTCAAACTAATTAAAATATAAAAAAAAAAACGGTTGCAAACTCATTACTCACTAACTACTGTCCATTTGAAATTAAAATTAAAGCATGCATTAAAATCATCATGATACTGCTAGCATAATCATTGCAAAAATTATAAATATTCAATATCACCAAGCCTTATTATTGCCTCAAATATACATTTCAAAGACAAAGAGCATGCAAAAATCAAATGCAGCATCTAAAAATGAATGCATAGATTAATTACTCGCTAGTTTAGTAGTACATTTCTAACCCTACATTACAATATCACTGAGCCTTAGTATTGGCTCAAATATGCATTGCAAAGACATAGCAAAAATAGCAGGCATAATGCAAATGCAGCATCTAAAAATGAATTACTATACATTTAAAATTAAATTACATAAAAAAAAACATAAAATAAAGCATGCATTAAAATCATGATATTCCAAGCATAAGCAATGCAAATATATTATAAATATTCAATATATCACTGAGACAGTATTACCTCAAATATACATTGCAAAGACAAATAGCAAACAAAATGCAAATGCTGCGTCTAAAAACAAATGCATGGATTCATTACACACTAATCACTATACATTTTAAATTAAATTAAAATTAGCTGAGTCACATTACTGTCCACTTCAAAATAAATTAAAATAAAAAATAAACAAATATAAAATAAAGTATGCATTAAAATCATGATATTGCCAGTACAATAAATGCATATATATTAAATATATATGCAATATATCACTGAGCCCTAGTGTTACCTCAAATATACATTGCAAAGACAAATAGCAAGCTAAATGCAAATTATGCATCTAAAAACGAATGCATGGATTCATTACTCAATTACTATACATTTCAAATTAAATGAAATGAAAACATATTTGCTGACACACATTATTGTCCATTGCAAAATAAATTTATATATATATAAAATAAAATGAGGCATGTATTAAAATCATGATATTGGCAGCATAATCAATGCAAATATATTATAAATACATCACTGAGCCCTAGTATTACCTCAAATATACACTGCAAAGACACATAGTAAGCTAAATGCAAATGATGCATCTAAAAACAAATGCATGGATTCATTACTCACTAATTACTACACAAATTATATTAAATTAAATTAGCTGACACATATTACTGTCCATTTCAAAATAAATAAAAAATCTATATATACATATATAAGATAAAAGGAGGCACGTATTAAAATCATGATATTGGCAGCACAATCAATGCAAATATATTATAAATACATCACTGAGCCCTAGTATTACTTCAAATACACATTGCAAAGACAAATAGCAAGCAAAATGCAAATGTTGCATCTAAAAACAAATACATGGATTTACTAATTAGAGATTTAGAGACTAGAGATTTTAGATTTCAAATTAAATAAAATGAAGTGAAATTAAATTAATTTAAATCATATTTGTTGAGACACATTACTGTGTATTCAAAAATTAATTAAAATAAAAAATAAATATAAAATAAAATAAAGCATGCAGTGAAATCATAATATTGCCAGCACAATCAATGCAAATATTTTATAATTATTCAATACATCACCGAGCCCTAGTACTGCCTCAAATATACACTGGAAAGCCAAATGTCAATATGCAGCATCTATTTAAATTAAATTATAATAAATTTTTAAAAAGCTAAATTTCCAATAAATTAAAATAAAACATACATCTGCAAAGACAAATAACAAATGTAATGGACTCATGCATGGATTCATACTTGCTAACCACTTCAGGTGTTTTTTCCAGGACATTCACAGCTGAGGAATTCCCGGATGCATGCAACTGTCAAACCACATTTTAATTATTTGTTTATAATGCATTCTATCCTACTGCCAAAAATGCTGTTAGCATAACCATCAGCGACTGCACGTGCTCATAAACCGCTCATCCAGATCGATGACTTCTCTAGGAATGTCATATTGTCAGAGAATTATAAACATTCTGAGTTTCCTGTTAGCATGTAAAAAATTTGACGCACCAACCAACATCTATTCAGAAAACCACCATGGAAGATTTACAAGAGTAGTAAAATTCACATGCATTCAGTTAAAAACCAAGTTGTTTAGTGCATTAGATGGACGAGAGAGCAGTGAATGTCCTCAGTGACCCTCAGGCACATTCGTTTTAAGAACATGTTCCATATGTTCACAACTAAAGAGGGTGGAGATCCAACAGTCCACTGCATTACTCCAAGAAAACACATTTAGGGAGGACACGACCCATAGGAATGTAAAATCACAATGGAGATTTCATTCACATTTCTCCAAGCACATAATTTATCTACTAGACAGGGAGTTAAAATAGCAGAAGTTTAAATAGTTCACCCAAAAATGAAAGTTTGGTGAAAATGTACTTACCCTCAGGCCATCCAAGATGTAGATGAGTTTGTTTCTTCATCAGATTTGGAGAAATGTAGCATTACATCATTTGCTCGCCAATGGATTCTCTGTAGTGAAGGGGTGCCGTCAGAATAAGAGTCCAAACCGCTGATAAAACATCACAATAATCCACAACACTCCAGTCTATTAGTAAAGATCCTGAAAAGTGAAAAGCTGTGTGTTTGTATAAGAAAACAAAATCCAGAAAAAGTCCAGAATCGATAATAACGCTTTTTTCTAGTGAAAAAGTTCATCTCCTGTTGTCTCTGACATAAAAATCCACACACATTTGTTTTGAACTCTTTTGCTTATAAATGGGGCTTTATTTGTGCATATTTCTCTCCTGACAATATTTTGGATAGAGGACTTCAGCTGGAAGCAACAGTTTGAAGTTAGTTACTTACTTTTTGTGATGCTTTTATCAGCTGTTTGGAATCACATTCTGACGGCACCCATTCACTGCAGAGCATCCATAGGTGAGCAAGCGATGCAATGCTATATTTCTCCAAATCTGTTCCCATGAAGAAACGGACTCTACATTTTGAATGGCCTGAGGGTGAATTTTCAACAAATATCCATGTTGGTGTGAACTATTCTTTTAATATGAACAAACAAGATTCATTGTGTGTGTTCAATAATACCACCGAGCCTTATTATTGTCTCAAATACACATTGCAAAGACAAACAGCATGCAAAAAGCAAATGCATCATCTAAAAGCAAATGCATGGATTCATTACTCACTTCTTCAGATTTGGAGAAATGTAGCATTACATCACTTGCCTGCCAGTGGATCCTCTGCCGTGAATGGGTGCCATCAGAATGAGAGTCCAAACAGCTGATAAAAACATCACGATAATCCACAACTAACCCACAACTAACCCACAACACTCAAGTTCATTAGAAAACATCTTGAGAAGTGAAAGGCTTTGTGTTTGTATAGAAAAAAAATCCATTATTAAGGGGTTTTAATTTAATAGTCCATAATCCATAATCCATAATAACACTTACTCCAGTAAAAAAGTTCTTTCACTGTTGTCCTCTCGCATTAAAATCCACCAACATATTTGTTCTGAAGAGTTTTTGCTTATAAATGGGGCTTTACTTGTGCATATTTCTCTCCTGATTCTGACAATATTTTGGATGGAGGACCTGGAAGCAATGGTTTGAAGTTACTTACAAAGACAGCTTTTGGCTTCTCAAGATGTTAATTGGTGTACTGGAGTGGTGTGGATTACTTGTGGATATTTGTGATGTTTTTAATCAGCTGTTTGGGCTCTCATTCAGATGCCACCCATTCACTGTAGAGTATCCATTGGTGAGCAAGTGATGCAATGCTACATTTCTCCAAAACTGTCCCCATGAAGAAACAAACTCTATATCTTGAATGACCTTAGGGTGAGGATATTTTCAACATATTTCCATTCTGGGGTGAACTATTCCTTTAATATGAACAAACAAGTTCTAATTCTTCCAAGCTGCTATCCACATTAATTTTATAGCTCTAAACACTCACTACATGTCAACAACCGTCTCATTTGTGCCTGTTTTTGTGTCTCCTACGGAATTTTAGGAGAAACTTCAGACAGAAGTTGATACGTAAATACTTGCATAACATAACTGAGAAATCTATTAAGCGTCTCGAGTTGTAAAAGAACTTTTGCTCTGGGGAATCTGATTTGTTGCTTCCTTGTTTCCTTCTTGTGTAATGAATTCCTTAAACTAAAAGCAGTATCGTAAATCAGACAGCCAGGTTGGAAAGGGTAGGCTTTGCCTGCGAGCTCGACTTAATATTGATTGATAAATTCAATATGATCCACAATTTAATGCATTCCTTTATGAATGATGTCTTTTTTTGATCTCTTTGATTAAAACAGCACTTTCCAAGAGCTTGCATGTGATTTAACCTCGTCAAATCATATAAATGAGAGTGTTTTTAGATGGAATAAGGACACAGAGTTCAGGGGATGTTCAGAACTATCAAAGAGTGTGCTGTTTTCCAATGATTTACAATGGCATGTGAAATGTAACTGATAAAGCGTAGTATTAAAAGTTAAAGCGTAATGTTTAAGACAGTATATTCCAAAAAAGAATGCAACATGATTGCTAAAATCTATTCAGGCATGACATCAATTTATAGGCAAATGTGGAAGACTAATTCACCACGGATTTACCTAGGGTTTAAAGATTTTTGCTGCATTATTTTAATGACAATTAATTACATTTATCCCTCGAAATACTGTAATAAATACTGTACAAACCATGGTATACAAATACTTTAAAATTTAAATAATATAATTTATAAGTGTTTTATGCTTCTTTAAAAAAAAAAAAAAAAGTATTTTTACTTTTTTATAAAATAAAAGGGGTCTTCATTTTATTGAAAGAAACATTTTATTTCAATTACTATTATTTCTCAGTTTCCTTTGATTTCGGGTGGAAATATTGCTTGATCAGCCATATTTATTCAGGTTTTTATAATTATGTTTTTTAATATAAAGTAAAATAAGGTCTGTGATGAACCTTATTTTCAAAAAATTTGTATAAGTTCAGATACCAAGTATCTTTAACTACCATAAAGGTCTGAGTTTTTTGTTACACATATTCAAGATTGTCGTTATATATAATTTTAATGACAATTTAAGCACATATACCCCCCCAAAATCCTGTAATAAATACTACATAAAAACTGTAAAAATACTACAATAGTACTACAAATACCACGATGGTATATACTTTACAACTTAAATAATAAAAAAAAAGCATTTAAAAAAAAAAGATAAATATTTTTATGAAATAATATTTTTATATTTTAATTTTTTTATTATAACTTATTTATTATTTATGTTTTTATTATTAAAACTAAAAAGGGTGGTTAATTATTTATTAAAATAAAAATAATATTGCATTAAATGCAGTATAGCACATATCACTATAGCATATAAAAATACAATTTAAATTTTATATATATATATATATATATATATATACACACACACACACACACACACACACACACACACACACACACACACACACACATATACATACATATATAATTTAAATTGTATTTTTATTTTTTTTTAAATTCATATTTTCAATGAAAACACTGTAGAAAATACTGTACAAATTAAAGGCTGTACAACACATAACGCCATAAATAAACACTTTACCATTTAAATATATAAAAAAAAAAAAAAAATGCATGAATTATTTATAAATGCTTTCATATTTGTGCTTAATGGTTATTAAAAAAAAGTTTCATATTGCAAGAAGTCTTAAAATAGGCTTCATTTTATTAAAAGAAAAATATTTTAATTAAGTTACAATCATTTCCAATTTATTTTCTTTGATTTTGGGGGTGAAATATTGCCTGATAAAAATATGCACTTTAATAAAATCACATTTCCAATGAAGATACACCAAATATCTTCAAGTAGTGTTTACCCCAGACATTATTTGACTTATAAATCCAAAGCTAGCATTATAAAAAAAATCCAAAATGACAAAAGACAATCCAAAAATCCAAATGAACTGATTTGGAACTGAAGTTTAAAATTCTCTTTTGGATTATAATCTGAACAGCTATATACATATATTGTGTAGGTTTGCCTTAAAAAGTAGTTTTAGTTGTAAATTAGCTGCAACTACCACACGGATTTGGGTATTCAGATTGCACAGCAACTTTTTTTTACATTTGCAAAGCACAAAATTCACCAAAGAAGTCTCTTCAAATAATGTTTTACTCACAAATTGAAAAACTGCTATTCTAAAAAGTCTTTCAAAATGACTCGTGCTAAATTATCTTCCAGGTTTCAGATTAAAAAAGAAAAAAAAAAAAAAAAAAAAAAAAAAAAAAAAAAAAAAAAGAACAACTCTGTGAGCTTCATTCACTACTGGACTTTAAAGCTCTGTGATTGGACAGATGATGCTGACAGACTAAATAAATGTTGAATATTGGCAGAGAACATTAAGTTTCCACATGCAGCCACGTGAAAGAGCACAGACCGGCTCCAGCGGCTCATCTGTCCTCTGCCAAAATCTGAGTTTGCGTGTTTTTAGGGTAATTGTTCCCCCAGACGAAAGCAAAATGGTCTCTTTTTTCTACTCTATTATGATTTCTGCCTTTCTGTAAGTGAAAACCATTTACATATGTGTAGATGCACTCAAATAGCCCTCAGTGAAATAACTGTGTCCTTGTGTTTGGATATGGAATTTCCACTTTAATTTATTAAATCGGTCTAAATAGTACTGAGAGCTAGGGGCTATAAAATAATGTTTACACAGGGAATCTCATAAAAACATATACAGGTCATATTTCATCACAAAATAATAAAAAATAAAATATGTGGGGAAAAAAAGGAAAATGTTGTTTTTAATAATTCTGACTTTTCTTAAAGCTGATTCCCATTAGATTTTTTTTTAATTAAACGAAGTACATCATAAAACACTTCACAAATTAACCAAATATTTAAAAATATATTTTATTTTAAAATATTAAATATTGTTGTAAATCAACATTTTATTTGAAAAGTAAATTCTGAAATATTTTATATATTTGCACTGTGGTGATATTTTCTTTACCATTAAACATTACAAATTAATCACAGAAGATATTTAATGTTGAGTTTAAATGATCATGATTATTTTGAGAACTGATTTCATTAGATTCTTAATACTGTAATGTTTTAATAATTAATACTTTCATATTTCTTAAAATTTAAATAGACAATAAGTCACAATTTAAATATAAAATATTGTAAAAAATATATATTTTTTTAAATAAAATGCATATTAAATATTTTTATTATATTTTTTGCATTTCATAAAATAAATGTTTCAAAACAGATTCTTATTAGCTTCTTAATACTGTAAAAATTAATAATTTATTTTTTGTATTTTTTAAATTAAGGAATAGACGCTAATAAAGACCACTGTGTATATACACACACTTAAAATGTTTAAATTACATAAAAGTTATTATTATTATTATTATCATTATATATAATTAGATTATATATTACAGTAATGCATTTACACATTTAACGTTGAGTTTTAATTATTATAATTATTTTAAAAACTGATTTGATTAGATTCTTAATACTTTATTGTTTAAATAATGTAATACTTTTACATTTCTTACAATGTTGGCATAAATGACAGACTAAACAAATATTTATTATTGGCAAAGTACAATGTTTCCACATTAAGGAAACAATTTAAAGAGAAAAAAACTTCACAATTTAAATATAAAATATTGTAAAAAAATATATATATATATATATATATATATATATATAAATAAAATACTGTGTGTATATATTTTTTAATATATAATATTTTTAATTAAATAAAAATTATTTGTTTTTTGAATTTTTATAAAATAAAAAAAAATATTAATACGCGTTTTAAAATAGATTCTTATTAGGTTCCTAATTCTGTAATGTTTAATAACGTAATTTTTTAATTAAGAAATAGAAGCAGTACAATAAAGACCACTGTGTATATACACACACTTTTAATAAAATATTTAAACAATATTAAAAATATTATCCTTACATAAATTATATTATTATAATCAAAATAAAATATGAAATTTTCCTCACATTACAGTTATGATAATAAGCAAAAAATAAGATTGTACTAAAAATGTGCTTCATTTTATTAAAAAAAAAAAAAAAAAAAAAAAAAAAATCTGTTTTCTTTTTCCTTTTCATTTTGAGGGTAAATACTGACATGTTCTCATGTTCTTTATAGGTTTTGTGAGACTTTGAGAGGTTTATAGACAGTCTGCATGAGTTTTAGAGTAAGTGACCTCATAAACAACGATGTTATTCTAAGTAGCAGGGGATAAAGAAAACACAGCTGTAATTGTAATAACTGAACCACCGAAACACACGACGTCCTCTGCACTGATGCTGCAGGCAAACAACTGTCTATTTACAGGATCACCTCCCTCTCTCTCTCTCTCACAGAGGAAACTAAGAGGGATATTGTACTGCGTGACTATCAGATGGAGGTGGCGGAGCCAGCTCTGAACGAAAAGAACATCATCATCTGCCTCCCTACAGGAAGTGGGAAAACCAGAGTTGCTGTGTATATCACCAAGAAACATTTGGAGAGGAAGAAGCAAATGGGACAACCAGGGAAAGTTGTCGTTTTGGTCAACAAGGTGCTGCACTGCTGTCCATTTACTACAAATGACAAACTCCTCTTTAACAAATAATAGTTAAAGAA
>VONZ01000154.1:0-7500 GCA_012976165.1 Labeo catla | reverse complement strand
TTGTATTTAGTGTAAATGAATACAGTGTAAATATCTAAACTTTTTTTCAGTCAGACAAATACTTGTTTATATAACTACTGGTACCCTAAAATATCTTTAATATTGCTTTAACCCCAAAGTAACATCAGTGCTAGTAGCATGTGGTGTAACTTAACAGTAAAGTAGCTAGTAACAAGACAAAACCCTTAGTACTTAGCTACCCTTAGTAGCCATCATCTGAAAGCCTTGCAAGTTTTAAAACAACAGTTCCTTCACCTCTGTAAGGGTTAACATGTAGAAAGGTGACAGATGTACAGAGAGCAATCAGTCTGTAAACCACAGGAATCAGCCGACAATACAGTACAGTGCCCTAAAGCTATGACATCCGTTATGTGACAAACCTCACATCGTTTCAGACTTTACCTATTTAACTGTTTACGCTGCAGGAATGTATCCTTTTTTGTAAACTTCAGACCTGAGGATAACAAACAGTAGCAGAGCGTGGGTAGAATAGAAAGTAGGCCAGATAAACAGTGTTGCAGCAATAACATGTCTCGTTACATCACATTCATACATAATGTCATTTAAGGTTGCGCCGGTATCCTGTTTATGTTTTCATGCGGCTCTTGTCTACGGTGCTATAAAGCGGCTGGCTTAAGCTGAGATTTTCCATTCAAATGTCAAACGCAAGAGCGTCGTTCCCATTTCTGGCATTTGTCACGTCATATTCAGCAAATATAGAGGGTGAAATACGTTGCGTCCAAAGAAAACAGTCATTAATCCAAGAGGCACAGATGCACGGAGAGGACCAGGGAGATGGATAGGAAAATCAGCGGCACTATATTTGAGCTAATATAAATTAATAGCTACTGGTACAGGTCTCACTGGAGTTATCAATGGGACCGAGCCGCTTTCTCTGGGGGTAACAGACGTAAAGAGAGCGAGAGGCTGGGAGTCTGGCACCAGCCGCTGTCTGTCTGCTCAGACAAAGTGAGTTATGCTTCCAAGATATTCTTTGCCTACAGCTATCCTTTATCCCAGAATATAATAGGGTTGTTAGATGCAGAAATGGCTCGTCTTGAGCATCTACTATTTGTGTGAAGGAAGCTGAAGTGACAATTAAAATGATTAATATTAGTCAGACCTTGAGAATCAGAAGACCAGGATATAAATACAAAGGGAGACAGAAAAGACCAAAATACATATGAGAGGAAAACAAAAAAAGAGGGAAAGAGAGGCAGCTGAAGGAGGACCTTGACTAAAAGTACTAAAAGTAGCGATGCTACTAAGTACATTTTTCATTATTGTGACAGCAGCTTAGCTGTTTTAATAATAGTGTAGCTTTTTTAGTAACAAACCATTTTTTTTTTATGTAAGTAGCGGTGTAGCATGACAAACTGTCTGTAATGTGTCAACGCGCATTACAGACAGGTGAGCTGAAATAATAATCACAAGTGCTTTTCTAAAATATCCACTTTCTCTAATAGGAAATGTTCAGATGCTTCAATTAAATGAACCAATTCAAATAAATAACTCACTGTATTATGAAGCCCCTGAGGAAAATCCCTGCACCTTTGATTTTATTGCAAAGTTAATCTCTGTTCCGCCTTGAGGTCAAAAGTTTACCTTTCAGAATCTGCAAAATGTTCATTATTTTACCAAAATAAGAGGGATCATACAATATGCATGGTATTGTTTATTTAGTACTCACCTGAATAAGATATTTCACATAAAAGACGTTTACATATAGTCCACAAGAGAAAATAGTAGTTGAATTTATAAAAATGAACATGTTTAAAAGTTTACATACACTTGATTCTTAATACTGTGTTGTTACCTGAATGACCCAAAGCTGTTTGTTTTTTTAGTGATAGCTGTTCATGAGTCTCTTGTTCGTCCTGAACAGTTAAAATGCTTGCTGTTCTTCTTAAAAATACTATAGATCCCACAACTTCCAGCATTTTTGTGTATTTAAACCCTTTCCAACAAAGACTGTGATTTTGAGATCCATCTTTTCACATTGAGGACAATTGAGGGACTCATATGCAACTATTACAGAAGGTTCAAACGCTCACTGATGCTCCAGAAGGATGGATTAAGAGCCCGGGGGTGAAAACTTTTGGAATTTGAAGATCAGGGTAAATGTAACTTATTTTGTCTTTTAGGAAACATGTAAGTATGTTCTGTAGCCTTTGAAGGGCAGTACTGAATGGGGAAAAAAAAGATATTTAGGCAAAATAAGAAAAATGTACACATCTCCATTTTGCTCAAAAGTTTTCACCCTGGCTCTTAATGCATGATGAGCTTTGTAAAAATCGAAGCATTTCAGAAAGGCAGGGCAGACAGGAGCAACATTAATGTATGTAATGTATGTGAAAAATATGTTTTTTTAACCTCAAACCGCATAAAAACATTGCATTACACTAAATAAACAAAACAATGTTCTTTTTAGTGACATCATATGACCCCTTTAAGTGGAACTATTGCAAGTATACTTTAGATACACGTTAAATATTTTGAATTTAAAGACTGATATTATTTAAAGATCATACAATCTTTATCAATAGTGACATTAAAATATATTTTAGGCCTAATATTAAGAAATGTGTATTGTGCACAAGTAGTACTCCAAATCAAGTTTAATTACAACTTTTTTTGTAGAATTTGTATATCAGTAAGTCTCAAGCAATATGTCAGTAACTATGTTAACAGATTTGAAAAATATACATTTTAAATCTATTACTTTTTAACTAGGGAGGTTTTGTTTACTATAGCAAAACCATGGTTAAAGTGTGATTACCTTAGTACTGTAAAAACTATGTTTCTTATTTGTAGTAAAACCATGTTTAATTTTCGTAAACGTATATATGTAATTAAAACATTATGTTATTGTGCTAAGAAATGTAGGTGAGCACTCTTACCTTGCACTGATATTACAGTAGCTACAGTTTGAGCAATCTGGCTCTTGATTTTATTTTTTTTATTTCTTTACCAGAAGGCAACACATCGAAAATGTGCGGAGTAATAAGAGCGTATACAGTAGTTCACATTGGCCAAAACACACAAAGAAACACGTTCTGAAAAATTATTACAGAAGTTGTGTGAGAAAAAAAACAGACTTGGTAGATTCAGACAGGGTTAAAATCGTCTGTGAAACACAAATTCCTCTAATGACCCCCTAGAAAACTAGCCCTGTCTGAATAGGGCTTAATACGAATATCTGAAAAATGCGACAAACAGCTGTTTTAAAGTAACATTTGGCAACTTTAATAACTCAGATCGGCTATTTTTAGGCAGGCAGTAACTGGTTTAGAGACTAGAATTGTTACCAATCTTACCAAGTCAAAGCACAGAAAATGTGATGCTATGTAAACCATGTTGATTCATGTTTTATTACAGACATTGCTTTCCATTTATTGTACTATCTCAGTACTATTTCCACACAATTAAAAAAAAAAGTGTATTCAGCATAAATTTAGTTGTTCCAGTTTAGGAGATGTTAAGTATACCAGTTTAGTTTACTAAAAGAACAATTCCAGGGTATTTATATAAATACAGCTGAAGTTAAAAGTTTACATACACCTTGCAGAATCTGCAAAATTCCAATCATTTTACCAACATAAGAAGGATCATACAAAATGCCAATTTTTTGGGACCCTTTCCAACAAAGACTGTGATTTTGAGATCCATCTTTTCACACTGAGGACAACTGAGGGACTCATATGCAACTATTATAGAAGGTTAAAACGTTCACTGATGCTCCAGAAAAAAAAAAGCACACATTAAGAGTTGGGGGTGAAAACTTTTGAACAGAATGAAGATGTGTACATTTTTCTTATTTTGCCTAAACATAATATTTGTTTTTATTTAGTACTGCCCTTCAGACACTACAGAAGATACTTAGATGTTTCCCAGAGTACAAAATAAGTTAAATTTACCCTGATCTTCATATTCCAAAAGTTCTGCAAGGTGTATGTAAACTTTTGACTTCAACTGTATGTAAATGTATTTGTAGTATACTTCGCATAAAACAAATGTATTTCAAATATATATTAAAGTATAATTATTTTTTCACTAGTGTTCCATAGCCATATTTTCCCCATTAATATAGAAAATCAATGACTACCATCAACAGTTTGGTTAGCAACATACTTCAAAATATCTAACAGAAGAAAGAAACTCACTTGGAACAACTTGAAGGTGAGTAAATGATGACCAAATTTAAATTTTTGGATGAACTATCCCTTTAACTACTGTATATAATGACTAGCTTGTGGTTGTGGAAGCTACAGTTTAAAGAAGCTTCCACTAAAGTAGACTGTTTCAGATGGTTCATGGTGTCTGGATTTGATTGTCAAGTGTGACAAACTCTGTGTGTATCATTCCCTATTTCTATCACACACTGAAACAATGGCACTTTGATGAGGAGCAGTCACTCTCTGAAATTCCCTTCGAGTGAAGCCAAATACACTGTGGTGACAATTAGCCACGCATCTCACACAAGGAAATCAGCAGGGCTAATCTTAAAGTCATCTCGTATCTCAATGGGCATGACCTCAAAGCACATATCTCTCTCTTGGGGCATTTACAGTAAGTCAAAGCCAAAATTATTACAGAAACACATAAAGTGACTCAACCACCACATTATAGAAAGACAGCAGCCTGAAACCGCAATGTGGAAGACATTGTGGGATGGTGGGTTGGGGAATCGAGAGGGTAATGACTAGGTCCAGAGCGCAGTGACATGAAAAACAGGCCTTGACACATCAGGGGAGGTTCTGCTTTGTTGTAGTGTAGCAGCAAAAGGTTGCAGGAGGGAAAAAGCACGATACAGAAGAAGGATCAAAACTAGAGCGAGTCACACAAGTCAAGACAACCTCACTAGACTGATCAAACATCCTTCCTCCCTTACAACCATGTGCACAGGTACAAACACACACTTGCACGGACGGTCTGAACCACAGAAGCAGACAGTAATTAAAGCTGTGCTGGAAGGCCCAGAAGGCTCACAGGAGATCACTGTTTCTATGTTTTTTGAAAAGGAAGAAGGAGAGCTGAGATAACTGTCTTATTGTTCACTTGAATAAGTCTGCTTCTTGGCTTTTAAAGCTGTCAGATGCTCTTTTGAACACGCTTGCTGATCTCTTGAACAAGGCGAAACATTCCCCTCTGAAAAAAGTTTATAAAGTGTTTCAGATATGAGGTGAAACACCAGAACATGATGATACAAAGTACCCGTCAAATTTTACTTCACTAGATTCATGTTAAAGGTAGTTCAACCAAAAATGAGAAATCTGTCATCATTTTGACTCACCTTCATGTCCTGCAGGACACAGAAGAAATTTTGAAGGATGTTTCAACTGTCCATATAATGAAAGTCAGTGTGGTCAGAAACAAAACTGTATTTCATTGACTTTCAGTGTATAGATTAGAGCTGTCACTAACGATTATTTTGGTAATCGAATAATCTGTCAATTATTCTGAATATTAATGAAGTAATCAGATAGTTATAATTAATTTTTTGTAGTAATAAAAATAGATCTAACTGAACAACAGCCTTTAAAATTACTTAAAATACATATATAATAACAATGAGGCAATATTAATTAGTTCAAATGAAGTATCAAAAGCTATCATATGTTTTTTTACTGAACAAAACTTAAAATACATAATGTATTATAAACAGAGTTAATGTACGTTACACATTATATCAAATGCCTACAGAGGGCGCCAACGGTCTGAGGATTGTTTTTACACTTTACTGTGCAATCTACTCCGTGTTTAATATTGACTGAACAACATTTAATTCAAATGTCCACTTCATCTTTAACATTTGGCCATTTCTTTATGTTAGAAAAGTAATTTCTTGAATATGTGGACATTAAAACATATAAACTCAGAGTGAGGGTTTAAACTTTTATTTTGAAATCGCGTTGAACAGTGAGCATATTGAGAAAGGTAATGGTTTATTCTCCTGTGTTTGCGTAGGTTTATAAATGATTTACCTTACAAATCTGTTGAAATAGCGCACGTTGCATTCCCAGATGAATGTTATAGTGAATCCAAACTCAAAACAGCATGCAGAGATGGAGTTTGAGACACTCCACATGTAAATGATAACAGTTTGTGGAGCAGTACTGTGAACTGAGCCACTCTGAGAAGCACATAGGTAACCTACATGCATGTGAATAATTAAAGTGAATATATTAAGCCTGCATGGCATATATATTGATTTAATTAAATCATTTGTGAATTCTTAAAAGCATTATGATTTATTATGATTTTTAAATGGGTTTAATATGTGGAATGCGCCACTTCCGGTGTTTTGCCGATTACTTGACACAGGCAAAATGCAATCAAAAAAAAAAAATCTAATACTCTAATAGAATCGAGGAATCGTTCCAACCCTAGTACAGACAAAGGCATTTTTCAAAACGTGTTCCACAGAAACAAAAATGAAGTCATAGAAGTTTGGAACGACATGAGAATATGAGTGAGAATATGAATGAGTGAATTATCACTTTGAGATGTTTTAAACGTTTTACCTTTACATTGCTGTACAGTTTTTTAGGTTGTGCTAAATGATTGCTGGAGAATTAAATTGGAATTAAGGTGGTTCTTTCTGTTCCCAAGTCAAAAAAAAGCCTCACTCTCCATGATTCTCTGTGATATTCTGGTCTCTAGATATGGCTTAGACTCTTTTAATGTAAATCTTTTGGATTTTTTTATTTTTTTATTTTCTTATTTTATTACATGGTGAAAATATTAGAAGTCTTTTGGTGTTTTTTGTAAAGAGTCATCTAAATAGTGTACACCAGGAGTGCCCAACCCTGTTCCTGGAGATCGACTTTCCTGCAGAGTTTAGTTCCAACCCTAATCAAACACACCTGTCTGTAATTATCAAGTGCTCCTATCAAGAGATCCTAATTAGCTGGTTCAGGTGTGTTTGGTCAGGGTTGGAGCTGAACTCTGCAGGAAAGTCGATCTCCAGGACCAGGGTTGAGCACCCCTGGTGTACACTCACATGAGATGAAGTGACCTCTGTCGTGCACTAGCAGAATAGTTTTGTTTTGTTTTGTAATGCGAAGAATGAAAATGGCAATATAGTGTCTAACAGCATTGTGTTATGGTTAGCAATGCCAACTCTAGGTAAAGAACTACTAAATGCACCTTTAAAGGGGTCATTGGATGCCCAAGTTGATTTGATTTTTTAGGATCTTAAAGGGGTCATCGGATGCTAAGTTCACTTTTTCATGTTGTTTAATGTGTGTTGGCAGTGTATGTACAAATCTACCCTATAATAATAAAAATCCATGCAGTGGTTTTTAATTAATCTGTAAAAATAATATCCCCTTTTTCAAATCAAGCCGTTCTCAGATGCCGTCTCAGATGGTGTGCCGTCACACCGACAGAGGCCACTCCCGCGATAGTTGATTGACATGAGCTCTTATCTCAGACCAGCTGTCACAGTCCAGTAACTTTTCTTGTTTCGATGCCGGAGCAGGGATGTAAGTTAGACAA